>CM069912.1:56234360-56834360 GCA_036172215.1 Camellia granthamiana
CTAGCATGGCTAGATTTGGATCTGTGCTCTTCTTGAGGTATTCTTTGAGATGTTTAGTTGTAAAATCTCTAGCGTCTTCCAGTATACTTTCACCCTCCATTAAAAGGTACGATGATTCATACAAGGATAGCAGCCCCTTAATGTCCTCACTCAAGGACTCCTTGAATTGCCCAAACTTGTCCTTAAAATTATTGAAAACATCTACAAACAATAAAGTATACTTTTAATTGCTAATTACAAGGGATAAGCTGTCGTGTATACTTGCATTTCTCTATACTCATTCATACTTCTCTTTTGAGTTCAAATTTGGATTAAAATCGATAATCTAAACCGTCTATTTTGTAAGTTTCGTAATAAAGGTCATTTATACAAAAAATAAATTTCATTGAACATCTATAAATACAAGAACAAATCATATTTTATTTTATAAAATTAATTGCAAATATGATTGTAAACTTAAGTTATTCATTTTGTAAAACAAAACATGATTTGTTTCTATGTTTATAATTGTCTGATAAATTTAATTTTTTATATGAATAACTTTTATTATCAAACTTATGAAATGGACAATTTATACCTTCAAAGTGAATTCAAATTAAGACCCATAAAAAAATATAAATAAATATAGAGAGAGAGAGAGATGAATTACAATGACTAAGAGAAAAAGATATTTATATTGTTGTAAGGGGGTTCAAGATTAAAGAGGAGATTAGAGAGGCAAAACTATGCTAATGATCCACTGATGGAGAAAATGGCTTGAGAGTGAACAGTGGTAATTATCTGGGAGTTGAAGAATGTGTAGCTGGGTGAGGGTGAAGCAAGTGGCTCAAGAAGAAGTATATGGCAGTACCAAATTGGGCAGTATCTCCCCCAAATCCCCAAAATTCCTCCCTTGAACCTTGGGAAATGGGTCCTATTTATAGGCTTTTCCTTGGTGTCAAGGAGACACCAAGTGGCCAAATAGAGAAAAGACATGTGTCCTGGAGGATCACATGGAATATTCTGCCTTGAGCCACCAGGCTGAAAGTGCCACGTGTCCCTCTGCATGTATTATATACTATCTGTTTGCCTCCGCAACTACCTTTTTTGAGCCTCAACAAGTGTAGTTGTGACGGGAGTGTTTGGCGCTGCAACTCCCTTTTAAGCCTCAGCAAGTGCAGTTGCGGCGGAAGTGCTTGCCTTTACACTTGCCTTCTCAGCTTGAACCTCAGCAAGTGCACTTGCAGCGGTGAACCTCGCCGCTGCACTTACCTTCTCAGTTCTACTTGGCCAGTACATGCATTCTCAGGACTCCATTAGTCTGCTATCGACTATGTTCGTGCTCACTTCAGCGAACCTCCACCCTTAGCCACCTAACCACAAATTTCCCCAGCTTCCCAGGGTGAAGGCCACAGCTAAGCATGCTATCAACCATGTTGTGCCTAAGTACCAAGCCCAAGGGGGCTTCCTTAGTCCTGCCTGTGCGACTAAGGCAAGTCCATGACCTGGGTAATGGAAAGGGAGTCCCTTATGCTCAGGTTACCTTGCTCACATCTTCGCGAGGTTGCCGCGGTAAACTGGTATTTCTGGGCCTGCTATCAACTCCAACCAGTAAGTCTTGGGGCCTGCTATCAGCGCCAAGTTAATAAACTATGGGGCCTACTATCAGCCCTAGGCTAGTAATACCTTTGGACCTGCTATCGGCGTCAAGCATTAGTCTCTACTTGCAGAGGGAAACCTCTCTCAAAGGCTGCCATCACCTTGGCAGGGTATTCTCTTTGCAACTTAGTTGCTGCGGAAGTCGTTTCCCGTGGCAAGTTCGGACGGCATGACCGAAGATATTAGAGATGGCGGCGCCGACAGAATGCCTCTACAACTTGGGCGCTGCAAGTATTGCCTCAACGACTTAGTTGCCTCGGTCTTCTCTTTCCTTCTGTAACTCCAGATGATCGTGACACCGACATTACTTAAGACGGCGGTGGGACCGAAGATACTTAGACTGGTGGCGTTGAGACAAAGTGCCTCAACAACTCTGCCACTGCACATGTTCCCTCGGCAACTCCCAATGGTGGCGGAACCGAAGTTAATAGGAATGGCGGCGCTAAGACAAAGTGCCTCAGCAACTCTGCCGCTGCACATGTCCCCTCGGCAACTTCACCGCTGCAGGTGTTGCCTCTGCAACTTGACTTGGGCATTTTTTCTCGCTAAGTCCATCTAGAGCCTTAGTGGGTCAGACCTGCCTCGGCCCACTTGTTGGCCCACTTCCCTTGGGCTTTGGCCCACACTCCTCTCTTATCCCTGACCGCCTTCTCAGGGCAATCTCAGTGCTTAAGTCCATACTTAGTTTGGGGTTCGATTTTTGACCTTCTACATTTTGCCCCCTACGCGCGTGGGAGACACGCTCGCTGTTTCCCGTGCGGGCATGACGTGAGCGGGCAGCCCAAGGGTTGCGTCGATTGGGTCAGAAGTTGCGTCGACTCTGAAAAGGTACCCTTTTGACTGCCACGCCATAATGGACCTAGAGCAGTGTGCTAGCGCCCATTTCTGATTTTCCTTATAAATAATGCCCCTTAGGTCCACTGGTCCCCCACTTCTTCCCAACACACCTTTCTGTCTCATTTGTCTTCTTCTCTCCCTTGTCCCCTCTTTCCAAAGCTTTTTGACTTTCTTTACTCCCTTTCATGGCCAGTACGAGGTTTCTTGCTGACAGGGCTGCCCCATCCCCTACTGAGTGGAGGCGGGCCCTTACTTCGGAGGGTTGGTCGACCCCTTCTAGAAGGCGGTTGATTCCTTTGTTCCTGACACCCCTTCTCTAGAGAAGCCTTTGCTTCCTTTTGGGGAGGCCACCTTGGAAGACGCAGACAAGGTGAATCCGGATTCAGTGTTGAGGTTTCGTGTGGAGCGTGGCGACTTCCCACGTTCTTACATCTACTACCGTACTCATTCGGGCCCTCCAGCAGATTGATCCTTTTGGGTCGATGACGTCATGGCGAATGGCGGCTTCGAGCAGCGTCTGCGTGATGTTCGCCTTTTCAACGCCATCTTAATCTCGACAGAGTTATCAGTGCGTAAGGTGAAGACTAACACTGATATGATTGTCTCCCGTTGGAGTCGTGACACCCACACTTTTACCTTGGCATAGGGGGAGATAACCCCGACCCTGGAAGATGTTGCCGTCCTCTTGCGCCTCAGTACCCGCGGAGATTTCCCCTTTGATTCGGAGTCTCTGACCCCTGTAGAGCAAGTCACTGTCACTGCTCTTCAGACAGTCTTTCGGGAGGCGGGGAAGTTTGGCTCCTGGAATGATCTTAGAACTGGGGAACTGCTCCAAGAGAGGCCCAAAAAGGATAAGACTACCTATCTTTCTTGGCTGAAGCATTTCTTTAAGGACTTGTAACCAGTCGTAGGGGACATCACTGAGGAGAGCTGTGAGTCCATAGTTGGTTCGGGCTACCGAGGTGACTTGTATTTGGCGGGGTTCATCAGCCATTTTATCTCATTCTTCGTTCTACCCAGTAACCCTGCCGAAAGTATCAATCCCCTAGTATTTCCTTTGGCTATAAAGCTTTGCAGCAGTAACTAGATCCCTCTAGCTACCCACTTTCTGGGTAACTTATACTTTCATCTTGACCTTATCCATTCGGACATGGAGCGATCCATGGGCCGCTATGACGTATGGAGTTTCGTGCATACCCAGTTCCTAACTGCCTTTTTCTATGAGAGGTTTCCTGCCATGGGCCCCACCCCTAAGGAATACGAGCCATTCTTTACTGAGGAAGTCTTCGATGCAGAGGGCCACCATGTCCTAAATGCAGAGGGTCGGCCTGTCACGAGACAAGTGCGTCAGTCCCACCCTCGTATCTCTCGGTGGTCTGGCCTTGGCACCAACAGACCTTTTTCAGACTATGTTGACCATATGGAGGAGTGCATCTTCCGCACTTTTACTCAGCCTCTTCCAGGCATTTCTGTTGTCCCCTTTTATTTTTCAGAGTCCCACCACGTTGATTTTTCTCTTGACAGTATTTAGACTAATTCTCTCCTTATTGCCGCCATGATTCGCCCTGGGTTTCTGCCCGTGTGGAACGAAGAAGGCATGTCCAGTGTCGTTTATCGACCGGATAGGGTCCTCATGCAATTCGGGATAGATCTGGGCATCCCATATGCTCCCCCGCCTCAAGCTGATTTCCACCGAAGCTTCCAACAATTTACCCAAGATTACACCGCTCTACTTGTGGAGGACCTAGGAATCATAGAGCTACCTTCACTTGGGAAAGAGGGTGCTTGTACTCTCGACAACAGGCTATTCTGGCATCACAATCTTAGTGCCTTCCTCAATTTTTGCAACAGCGCCCCGGTCATCCCAACAATGGAGCCTATCCCACAGCCTGACCAATCCCTTCGTTTGCCTTCTGGCCGAGGGAAACAATCCAGCATATTCTGCTGCTTCAAGTTTCTATCCTCGCACGTTGTGGAGGAGCCTCACCCTTCTGGGGCAATGTCTATTCAACCCTTGCAGACTACTCCCCCTGAAGTGAGTGCAACAGTACACATGACTCGTTCCAGGCTAAGAGCAGCCCAAGCAGCAGCGACATCGATTCCCGAGACACATGCCTCGCCCAGCAGAAAAAGGCTTCGAAAGGTATGCATATTTAGACGAGTATTTTTTTGTACTATCTCTTTCTGCTCATCATGTTTACTATAATAACCGCATAATCTTCTTCTTCTTTTAGGGGCCACGGAACATACTGCCCTCTGGTCCGAGGGGTTCTTCTACTGCCATTGGCATTTCTTCAGACTCAAACGACGATGACAACCTCCCCATTGCGACTAGGGTAACAAAATTCAAGACTCACAGGACAGTTCTTCCAGGTGTTGAAAAGGAACCAATTGTGGACGTGATCCGACCACTGAAGCCGAGGCAGAGCCAGTTGTGGAGACTGCGGACAATGTGCAAGTTCCATCTGCTACGGAAGTTGCAGCGGGTGATATAGCCGCTGAGGGTTCAGAGCCTCTGCATCCTTCTAACTCTATGCACTCTGGCCGCTACTTTGTTGGCGGGGATGACTTTGTACCTGAGACCCCTAGAGAAGATCGTGGCATGAGAGAGCCACTGGAAGTTGTGCCACCTACCCTTGGAGCCGCATATGGTGGTTCCTCCTAATCTACTGAGTCCCCGCTAATTCAGCAAACTCCACTTCCAGACATTCAAGCGGCTGGAGAGAGTGCACGTGCAGCGGCTGCTTCTACTGTCCCTACTGTGACCCCTCTGGACTTAGACAGACTTGCAGAGGTAGCTATCACTTTAGCCACCCACAATGTTACTACTGCTGATGGGGCCTCTGATCCAGTTGCTTCGGCGACCTCTGAACAGCTGGCAGACTTGTACCCCACCCATTTTCCAGAGGTGCCAGCTGACCTTGGAATATCCCGTGACTTTTATACTAGGATGGATACCACTGCAGTTCCGAATTTGAATGTTGGAGATTATCAGATGGATGACCTTTTCTCGAAGTGACGCGACGGTGCAAGCAGTTTTGGTCTTTCTCATGAGGCCAGTTCACCCGGTCGTCAGCCAGCGTCTACTCACTCCGTTTCCACTGGGCAGTCATCTTCAGGGGACGTGCGGCACCCTTAGACCTTCAGTCGCTCCATCATCCTCCCTCTAGTGATCAAAGCTAGTGGTGGTGTGAGAGAGTCTCCCCGGCCCTCAAAGAAAGTATCCTTCCTAAGTTACTGGGTTTCCTCCGAAGCTGCTGCAACCCTTGCTTGTATCCAAACACTGCATCCGGACACCTTTACCGCCTTTAATGTCCCTGGGTCAATAGTTCAAACAGCACTACTAGAGTCACTTGCTAGCTTTATTCGTGATCTTGCCACCAAGCAGATCCTGACCACTCCTAGCAAGTTCGTAGAGAGTGCCGAGACCAATCTAAGGGGCTTTGAGAGGAGTGGTTTTGGCCTATCATGAATAAGGGCTAGGCTCCAGACGGTTGATGGCTTCCTTGAGCATGCTAACAATGTGGCAATCATTGCATCCCTGGAGGAAACTATTAAGGAGTGTGAGGATGCCTTGGAGCAACACCGGCAGAACCTGGCTCGACTCAAAGAGAAAGACTTTGCATTGGTTGCCCAATTACCTCAAGATGTAACTCTAATGGACTCCCTCTTGAAGGGTTTGATTTGATGTAACTTTGTGACTTTGTTATGGTTTCTTCCGTTTTTCTTTATTTTGTTGTTGCATCGCACTTGGTGCGCCTTTTCTTCTCTTTTTCTCCGTCATAACTTCTTTTTCAAACACTGTAATCATGTTCTGGAAGTTTGACTTCAATGAAAAAAGTATGGATGCTTGGTAATACTCTTGAGTTTCATTTCATTGTTTTCCTTACATTGCTTTCACATAGCTTCTAAAGATAAGGCAAGCTCTTTACAAGTGTAAAAATTCCATTACGACTAAGCTTTCACAATGATAAACTTTCATTAAGTATGGAAAACTTATCTCACCCTAAGTGTATATAAGAGTAACATGTTCACTAAGTGTACGACCCTTTCTTTACACTTTGCTTTAGAAGTATTAACAAAGAAACTTACAACTCTTTTCAAAAGAAATTAAGGAAAATATTCTTTGACATACTTGGCGTTGACAAGGCCAGTTCTGAATCCATCATTTACTCTTGTCAACTTGTAGTACCCGCTGCTGCTTGCCTCAGCAACTTTGTAGGGACCTTCCCATCTAGGTGAGAACTTGGGAATTGGCTGCCCCTGCATGATTGCATCCACTGTTTTCCATACTAAATCCCCTGCTTTAAACTTTCTGTGTTAAACAGATTGATTGTAGGCACGGACTATAGATTGATGATACTTTTCCATTGCTCGTGAGGCCCGATCTCTTCTTTCTTCAGCCACCTCTATGTCGTTGTTCCTGCTGTCTAGAACTAAGTGTGCTGACATAGCCATTTTTGCTAAGGGTACTGCCAACTCAACTGGTAACATAGCTTCGAACCCATATACTAAGGAAAATGGGGTTGTCTGAGTTGGCTTCCTCTTTAATGTTCTATACGCCCAGAGTGCTACAGGGAGTTGCTCAGGACCATGTGCCTCCTGCTTCATCCATCATCTTACTCAGTATTCGGATGAGGGTTTTGTTGGTTGCCTCAGCTTGTCCATTCCCTTGGGGATAGTACAGACTAGCCTTATGATGCTTAATTTGGTAGGCATCCAACAGTCTTCTCACATGGCGATTTACAAAAGGAGTTCCATTGTCAGACAGCATTACTTTGGGTATGCCAAACCTGCAGATTTTGTTCTCTCTGATAAAGTTGGCTACCCCTCCCCTATCTGCCTTCCTCATTGGTATAGCTTCTACCCACTTGGTGCTGACTTTAGTTGCTGCAAGTATCCATCTATATCCTTTAGACTGCTGCGCTATAGGGCCTACCAAGTCAAATGCCCAAGTATGGAACGGATAAGGAGTCTTGATGTTGTGCAGTTCAACCGCTGGTGCATATATCAAATTCCCAAACTTCTGACAAGACTGGCACCTCCTCACAAAGTTTTTAGCATCTTCTTCCATTGTTGGCTAGTAGTAGCCGAGGTGAATGAGATGTCCATATAACCACTGCCCTCCTTGATGCTCTGTCTTGTGGGCTTTCTTTAGCACCTCGTTTGCCTCATCTTTTGATAAGCATGGTAAAGGTTCCCCTTCGAAGCTTCTTCGGTATAACTTGCCTTGGTCAAGGAACAAGCGGAGGGCTCGCCTTTTGACTCTGATTGCATTGGCTTTATTCTCAGGCAGTGTGCCATTCTCAAGGTAGCCAATATATGGCTGCCTCAATTCTTCACTGCTTAAGAAATGGGCTTCCTCTTCCATAGGATGGGACTGACATTTTGCACATTGCCTCTGCAACTCAATACTTTCATTTTCCATCTCTGGCCAGTAGTACCCTTGCCCTTGTATTCGTCAGTATAGGCTGAAATCTCCATCTCCACAAGACTTAGCATGGATTTGCTTAAGTTTGTCAGTTGCTTCTTGCCTATGGACGCACTTTGCCAGCAAGTTGTTCAGACCGTGAAAATACAACTCTCCTCTGAGGAGCAGAAATGGTGCAAGTTCTGCTGGTCTAATTGCTCCCTGGTCAATTTTTAGCTGCTGGATTATATCTGATTTCCACCTCTCAGCATCTTGCCTTGCATGTTCTTCAGTTAGCACTGCTAGTGTTGTCCTTTTCTCGATGACGATGGCTATACTATCGTCCGGTATCTCTACCTTTGCCCCCAGTGTAGCCAAGGCATCGGGAAAACGGTTATGTGCTCGAGGGGCATGCTGGATTTGGACATCGTCAAACTGAGCAAGCAACTTTTGGACTACAGTGCAATATGGGGGTAACAGAGGTTCATTCAAGGCAAAATCACCCATTGTTTGTTTGACAACTAATTTGGAGTCACCCCAGATTCTTAACTTGCGGAGGGCCCTTCTTTTGGGTAGCTATCAGGCCTAGTATCAACGCTTCATATTCGGCCTCGTTGTTTGAAAACTCAAAATCAAGCTTATATGATAGATGGAACTTCTCTCATTCTTGACTAGTTAGTGTGACACCAGTTCCACCTTTCCCAGCTTCGGAAACTCCATCAAATTTAAGTCCCAATAAGTTTCAACTACAGCTGCTGAGACATGGAATTCACCTAGTAGAGGTACCTCTGCAAGTTCATGTTCACCAGATGGAAATTGGGCCAGTAGGTCTGCGAGTGCTTGGCTCTTAATAGCCTTAGGAGTGATACAAGCGATATCATATTCCGCTAGAGCCAAGAGCCATCTTGCCATTCTCCCAGTTAGAGCAGGCTTGCTTAGCAGGTAGCGGACTGGATCACTCTAGGTCACAACCTGGATCGGATGTGCCAAGAAGTAGTGGCGCAACTTCTGCGCTGTGAAGATTAAGGCTAAACAATGCCTCTCAATTGGAGTGTATCGCGACTCGGCACCATTGACTTTGCGACTGATGTAATAGACTGGTCTCTCAATTTCATCTATGTCTTGGAAAAGTAGGGCTCCAATAGACCGAGGAGTAGAGGTCAGGTACAGTAGCAGAGGTTTTTTAGGCTGTGGGGCAATCATTGTAAGTGATGAGGTAAGCGCTTTCTTCACTGTATCAAATGCCCATTGGTGTTCTTGCAACCATTGAAACTTGTGATTCCCTTTCAGCAGTGTCCCAAAGGAAAAGGTTATCTCAGCAAGGGCTAGAATAAACCTCCTGAGGTATGACACCTTGCCTAGGAATTTTTTCAAAGCCTTTTCAGAGTGTGGCGGCGGCATCTCCATGATTGACTTGACCTTATCCCTATCTACTTCAATCCCCCGTTGGTGTACAAGGAAGCCAAGTAACTTGCCAGCGGTAACTCCAAATGCACACTTGAGAGGGTTCATCTTGAGGCAGAATTGGTGGCAGCATTGAAAAACCTTTTCCAAGTCGCAGAGGTGGCGGTTTGCCTTAGTAGACTTGACCACCAGATCATCTACATATACTTCCACTTCATGATGCAACATGTCGTGGAACACTGCAATCATAGCCCATTGGTAGGTTGCCCCCTCATTTTTCAAACCGAAGGGCATCACTATATAAAAAAAAAATTTCCAAGGGTGTCTTGAAAGCTGTCTTTTCTACATCTTCTGCTGCCATTTTGATTTGGTTATAACCACTGAACCCATCCATGAAGGAGAACATATGATGGCCTGTGGTTGAATCAACAAGTGCATCCACATGGGGCAATGGAAACTCATCTTTCGAGCAGGCCTTATTCAGGCCACGAAAGTCTACGCAGACCCTGATCTGACCATTCTTCTTCTGCACAGGAACAATATTTGCTAGCCAAGTTGGGTACTGTATAGGCTCAATGAATTTGGCCCTCTGCAACTTTTCTACCTCTTCTTTAATCTTTGCTTCAAGATCAGGGTGATACTTTCGAGCGTGCTGCTTGATGGGTTTAGAATTGGGAAAAGTGTCCGAATGATGAGTGACGAGGGATGGGTCAAGACCAGGCATCTCATCATATGTCCAAGCGAAGACATCACTGTATTGCTTTAGTAGTGTTATCAATTATGCCTTAGTTGTTGGAGCCATTGTAGCACTAACAAACACCGACTTACTCTACCCAGGTAAGTCACTGAGGTTGACCTCGACGAGTACCTCTTGCTGGGGTTTGGGCCTATCTTGCATGCATTCAGGGACGGGCTTAGGCGTGTCCACCAATCCTTATTGGGACTCATTTCCATCACATTTATTTGTCTCAGGGCCATCCTCTCGGGGTATGAAGTCTGGCCCCCAAAATCGTCATAGGTAGTAAACTGTCTTGCCGCCCTCACGTACCTTGACAATCTTGGACGAAGGACTTGTGGATTCACTGCGCCTTTCATGTTAGCTGCTTTCTGGAGCAACCTCTGCATCTCGAATGTCTTCCCGCAATGGCAATTTTACCCCCGCAATTTTACCAGTCCTTGGGGCTTCATCCGTGGACAACTCAGTAAAGAAAACTGCATCCGAGTAGTATGCCTCTTCCACTCTGAATAGCTTTTCAAACGTGTTTATGGTAACTATGCGCTTTTCCAAGTTTGCCTTCACACATTGGTGATAGCTGGACGGGATAGCTCCATATCAGTACATCCAAGCTCTGCCAAGTATTATGTGGTAGTTTGTATCTGCTTTAATCACATGAAATTTGGTCGCGAAATGAATCTCGCCAACTACTAAGTCCACCACAACATGGCCCTTAGTGACCTTTTTCTCACCACCAAAACCGGTTACAGTAATGGGTTGGCGAACCATTCTAGACTCCAAGATGCCAGTCTTTGCGAAGGTGTCAGTGGTAATGATGTTTATGGACGCCCCACCATCGAGGAAAACACGCTTGAACTCCACATCATTGATATAAGCTGTGACAAAAAGAGGCCGATTATGGGGAAATGGGTATGCTCTGTCTGCCTCTGAAAAGGTAATGGCCCCATGATCTTCCTAAATGTGCCGAGGCACATATTCCTTGGCCTCAGCAACTTCAGCGTGGTGCACTTCAGAGATGTTGATGAGAGCCTTTGTTGCTTCCCCCCTGGCGACTTGGCTCAACCCCAATTGGTCAAAGAAAGTGCGAAACTTAACGAAATTTTACAAGGCTTGAGCATAAGTATCCTCTGCGAATTTCACCTCTGCAGGTGCTGTTTCAGGGAGTTGGCCAGTTTCAATTTCTTCTAACTCATCACAGTAGGACGCCATGTGCACTTGATCGCGCACAGGCCCAAGGTAACTGATCATGTGTACATTTTTTCCCTTCTCCTTATGGTTAGGATAAGGGTCTTTTCATACGTCATGATTACTGGCATCTTTGAACTTCAGCTCATTCGCGTCAACTTTCTTTTTGAAGATATTTCTTAACGTCCAACAATCCCTGGTAGGGTGTCTGGTGGTTCTGTGATAGACACAATAATCTGGGCTTTCTTTATCCTTCTTGGATGGAGTAACCTCAACCGGAGGTAAAGTAAGTTCACCATCAGCGACCCATTCTTTAACCAAGGCCTTAACGTTCTCAACGCTGCAAGGATATGGATTCCTATCTTCATAACTCTTCCTCTTTCGAGAGGACGAAGCCTCTGCTGCGAACGGCTCCCTCCTGTGGAGGTTACCGCAGAAACTCTACTGTTGTGGGAGTAGTGTGGCTGTCACGAGATCTGTGTAAAGGATTAGTGGTACTAAGATTTCTAGCTGCCTCAATCAAGGCAGAAAAGGTAGACAGATTATGGTTCACCAAGAAAATCTTGTAGTCGCGTATGGCACCTTCCACACATATACTGACCAAGTGAGCTTCATCCACTGGTTCATGACAGTCAATCGCCTTGTCTTGGAACCGCTTAACATAGTCCAGTATATCTTCACCTTCTTTTTGGACATCTCGCCCAAGTGTGAGGGTTGTAACTTTCTGCTGCACTTGGAAGAACTTCGTATGGAACTTGTTCACCATCTCCTCCCAACTCTTGATCCAGTTGGGAGCCAAGTTCATATACCAACTGTAAGCTCTTTCAGTAAGTGATTTGGAGAACTCCCGAAGGCACAGAGAGTGGTCACTGCCATGGACACTAAGAGTTTCAATGAACCTTACCACGTGTTCTCTGGCATTGCCTTGTTTTCCATCAAACTTAATAAACTTGGGCACCGTATACCCAGTTGGGTAGGGCATAGTCAATATCTCTTAAGAGTATGGCGGCTTTACATCTGGGTCTGGGAGAGATGGCAATTGTTTCTTGTTGCGCTCTTGTTTGAGTATAGCTTGTACATTGGCTAGAGTAACAAAGTGAGTGGGTTGGAATGGTCCAGTCTGCTCATGGGTAGCTGAACCGACGGCTGTACCGTTCCCCTGAGGTACCACCAGAGGCACCTGGATCGGAGCTCGAACCTCAGGGAACAAGTTAAGCGCTACGTTTGGAACTGCTACAGGTGGGGGTGCTTGCACTGGAGGTGGTTTAGAAGCCATGGCCATAATAGCCTCAGTGAGAGTTTGCAAAGCCGCTAGGATCTCCCTTTACGTATCCTGGAGTGACTGAATTGCCTCAACCATGACACTATGGTCATGGTCTTCTGCATATGTTACTCCGCCATTGGAAGAGCCCTGCTGCTGCAGGAATTACTGAACTTCATCTTCTGTCATCTTTTCCAGCGAAGTGTGTAAGCCACTGCGGGTGTGAATCATCACCAAAGCAGCCTTCGCAGCAGAGTTGCCAAAAATGTAAGGGGGTTCAAGATTAGAGAACTATGTTAATGATCCACTGATGGAGGAAATGGCTTAAGAGTGAACAGCAATAATTATCTGGGAGTTAAAGAATGTGTAGCTGGGTGAGGGTGAAGCAAGTGGCTCAAGAAGAAGTATATGACAGTACCAAATTGGTCAGCATCTCCCCCAAATCCCCAAAATTTCTTCCTTGAACCTTGGGAAATGGGTCATATTTATAGGCTTTTCCTTGGTGCCAAGAAAACACCAAGTGGCCAAATAGGGAAAAGACATGTGTCCCAAAGGATCACATGGAATATTCTGCCTTGAGCCACTAGGCTAAAGGTGCCACGTGTCCCTCTACATGTACTGTGTACTATCTGTTTGCCTCCGCAACTACCTTTTTTGAGCCACAGCAAGTGTAGTTGCGACGGGAGTATTTGACGCTGCAACTCCCTTTTGAGCCTCAGCAAGTGCAGTTGCAGCAGGAGTGCTTGCCTCTACACTTGTCTTCTCAGCTTGAACCTCAACAAGTGCACTTGCAACGGTGAACCTTGCCGTTGCACTTTCCTTCTCAGTTCTACTTGGCTAGTACATGCATTCTCAAGACTCCATTAGTCTGCTATCGACTATGTTCGTGCTCACTTCAGCAAAACCTCCATCCTTAGCCACCTAACCACAAATTCTCCCAGCTTCCCAGGGCGAAGGCCACAGCTAAGCCTGTTATCAACCATGTTGTGCCTTAGTACCAAGCCCAAGGGGGCTTCCTTAGTCCTGCCTGTGTGACTAAGGCAGGTCCATGACCTGGGTAATGGAAAGGGAGTCCCTTATGCTCAGGCTATCCTGCTCTTATCTTCGCGGGGTCGCCGCATTAAACTGGTATTTATGGGCCAGCTATCAGCGCCAAGTTAATAAACTATGGGGCCTACTATCAGCCCTAGGCTAGTAATGCCTTGGGACCTGCTATCGGCGCCAAGCATTAGCCTCTACTTGTAGAGGGAAACCTCTCTCAAAGGCTGCCATCACCTTGGCAGGGTATTCCCTCTACAACTTAGTTGCTGCAATAGTCGTTTCCCGTGGCAAGTTCAGACAACATGACCGGAGATATTAGAGATGGCGGCGCCGACAGAATGCCTCCGCAACTTAGGCGCTACAAGTATTACCTCAGCGACTTAGTTGCCTCGGTCATCTCTTTCCTTCGGCAACTCCAGATGATCGTGACACCAACATTACTTGGGATGGCGGTGGGACCAAAGATACTTGGACTGGCGGCGCTGAGACAAAGTGCCTCAGCAACTCTGTCGCTGCACATGTCCCCTCGGCAACTTCACCGCTGCATGTGTTGCCTCTGCAACTTGACTTCGACATTTTTTCTCGTTGAGTCCATCTGGAGCCTTGGTGGGTCAGACCTACCTCGGCCCACTTGTTGGCCCACTTTCCTTGGGCTTTGGCCCACGCTCTTCTCTTATCCCTGGTCGCCTTCTCAGGGCGATCTTAGTGCTTGAGTCCATACTTAGTTTAGGGTTCAATTTCTGACCCTCCTCTCTACAATTGTATAAATAATGGTGGGGCCACTATAAGGGCAAGAAATGTACGGCCTCTCTACTTTATTGTAATGATATTAATGAAATGGAGATAGGTATAAATTCCCATCTTCCTCCTTGAGATTTCTGATACCTCCCCCTTAGGCTATACTAGATTTTTGTTTTTTTTAAACGAAGATTTGTGTTTCTGAGATATCTCCTCTATGTTATAGAATCTAATTTTTTGTGTTATCCCTTCTCATTTGCTCTTACATAGTAGATAAGGTGTTCTCCATTTTTTGTGTGCGAGTTTTCATGGTGAAATTAACAACCCACTTTGGCTATCCAAATTTGCTAAAGAAATATCAAGATATTGATATTGTGGTGATTCTTATTGATGGGTAAATTTATTTGTATTTTTTGAAAATTTTTGATTTGCCATTAAGAGCCTTGAGTTTGTGGTCTTCCATGACACGTTTATATATGTTAGAGATGGTATTTTTGTTCCAGCACAGCCGGAGTTTTGGCTGACCGATCTTTATGTGTGCCTGATGTTGTTACTATTGAATTGCTAAGGAGCTGCTACAGTGTTGTTGCTGCTAGTTTGTTCAAATCCATGCTGGGTTTTGTAATGGGTGGTTTGAAAGCCTTGACTAGTTTTCTTATCTTAATAGTGTTGCTTGGACATAACTTTATTTAAAATTTCAGAAATAATATAGATCTTTTTTTCTTTTCTTTTTTTTTTTTTCTTTTCTTTTTTTTAACCCTCACAATCCACAGACACATGTCAGTCAAAGATAGGGAAAAAAAAAACAAAATAAAAAATAAACAAAACAAAACAAAAAGTTGGCCAATCACAATGCATTGAGGGTGTTGGGGGTTTTCTAAAAAGGAGGTCCCAACCTTTTCTCTTAAAATTTATTTGTTCAATGTGTTATACTATTTTAGTCTAACTATGAACCTATTTAAATTTATATCGTTTGAGAACATATTATTTTAATAACTTTTTTACGAAATTATGCGCAGAAAAGTAGAAAGAGCAATGTGATAACTTATAATGATTTTTTAATTTTTTTGCTAAAATTGAAAGTTGCCAATCAAGACAAGTTGTGAATTAGTAGCTATGAGTGTTTCTCTTTTTGAAGGGTGTATTGCCTTTTATACATGCAATGAACTTTATTGTAACATTTAATTTTTTTAGTGTAAAATGTATGACTTACCTACCAAAAAAAGAAATTGGGATAGTTTTGAAATATTAATAATTGATATTCTTAGGCTATGTTTGGCATAAGCTGTTTTGGATATTTTAGTTATAAAAAGACAAAATAGATTAAAAAGTTAATAAAATAAAATGTTACGTCTAAACCATAACAATTTTATTTTTTCTCTCACAAAAGCCAAAAAATTCAAAAAACTCATCCCAAACGAGGCCTTTTAGCCACAAGCTAAAATAGCCAAAAAGTCAATCCACATCCTAAACGAAGGCTTACTAGGTTGTTTTGAGAAGATGGTTAAAAGTTGATTTTTTGACTTTTTTTGAAAAAAAAATGTGCAAAAAATGTAAGAACTGATGTGATTTAAAATGAGTTAAAAGTTTTGAAATGGCTTTTACCTAACCATTGTATCCCAAACTGATTGAATAAAGCTATATAGATATATCAATTGATAAACTAATCAATGTATTAACGGATGATGTAGCATAATTTTAAAAGTTTTGGTTTTTATAATTTGTATAATGGTGGTCTATAATTTTAAGGGAGAATTACACTAACAGTCTATATAGTTTAGAACTCGTGTCACTTTGGTCCTTGACCTTTCAATTGTGACATATTTGATCCTGAATTTTGAATCTTGTTCCAAATAAGGACAATTGAAGATATCATTACTTAATTTTAAGGGCAAAATCATCAATTTGATAAAATATAAACTAATTTGACAAAAATAAATGTCAAAAAAATATTTTTAAATTTTTAAAATTATTTCTCCTTACCAAAAATAAAATTATGTAAAATTGATAAATCTTTTAGACATTTATTTATTTTTCACAAAATTAATTTTTATTATGTGTTTGGATGAAAATCATGTGATGAACAATTATTAAGATTTTAATGTGTAATCGATATATTTAATATATAAAATATTTTTAGTTTTAGATTTTTTGATTTAATGGATTGGCTTAATAATGATATTAAAGTTGTTGTCATATTTGACTTTTGGAAGAATAAAAACTAATTTAATGAAAATAAAAACAATCATTCATTACATGATTATCATCTAAACACATAATAAAAATTAATTTGGTAAAAAAATAAAAAAATAAATAAATAAATGTCTAAAGATTTATCAATTTTATATAATTTTATCTTTAATAGGTAAAAATAATTTCTAAAAATTTAAAAATATTTTTTTGATATTTATTTTTGTCAAATTAGATTATATTTTATCACATTGGCGATTTTGTTTTTGAAATTAAGCAATAGTATCTTTAATTGTCCTCATTTGGAACAAGATTCAAAATTTAACATTAAATATATCACAATTGAAAAATCAATGATCAAAGTGACACAAGTTTTAAATTATAAAGACTGTTAGTATAATTTGTCTTAATTTTAAAATGATAATATCATAATATATATTGATATGTTAATTGATATATCAATTAATAGAGGTAGCAATGCTGCATAAAAGTCAAACTTTCCACACATAGCATTATTGATTAGGAAATGACTAGTTACCTTTAGGGACATTATACCGATGATGCCTCAAAAGTCTAAATTCGAGAGCAATAGCATACAAATCTCCTTTGTTGCGCGAATTCATTTTGTGATCAATATCAGTGTGTATGCTCTCCAAAATTCTCTTTATTTCAGCCTCAAAGTGATAAGATACTCCGAGTCTTTGCAATGAATCTACCAACTCAAGTTTCTCCAATGGCTCCTCCAGCTTCTCTATCATCATTTTCACATCTTCCTTCAACTTAGCTGCCCATTTTTCATATGACTCTCCCTGCATATATATATACATAATATACTATTTTAAATTATCAACGTTACAAGTGAAACGATATGTGTGTGAGAGAGGAATGAGGAAGAAGTAACTATGTGCATTAATCTTTCATTGTTTGATCAAAAAAGAAAACAAAATCTTTCTTTGTTGAATTTTAGATGAAATTATAAGTACTGTGAGATCGACGGATGTAACTACTAATGTAAAGTATTAGATTGCAGATGTAAAATAAATTATATTTATTTGTATGCTATGTGTGATGATATTAATTGATGGTGATTAAATTTATAAAATTATGTAAAAATCTTTATTATAAGATGACTATCATTTTTAGGGAAAATTATAACGGCGATCCTTATATTTTACCCCTTATGTCATCGTGATCCCTATACTTTCAATTGGTTCAATTTTGATCCTTAATTTTAAATTTTGTTTTAATTTCTTCCAATTAATAACGAGAAAATCGGTCTAGGGTCCCTCTCCCACTTTTCGTAATGGAAGAGATCCACAAAATTATTTTTTGATGTCTAAGGTCCCTAAACATATATCAGAGAAAATTGACTTTGTCTCTCCTCTCTCTCTCTCTCTCTCTTCTCTGCTCACACATCAATGGCTTCGACAGCTCTCTCTCTCACACTCTTTCCTCTCCTCTCAGCTCTCACTGAACCCACACCAACTTCTCTCTTTCTTTGCGTCGATCGATTTCTGTCTCCTCCTCTCCAACCTGTTCTTCTATCTCCAGATCCCTCATTCTCCCGACCCAATCGAAGACAAATAGCACTTGTTTCGTATCTAATTGTTCTGCAGATGGGAAACAAAACTCCACCGAAGAAGTTCCCATCGAAGAACTTCGCTGTCGCTCAGCGCTTCGGCCCCATTCCAGTCGGCCCCCCACAGCTGCAGAGGTCACCTCCTCGCAACAGGAGCTCATCAAGGTCATCTTCTGGAAGCCCCCCTGAGAATGGGGGGTTTGGTCTCGTATGGAAACGTTTCTCCTGACTCGGGCCAGAGGTAAGGATGTGTTTTGATGATTCTAGCAGTGGTCTCGACAAGCTTTGAAATGATCATGATGAATAAAGGATCCAAGGTGTGAGGTGATCGCGATGATTGAAGATGCATGGACTTGTGGTGATGTTTTGACTCCGTTTAGGAGGTTGAACATGTTTGAGAGATGTATGTTGAATAATGATGGATGTTACATTATGTTTCAGTTAATTGTGGCAGTGGATGTTCTTAATAGCCCATTTGCTTAGGCTGTCATTTGAGGGTTAAAAACCTTTTTAATTAGAGAAAATCCAGGTACTTCGTTTGCAATTTTATCTATGTGAAAAGGAATGACGTTTTGGTCTAAGGTCTGTCAAAATGATTTCATAAAATGATATTGTGATCCAGAGAAAATTGGTTAAAATGAATCCAAAGAAATTTGAATTTTCTCTGGTTTATAAATGAATCCAGAGAAATTTGAATTTGAATTTCAAAGACCAAACACAGAATTTCTCTGGGTTGTTGTTGTTGGTTTTTTTTTTTGGTGATGCAGAAAAATTCTCTGGTTTTAAATCCAGAGAAATTCTCTGGTGATGAGATTTTCTCTGTGAATATGTACAAGTCACCGCAAAATCGATTGGTTCTATAGTGGATAGAATTTTGAAATTTTTTATGTGATTTGTTCAGAGAAATTTGAAATTTTCTCTGTGATGTCCAGAGAAATTTTCTGGATAGAATTTTCTCTGAAAATTTGATTTGGAATCTGATAAAAAGCTTTATAGTTTTAATATAGGGAAGCATTCCTACTTAAAGACTTGTGCCACAGTTGGGGCATTTGGGTCTCCGGAGTCGAGTGGCAGTGGAGATGGTAACAACAGTAGCAACAATGGTGGAGGATCAAACCCACGGCAGAGAAATTTGAAATTTCTCTGGAATCCATGAAAGGCTAAGGAAAATTTCTCTAGATCAATTTTCTCTGACTTGAATTTTCTCTGGACCAATTTTCTCTGGATTGATGTTGAGGGACCTTAGACATCATGAAAATATTTGATGTCCTTTATACTGTAAAATCATAATATCAGGGACCTTAAAAAAAAATACCCCATTAATAACATCATTAGTGTTTTTTTTAATAAAAATCATCACTAAATTGATTGAAGTTAACAAAATGAGTTAAGTAAGTTTTTAATTTTTCCCTTAAAAAATATGTCACGTGACACTTATGTGTGTATTTTTCATTAAAAAATGCTAAAAATTGTAATAAATTTGACCAAATTGAAATAGCATCATAAATTTCGAATCAAAATTGAGTCAATTGAAACTACGTGAACTAAAATGACACAAGAAGTAAAGTACAAGAACTACTGTCATAATTTACCTTTATTTTTATAAAGTGGAAACAAAATATTCTTTTCATATTAGCAATCAAAAATCTATCCACTTAACCTAATATATATGGGAAAATTATTAGGTACTTTCAGAGTATCATGTGAAAATTATTAGTCATACTCTCTCACCAATCATTATTTATTATGTCATTTTGTATTCCTCAATCACTCAATATCAATAATTAATACCTTACTTTTTTCATCAATCATACTATCATAATCATATTCTCAAATTACCGAATAACCACCTATAGATATGATCTATTAAAAAATTTTTAAAAAAATTTATCCCATCTGACAGTTGTTTTTAAAAAGTTGTCCAAAAAAAAAAAAAAAATTTAACGACCAAATTTTAAAAATATTGTTAATAATATACTTTTAAGAATAAAATAATTTGGTGTCAAAAGATGTATTTTTTGACGAAAAAAATATGGTCAGAAAGAGATAATAATTCATTATTAAATATCTAATTTCATCACTAAAATACAGTAATAATACTTTTGATAATTAAAATATTTCTTACTTAAAAAGTAATTTTGTTCTTAAATTTCTATTTCTAAAACCTGAATTTGTTGTAGCAACTTGTTGATATCAGTTTTTGTTTCCCAAAAATTGTCAAACAGTTTAAAAAAATTATTAAATTCTATAAACATAAAAGTTAAAATTAATTTCATTTGCTTTAAACAAAATTTCCTTCATTCCTTCCTCCCTTCCTCGCCCCTCCTGCCACCACCACCCACTATATATCGCTATCGCTATCGCCACAGGTAATGCCACTGCCGCCACTGGCCACCACCTCCGGCTTGTCCTCCTCCACCTTCCACCACCCATCCAGGCCACAAGCCATCAAATTTGGCAAATTCCCCTCACCTCCAACCCTCCCCCCAACCCCTCACTTCTTTTCAAAAATAAATTTTTAAAACACATTTATGTATCATATATATATTATCAAAAACAAATAAATTGTACGTACCACGTAAGTGCTAGTGAGTGACTGTAGATAATCGTATTTCCAAACAGGAGGCTTGTAGTTTGCTGATCGCCTAACGATAGTTTGATCACCAGGCTGAGTCTTCTTCTTGGTAACACTACTACTACTAGTATTACTAGTCATGCAATTGCAGTAGAACCAGAGAGTTTTTGAAACTTGGGTTTTACAGATTGATGGAGATTCCAATGAGAGTTGGCTTCTTTTATGCAATGGAAATCGGGAACTAGTCAAACTACAAACTGGGTTTGGAACAACAAGGTTCAACGCCATTATTGTTTGATCTTTTTTCTTACTACACCTTGTGTTTGTTTTACCTATACTGCCTAGTGGCTCTACTTCATTTATAGGGAAATTTTGGTTTCAATTTCTGAATTTAATTTTTTTTAAATTGCGTTTTATCTTCTTCTTTTTTTCTTTTTTTTATATTTTTGTATTTTTAATGATTTTTTTTACTATTTAAATAATTTTTTTATTTTTTATATACACTTAATATAAATATAATAAATGCAAAAATTCAATATATTTTTGTATTCTTGTGTGTTTATTGATTTTTTTAAATATTTTTTTATAAATATTTTACTTGTTAATTATATTTAGGTAAGGTGGATTTTAAAAGTAAAAAAATTGTTTAATATATTAAAAAAATACTAAAAATATGCAAAAAAAAAAAAAAAACTCAATTTAAAAAAAATTAAATTATGAAAATTGGAATCAAACAATGTCGTCTCTCTACAAAACATTTATAAATCTATAAAAAAAATTATAACTTTAATTATTAAAATTGATAAACTTTTTCACTGATTTTAAACTTTTTAAAAAACTTACACTGAAATGTAATTTTTCCTTATTTATAGCATTAGTTAAGAAGTAGCTAAAAGTGATTTTTTTTTTTCTTTTTTAGATATTTGAAATATGTAAAACGTGCATATGTATTATAAGAAAATATTTGGGATAAGCTAAATAAATGTACTTTTTGACTTTTTATAATAAAAAAAATGTGTAAAAAAATAGAAAAAGTGGGTAGAAAAGTAGAGAGGAGATATTTATAGATATTAATTGATGTGATCCAAAGATTTGGTTTTGGGTTTTTTTTTTATTTTTTCCACTAAAAGACAAAGTTTTTGCAAAATCAAAAAAAAAACAAATCCAAACAAAATATCACATCTAAGTCCATAATCATTTCACTTTTTCTCTCACAAACATCACACCCAATCACAAAAAAACTCAACTATCTTTCCAAACACCAAAAAAATTTTATCTAATAATATCTTATAACTAAAAAAATATACATAAAAACCCACTTTCCAAATACCCATTATATGTATACAAAAAAAAAAAAATTAGTGTAATCCGAACAAGGACTAAATATTTTACTAGCATTTTATAATTCTGAACAGCAGAACGCTTTTACATTATTGATTTGAAGAATAGTTTTTATTTATTTATTGTCCTCTTTGTTACACTCATTCTCTAAATAGTTATTTTGCAATCTAGGAACATCACTTGACAATATTTTTTATCAATCACCAAATACCATACTCCTTGTTATTTCCTAATGACCCAATAGAAAAGTATCAATCCATCTTATCCATCAATCATAACACTTCTAAGGCATTATATGACTATATTCCAAGACCACCAAATAACTTATTTTATGTGACATCCCATCATTAATAAAATCTATAACAAGACCTACCAAAAAATCATTGATATATTATAAAGTAGTACTAGAGACCTACCATTTGTATATTTAATTTGACGAATAATGATTTGTCCCCCTAATTTTCCCCCCTAATCCCCCGAAATCACAGAGGCGAGCGAGAGAGAGAGAGAGGGGAAGAAGAGGGCTGCGATCTTCGTCTCTCTTCGTCGCAGAGACGATCCTCGCTGCCAACTCGTCGCAGCAGCAGCTCCAGCTCCAACCGCCGTCTCCGCCTCCTCCTTCCCCTGTGGTTAGGGCCCCCTACAGTCCTCCTCCTCCTCCTCTTCCTCCTTCCTCCTCATCTTCTCCTTCTTCCTCTTCCTTCTGATTTCTGCTTCTGAAAAAAAAAAAAAAAAAAAAAAAAAAAAAAGGCAAAAGCGACGTCGTTTTTGCCTTTAGGGGGATTCGGGGGGGCCAATTTCGAGTAACGTAGTATTACCGTTAATTTGACCTATAATAATATGATAAGAGAGATAAGTTCTAAACAGTTCAGTAATGATAAATTAAAAATTAACATATATCCAACAATATCATTGTGGGTCACATTATAATTTTTTTTTGAGTTTCAAACATTTTTCATGTACTATATGTCTATTTATTTTCTTTATGCTAATCTATCACTTCCCTCTAAACTTTTATATAAAATAAAGACTATTAGATTTGGTGTAAATGTTACAATACTCATAAAAGTGATTACAAGAACATTATGCCATTATTTATTTGTATTTTTAGGTTAAAAAAATAACTTTAAATTATTTATCATAACAAAAATTTCAATTGCATTTATAAGATTTTAAAAACACAATTTCATAAAACAACATGATGAGTTTAAGAAATAATTCAAAATTACTTTAAATTTGAGAAACTAATCTAAACTTCATAAATTTTTTTTTTTTAAAAAGAAAAAATTCATTTAATAAACCTCATAATTTTTATTACTACTATGTCAGTAGGTGGCCTTATCCAGGACCGACCTTGGACTAAGGCCACTAAGACCTGTGCCTAGAGTCCCTAAATTTTGACTCAAAATAAGGCTTGAAATTAGTTTTATATTATATTAAAAGTTCAAAGCTTAATCTTTTTATTATTTGAGGCCAGTTTAAAAGGCCTCTAAAAAAAATTTATTGGGCCAAATTAAAAATTTATATATATATATAATCATTATTAGGCTCAATTAAAATTTTGTATAATTAATCCAAACAAATATATATGATATAATGAGTCTAAATAGAGTCTAATGTCAAGATTTTAATAAAATAAATAACTTCATCTTTATTTTTGTGCCCTCTTTCTTTATCATATTTTAATTGAATAGTTTTCCTCTAATTTATTTTCCTTAATTTTGTTTGGCCTAATTTTTTTGCCCTCTCTCTTTATCATAATTTAATTGAATAATTTTGTCTTAATTTTTTCTTCCAATTTTTTTTTAATAATTTGTGTTTTGTTATCAAATAATTAGTGAATTGTGATTTGTGTAGATTATAGTTGTGTTATCAGATATCATATTACAATAACATAAGCATTACGTTATCAGATATCAGCGAATTAGATTGTTTATGTTAATTATTGTTAAACCATAAAATAAAAAGACCCTATTTTATCTTTTTTGAGTCATTGTAATATTTTTTCGTATCTTAATATATGAAAATAAATTTTAATGATTATATATGTAAGGAAACTTTTTGTAACTACTAAATAATAAAAAAATTATCAATAACTTATTACTTTGGCCTCGATTGTTGTCAGATGTAGAATGAAGCGGATTGATTATGGGGGAATTGTTAGTAAGGGGATTGATAACGAGGAGATTAAATAAAATTATGTTTGCTTTGATGATAGTTGTTAGTATAGGGATTGTTAAATTATTTTTATATAAAATAAATATAAAATAATAAAACAAATAAAAAAATTCAAAAACATTAAACATTAATGTTTTTAAAAAAATGCCCAACATGTAAAAAATTTAAATAAAATAAAAATAAAATAAAAAATTTTCAGAAAAAAATAAAACAAATAAAATAATGATTTTTACTTAACAAAAAATACAAAAAATTAAACATTAATATTCAAAAAATGCCCGACATGTAAAAAATAAAATAAAAAATAAATATAAAAAAAAATTTCTAGTCCGCCGGACTATTTTTCTAGTACCAAGTCTTGGAGGCCCATCTGAATCCCCTTGGGGAGGCTCATCCCAATCCGAAGCTCACTATCAATCATCTCCCCATCTCTCAAAACAAACACAATATTAGTGAGTCTCACCTCATTACCAATATCAATCCTCCCTCTAACTCTCCAAACAAACGGAACCTTTATCTTTAATTTCTTTATAATATATATATACATATATATATATATAATGGCTCCACTTTCAAAACTTCTCTAAGGCCTCGTTTGGGAACAAATTTTTTTAGTAACTTTTTGGCTTTTTATCTAAAATGTGATGTAAAAAAAACTATTATGTTTGAGATGACTTTTTAACTTTTTACGAAAAGATGTACAAAAAGTAAGAAGAAAATAAAATCTTTAACTTTTTAATATGAGTTGTTGGCTTTTCTATTTTTTTAATAACTTTTTAACTTTTTGAATAAAAAAATCACTTACTAACCGAGCCCTGAGCCCCCCCCTAAATTAAAAATTCACTTACTCCCTCCGTCCCAAAATATTAGTCCCTTATTCCATTTTTTATTGTCCCAAAATATTAGTCCATCTTCAAAAATCAAGTACAAAAATAATATAAATTTCCTATTTTGTCCTTCTTTTAAATTAATAAATAATATAAAAAGTACAATTACGATATTAATATTCCAAAAAAATATACTATCAAAAGAATAATTTTGAAAAATTAATTTTTTTTAAATATAATAATTATACTATCAAAAAAAAATTACATTCTTCAAAAAGGATCATTATTTTGAAACGGACAGAATACTAACCGAGCCCTGACCCCCCCCCCCCCCCCCGGGTGCCATCTGTCAACCAGCCGTGCCATTGTGAGATGACACTTCATTATAGGCACAGGCCTTACCTTTTCTTCCCTTCCATTATTGAATCAAGTACATCATGTGATTAATTTTGTGGGTTTATTTTACAAAAAATTTAGAGAAAATAACTGTACAGTAATGTAGCAAAAAAAAAAAAAAAAATTACAAAAATATGAAAAAGTATAATATTTTAATTATTAAATTTTTTTTCATGCTTGTGTGATTTTTTTGCTGCACTCATTGTTCAATTATTTCCCTATAAGTTTACCATTTGTTACAAATAATTAATTTTAAATTTCACAATAAAAAATACAAATTGCAGCTTAACCATAATATAGAAACACGATTGTTTAACTCCGAAATTTAAAACATAAGAAGGGGGAATGGGCTCGACACTATTTGTTCTTGCCTCCAACATCATGGCCATGCCATCTCTATGCCGGTACATGAATTGAGAAACCCTAATAAGGTTAGTTGCAATCTCCACATAAATCGAGTTGAAAAGACAATCCATGAGTCGAGTTTCATTCAACTTCTTCAGATCTTACAAACCAAATGTTCGACGTGGTCACGAGCATCTTCTGCAGAGGCACCAGTTTCATGCATGTAAATCTGGATCTATTTTGAATTGTAACATCTTTTTATCTCATACTAAACAAATTATTGACAAAACAGAAGAAGAATAAGAAGATCCTTTGATGTTATAGTGAATCAAACAAATTACTTGGAATCAGGGACAGAACTAGGAAAAGACTTGGGGGGGCATGACTCCCTATTTCTGTGAATATTATTATTTGCCATAAAACTTTAAATATATATATATCATTTTATATATAAAATGGCCCGCCAATATAAAAAATATGTCATTCTTCTTCTATCTTTAATTCTTTTTCTATTTTATATGGGGGGAAAAAACTAAGTAGTTATTTGGCATGTACTAAAATAGCACATGCTATTTTAGCACATTAACCTATTTAGGTCACAATCATCTTCTTTAAGTCATATCACCTCTCTACCACATCACTTCAAACCTAACCCATATTCATGTTTTTTTCATAAAAAGTCAAAAAAGTATACTAATCTAACACTTCCTGAACAACCATTTATTCATCATACCAGAAATTGCTTCTATAGTATTTAATTTTTTTTTATGTATATATAATTCATATTTATATATCATATATATATATGTGTTTTGTGTATATGGTGAAAAAAAATTATTTTTGTTTTAATCTCTCCGATAATGAAATTTTGGTTCCGTCCATACTTAAAACTAATTTGCTACAATAGTTCTACTATGATAGCACTAATCACAAAATTAGCAATAAAAAATACAGATTTAGCAACGTGAGTGGAATAGTTTCTTCGATGGATGACCCATGGGTATGGCCCAATATATATATATATATATTAAAATTTTGTGTAAGCATTGTGTTTTCATTATCTTCAATTTCATTTTTTTCATTTTTTTTCCTTTACCATGTTTCTTGCAACAAAAGCAAGGAAAATTGAAAAACACCCATTGTTTTCATTTTTTGGCTTTTTTTTTTATAAAAAAAAAAAAATTACTTTTCGAGTTAAAAAAAAATGAATTGTTCAATAATTTTCGAAAATAATTCACCAAATAAATTTTAATTCTTAGAAATAAAAAATAAAAACACAATCAAGAGTAAGAATAGAGCCGGGAACCCACCCATGATGTGCCCAAATCATCAGCAAGTCTTATAATCAATGATGACCACTTGATTAAATCATGGTAGTTCTCTAGACATTCCAACTCTTGCTTGGTAATGGGATTAACAAAGGGATTCGCACTTAGAAAATAAGCATGGGCTAGCATTAATAAAGGGATTTCGGTAGTGTGTTTTGCGGACAGGCGTTGTCACGATCCAAACTTGTCCCTATAGGTTTAGCGTTGGAACCGGCTAGTAATATTTGGATTACCAAAGGCCTCTGAATAGATTAACTCCTAATAAGGGGCTGCAGAAGCAGATATATAAAACATACATAGTCCATTAAGCTGTGCTGGCATATAAGGAACAGAAAATTTAAAACTTACATTTACAAACTTATATGATATCATCAGACTATCAGTTCTACGTCACCAGAGATACAGATAAACCCAAAATAACTGAACATACAAATAAAATAAAATAATTAAACTTGCATCGTGTTCACAAAACTTGACCACTTGACTTTTTCCGAAACCTCCTTGGGAGGCACAAAGGTTGGCTAACAAAACAAAATTTCAGGCGATCATCATTGAGCCTGGCCACGCACCTGGTCACCTACATACATAAATATTACAGTGAGCTGGAACCCAGTAACTAATAACAGAGTAAAGATTTTAATGAATGATATCCATAATAGATTCTGAAATCATATTTCAAATCCCTTAACAATCAAAAACGTAATCATGTTCGTATTCGTATCAGAAACAGAGTCACATTCATATTCATATTCAAATCATGTGTGGTACATCCCTTATCGTTAACAAATCACATTGGTCATTCATATCAAGTCCGATCATGCAACCTCCAGTACCAGGTGTCATATAATATACATAGGCAACGGAATTGTTTCCCCCGGGCGAGGGCCTTTGCTAAGGATACCACAAATACATTTCAAAGAATTGGGCCATCATTCATGTAATCTCAAAATAACATTTTGTACCATTGTTTTTAGAAATAGATCATATCATAATGTTCAAATAGTATTTGATATTGAACATAGCTTTATAGAGTTATTACTCACAGATAGCTTTGATAACAGAACAAATGGATCAACAGCTCACGGTACGTAACCTACACAAACATAGAACAGATACACATATTGAAACGCATACTCAGATAGTACTTAACTTATTTTGTTTCATTCTCAATGTGTTTCTAGCCTTTATCCTCATTATTATGTCTTAATTAGGGCTTAGGAATACTTAAGATGTAATGAGGATGCCAAACTGTACTTCAGAACACTTAACAAAATTTTGAAAAACGGGACAGTCCGCTTGAGCGCAACTTCCGTCGCTCGAGCAGTCCGTAAAGTCTACAAAAGTTCTAGTTGCATGATTTTTCCACTCGACGGACACTCAACAATCGCTCGAGCACAAAACCGGGTAAAAGGGGTCTCTGTTCGAGCTCAACTTCGGTCGCTCGAGCGGTCTGTAAAACTGTGTAAACTTCTGCAAGCAAGAATTTTACACTTGAGCTTAGATTTCTTCACTCGAGCAGAAGTACAAAACAAATGGTGGCCGCTCGAGCGCAACTTCGGGCGCTTGAGCAAAGATGCAGATTTCTGGAATTTCCAAATTTCTATTCAAGGTGCAAAACTTAAATTGATAACCTTAAAACACATCCTTTGGACCCAAAACTTGAGAAAACATTTGTAAACTTACAAAACATAATGAATTAAAGATCATTACACAAAATCAAGGCCGAAAAGCAAGTGAATTATTCAAAAACAAACTTGAATTATATGTATGTATAGCATGTATGTATTGTCTTGACTTCAAAGTTTTCAAAACATGATTGATGAAACAGTTCGTCCTGGTGAATGGGCTAGACCGATCCAAGCTCCTCGAGCCCACTGGGTAACCTGCAAACAAGTTCAACGGGGAACGGGGTAGTCCCCCAGCGAACCCTCCGGTGTGTGAATTAGAAGAGGTGATAGACAATGTAGCGAAAGAGAGAGTGACAGAGAGAGAGAGAGAGATAGAGAACTTAACCTTCTTCTTGTCTTCGAGCTTTGCTTATATCCTTTGGTAATCATTTCGCCGTCTCTGCCGTTCTGACCTCCCCGCCGAAAGCTTATGCCGTGGTTTGTCTTGTTCGGGGTGAGGGGGTGCCATTCCGGCTGAGAGGTGTTGTCGCCATAAATGCTGTGATGGGCCGCATTAATGGTGATGTGTTGTGGCAATAACTTTACAAATCTTTGTCTGCTGACGTGGCCTGTTCTGCACCCGCCACGTGTCCGATCATTATTGGCCTCCTATGCTCAGTTGGCCTCCAGCTGTCTTGGGTTCTGCTACCCGGTTTATGCGATAGGATATAAACGGTGGGCTTGGGTTTGTCCACTATGGGCCGTGGTTCTTATGGGCCCCTCCATGTCAGTAGTCCACCATTCCCGAGTGCAGTTTTAGTCCAACGAAGGGAATAGTAGTGAGGGAGAGGACTCCGGCCAGGGCCGACCGCGAGGAGTGTCGACCGCGAGGAGTGCCAGCCGCGAGGAGTGCCGACCGCGAGGGTGGCCGAGCAAAGGAGGGCCGACCGGGAGGGTGGCCGAGTAGAGGAGGCCGACCGTGAGGGTGGCCGAGCGGGAGAGGCCGACCGCGAGGGTGGCCGAGCGGGAGAGGCCGACCGTGGGGGTGGCCGAGCGGGAGATGCCGACAGGGAGGAGTGGCAGAGCGAGAGAGGCCGACCGTGGGGGTTGCGGGAGAGGCCGACTGTGAGGGTGGCCGAGCGAGAGAGACCGACCGTGGGGGTGGCCGAGCGAGAGAGGCCGACCGTGGGGGTGGCCGAGCGAGGAGTGGCAGAGCAGGAAAGGTCGACCGTGGGGAGTGCCGACTACGAATGTGGTCGAGCGGAGGGGCACGGGGCTCAAAAGGCGGCGTGTCACGTGGTGATTTGAAGTGGAAAAGACAGGGTAAGGGGAGGAGTCAGTTCATTGCGACCATATACGTGGCAGAATCGTGGGGTGGGGAAGGGAGGCGTGGGAGTAAAAATGAAACGATAGGTAATTTTGGGGGTTAAAAAGACAGTTTTGTCGGATGATTTGAAAAGGTTTCAAACTGGCGAGAATTAATTGGGATCCGTGGAATACGGGTAAACCGTGGGCTTTTGGTATTATTCGATTTACCTATCTGTTTTCAAAAAATCAAAACATTCCAAGTATTACACCGTTTGTGGCTCGCGATACGCCATTGGAGCATTTCTTCAACTTCTTAGTCCCTACATCAGAAGCAATCCGCAGACATAGTTCAGAGATGGCGCAAGGAGAAAATGTGAATGTGAGGGTGGATCCACTGGGAGAGGATGATGCAGTGGAGCTAGCGGCGCGGTACAGGGCCGAAAGGGTGGGGGAAACAACGATACCCTTCCATGGTTCCACCGTGGTGGCAGCTCCGACGCCGATCAGTCAGGCGGAGCTGGATCATTGGCACACAAAGGCGGACAAATCGACGATAACAGAGGCGTAGTTAAGGGTAATCCGCGAGAAGTACCAAATTCCGGCGGAAGTGGAGTTGTTGTTGCCAACGTCGGCGGAAAGGCCATCGGACGTCAGGCTAGGAGGGTTTTCCCTGTACGAGGAGGCTCTGAAGGGGGGGCTGAGGTTGCCACTGCCTCAAATAGTGGTGGACGTGCTCAACCACCTAGAAGTAGCCCCGGGCCAGTTGATGCCCAATGCCTGGAAGATCCTGTTGGCCTGTGCAAGTGCGTGGCCAAAGGAAAATGAAGGGGAGTCGATGGCGGTGGAAGAGTTCTTTGCCTGCTACAAGGCCTCAGGGCAACAGGAGACGTGGGTCACCCTGCAGGCAGTTGTGGGGAAGGGGTTGGTGGCTGGTCTGCCTACGTCGATCAAGGGATGGCGGGCACGGTGGTTCTACGTTTCTGCCAACGGGGGGCCTGGGGTGCGTACCATCTGGAAGGTGCCAATCAGGACGGTGGAGGCAAGACTGGGGCCCGCGGCAGGGGAGAGGGTGAAGAGGGTGAAAGAGTGGAGGGAGAAAGAGAAGGCGAGGTGGGATGACCTCGTGCAGCCCTCTGCACTGTTTGAGGCTGGGCTGGGTCCTTAGCCGATCGGTGGGGACCTTGCCCGAGCAGAGTTGGAGGCGAGGAGGGAGGCTCAGGAGGCCGAGGATCAAGCCATTTTTGCCAAAGCCAGCATATTCGCGAAAGCACAGGACGACCGACCTTCACAACCGATTGCGAAGGAGAGGATCAGGCCTCGCCCAAAGCCGTTGGGGGAGAAGGACTTAAGTAAGTTTGAACCACGAAAGCTCCCTGCGGATCTTGTGAAGGAGAGGGCCAGGGATGGGGAGGAGGTTCTGAAGAGGAAGCGGAAGAAGAGAAGTGCCCCTGTGGAGGCTGCAGGGGAGCCTGGGTCCAAGAAGGTGAAGGAGGCCCCAGCTGCGGTGGGGACCCCTATGGTCAAGGATACCCCAGAAGTAGCAAAGGTCATCCCAGCACTGGAGGCTGTGGAGGTCGCCCCAGCAATTCAAGTGGCAGTGGGCGTAGGCAGTGCTGAGCCAAGTGGGGGGCAACAGACCCAAAGGGGTCCTGCACCCCAGGAAGGAGGAGTGGGTCTGAACACCGCCTTCTACCATGCTCGCGCGGTGGCTGGAAGGGTGGAAGGGGAAGAGGGGCCAGCTAGGGCAGGGGCTGACCGTCTGTTGAAAATTGTGGAAGGGTCAGACCTGCGCACTGCCTCCAGATTCAGTGAGGCTGACCTGCTGAGGGGGTTATGCTCCGCTCAGATGGAGGTAACTACGCTGGCAGGGGCTCTTCTAAGGAAGGCGGGGGGAGCCAGGCTTAAGGCAGAGAAGGCTGAGGCACAGCTGGAAAAACTAAAGGTTGAGAAGGCAAGTTGGAAGAATGCCCAGGCTGAGTTGCAAGCAGTCAAACTGGAGCTGGAGGATACACGCCGCAAGGTTGTGTCACTCGAGTTCCAGCTGGTCGGCGAGCAGAAGAAGTTGGAAGAGGCCCAACGAGCCTGTGACATTGCCAACGATCGGCATGAGGAGGCCATGAGCAGCAACGAAGAGCTGGTAAAGCAGAAAGATGAGGCAGATGCTAAGGTTGAGGCTCTGCAAAAGGAGTTGGAGGACGGGCTTGCCAAGGCAGAGGAGGAGAGAGGGAGGCTTATAAGGGAGTTGGAAGCAGAGATGGAGAAGGCGAGGGCGGAGAAGGAGAGCCTAAAGAAGGAGGTGGAGGGGGAGAGGAGGAGGGGAGCCACTGCGGTTGATGCTCTGCGTGGCGAGTTGGAGGCGGAAAGGGCCAAAGCGTCCTCTGAGAAGGCGATCCTACAAAGAGAGCTGGACGAGGAAAGGGCGAAGGCAGCCTCTGAAAAGGCGGCCTACCCCGATCTGTACGTGGCAGCAGTTGAACAATTCAAGGGATCGCCTGAATTCCAGATGGCCATTGATGCCGCAGTGGCGAGCAGCCTGGCAAGGGAGGAGTCTGGGGGGGCTGGCCCATCGCGGACGACGGCTGAAGGAAGACTTGAATCTGAAGTCATAGAGAGCTTCCAATGGTCAGACTTTTATAAGCATGAAATGGCAGAGTACTGGGACAGCGGGTGGAAAATGTTCAAGCGCAAGGCTGAAGAGCTGTTCCCAGAGCTTGACTTTAGCATGGTGACGATTGGGGAGGATGATGTGCAGACCCCCCTGGACGAGGGTATAGAAGAAGCAGATCTTATGTCCAGTGAGGAGGAGGAGTGATCTGAAGAATAAGTGTACTTAGGAGTGTTTGTTTTGTCTTTATTTTATTATGTTTTGCTTTTAAAGCGATGTAATGAACTTGTACACCCATTGTGAAGGAATAAAATGTCACTTACTCTTCCAGCTGATGACTCCAGTGAATCTTTTCTCTCTGTGTTGCTCTGTTTTATTTATTTATTTTATTATTATTTTTTTGAGGGTAAAGTAATGAACTCCCTAATGCATGGTGAAATGTACTTGTATGAAATTGCAATGGGTGAGTAATTGAGAAACTGCGGTATGGAGTTGTAAAACATGATTGTGGAAAATGATCGTTATAAAAGATCTGTGAATAAATATGAGTGAAGGATCCATTAATGAGGGCAGGAAAGTAGGTGTTGAAATGTAACTAAATGGTTAATTGTAAACGTGTAGAGAAGAAATTGGGGAATACCGTTGGAATTTGGCTTAGGAAAGACGTTGTTTTTTTTTTTTTTTTTTTTGGTAGTTTATGACTTCAAAGGTAGTCTGGTTGAGGCTTTTGAAAGTGCTCAAGTCTGGCTGAGGCTTTTGAAAGTGCTCAGATCTGGCTGAGGCTTTTGAAAGTGCTCAGGTCTGACTGAGGCTTTTGAGAGTGCTCAGGTCTGGCTGAGGCTTTTGAAGGTGCTCAGATCTGGCTGAGGCTTTTGAACGTGCTCAGGTCTGACTGAGGCTTTTGAAGGTGCTCAGTCTGACTGAGGCTTTTGAGAGTGCTCAGGTCTGGCTGAGGCTTTTGAAGGTCCTCAGATCTGGCTGAGGCTTTTGAAAGTGCTCAGGTTTGGCTGAGGCTTTTGAAGGTGCTCAGATCTGGCTGAGGCTTTTGAAAGTGCTCAGGTCTGACTGAGGCTTTTGAAGGTGCTCAGATCTGGCTGAGGCGTTTGAAGGTGCTTAGATCTGGCTGAGGCTTTTGAAAGTGGTCAGGTCTGACTAAGGCTTTTTGAGGTGCTCAGATCTGGCTGAGGCTTTTGAAAGTGCTCAGGTCTGACTGAGGCTTTTGAAGGTGCTCAGATCTGGCTGAGGCTTTTGAAAGTGCTCAAGTCTGACTGAGGCTTTTGAAGGTGCTCAGATCTGGCTGAGGCTTTTGAAGGTGCTCAGATCTGGCTGAGGCTTTTGAAAGTGCTCAGGTCTGACTGAGGCTTTTGAAGGTGCTCAGATCTGGCTGGGGCTTTTGAAAGTGCTCAGGTCTGTCTGAGGCTTTTGAAGGTGCTCAGATCTGGCTGAGGCTTTTGAAAGTGCTCAGGTCTGACTGAGGCTTTTGAAGGTGCTCAGATCTGGCTGAGGCTTTTGAAAGTGCTCAGGTCTGGCTGAGGCTTTGAGTGCTGCAAGTGAGAGAGCCATGAGAACGGCATACAGGTAGTTAAATGATAAAAGTTGGGAGCTCAGTCCGAAGTTTGCATTATCTATTAAGAAGGGAAATACAACAATTGTGGCGATACAATAGTATGAATTCACTGATAGTAACGCTTCAAATGTTCGGCATTCCAAGGATGGGGGAGGTCGCGCCCGTCCATGTCTTGAAGTCGATAAGTGCCTGGTCGTGGTCGGGCTTTCACCACGTAGGGCCCCTCCCATTTGGCTGCCAGTTTGCCCTCAGTCGGATTCTTTGTGGCAAGAGTGGCCTCCCTCAAGACAAGGTCCCCTACAGAGAACTCCCGTGGTCGGACTCTGCGATTGTAGTGTGTTCTCATTTTCTGCTGGTACGAAGCTAGTCTGACAGCGGTGGTCTCTCTGAGCTCGTCAATTAAATCCAGGTCTGCCCGACGGAGTGTTTCGGTGAGTGCTGGGTCTGGGTGTAAAATTCTGGGAGTAGGCAGACCGACTTCCACCGGGATAACCGCCTCCGCACCGTATGTTAGGCGAAATGGGGTTTCCCCAGTGGGAGTCCTCGCTGTTGTTCGATAGGCCCAGAGCACATTCGGAAGTTCTTCTGCCCACAGTCCCTTGGCGGCTTCCAACTTAGTCTTGATGATTTTCAGGAGAGAACGGTTGGTGCCCTCAACCTGGCCATTGGCTTGGGGATGGCCGGGGGAAGAGAAACAAGGTTGAATCTGGAGGTCTGCGCAGAACTGCCTGTACTTGGCGTTGTCGAATTGCTTGTCGTTGTCGGTGACAATGGCCTGAGGGATGCCAAATCTGCAAACGATCGACTGCCAGATGAACTTGGTTGTGTTCCGCTCGGTGATGGTGGCCAGGGGCTTGGCCTCTACCCACTTGGTAAAGTAATCAATGGCGACGATTGCAAACTTGGTCTGGCCTCGACCCGTGGGAAGCGGACCGACCAGGTCGATCCCCCATTTGGCGAAAGGGTAGCGGCTGCTGAGCGTGATCAATTCTGTGGGGGGTGCATGGGGGATGTTGGCGAAGCGTTGACACTTATCGCACTTGAGCACGAAGTCGACCGCATCTTGATTAAGAGTTGGCCAGAAATACCCAGTGCGGAGTATCTTGTGGGCTAGGGCCCTTCCACCTGAATGGTTGCCACAAATTCCCTGATGGACCTCCTGCAGTACATAGGTTGCTTGGGTTGAGTTGAGGCACCGTAGGTAAGGCCGCGAAAAACCACGCTTGTACAATATGCCCGCGATGATTATGTAATTGGACACGCGGGCCCTAACCTTGGCTGCCTGCTGCTGGTCATCTGGGAGTGCCCCTGTGGTCAAGAAGAGGGAGATGTCTGATGCCCAAGGGATGGGTTCATCCTGGATGGACTGTACTTCTTGTCTGTCGGGCGAAATGGCTGGGTGGTGTAGATATTCGAGGCGGACATCATGACTGAGGTTGGAATGGTCGGCAGAGGCTAGCTGAGCCATCTCATCTGCCGTGGAGTTTGCCTCTCGTGGGATATGCTTTATGTGGAAGGTGTTGAAAAGGCGGGCGAGGGGTAGTGCCATATCCCTATATTTCCTCATTGTTTCATCCTTGGCGTCGAATTCCCCAGTAATCTGCCCGACGATGAGCTGTGAGTCACTGAATACCTGGATGTGACTGACACCAATGTCCTTGGCAAGGTGGAGTCCTGCTATCAAAGCTTCATATTCGGCCTCGTTATTACTAGCCTCAAACAAGAAACGAAGAGCACATTTGAAGTAGCCACCCTCAGGAGAGGTGAGGATGATGCCAGCCCCACTGCCTTCCCTGCGGGATGACCCGTCGACATTGAGGGTCCAGGAATGAGGATCTTCAGGGTCGGCAAGAGCTAGTGAGGCTGTTGGGGTAATGGCTGGTGTAGGATTGGTGAATTCCAGGATGAAGTCGGCCACAGCTTGTCCCTTGATCGCTGCTCGAGGGTGGTAGGAGATATCAAACTGGCTGAGTTCTACTGACCACTGCATCAGCCGGCCGGAAAGCTCTGGTTGTTGCATAACCTTCTTCAGGGGTTGGTCTGTCAGGACCACTATGGAGTGGGCTTGGAAGTAAGGACAGAGTCGTCTAGAGGCGGTGACCAAAGCCAAGGACAATTTTTCTAACAATGGGTAATTCTGCTCTGCTCCCCTCAGAGCCCGACTGATGTAGTAGACCGGCCGTTGGACCGAGCCGTCTTCTCTGATAAGGGCTGCACTGACGGCGGTGCTTGATACTGCTAGGTATAGGAAGAGAGGTTCGCCTGGGATTGCCTGCAAAAGAAGGGGGGGTTGGCCATGCATTGTTTTAGCTGCTGGAAAGCCTCTTCGGATTCAGTCGTCCATTCGAAAGTCTGCCGAAGGACTTTGAAGAATGGTAGGCACTTATCTGTTGCGCGGGAAATGAACTGGTTAAGGGCTGCCACTCTGCCAGCGAGTCTCTGAACTTCCTTAACGGTTTTGGGCGACTGCATCTCAATCAAGGCCTTGATCTTTTCGAGGTTGGCCTCAATTCCGCGCTGACTGACCATAAAGCCCAAGAATTTTCCGGATCCTACGCCAAAGGCGCACTTCTCCGGGTTGAGCTTCATCTGGTACTTGCGAAGGGTGGCAAAGGTCTCCCGTAGGTCGGTTATGTGGTCGGCGGAGAGTTTGCTTTTGACTAGCATGTCATCCACATACACTTCCATGTTTCGACCGATCTGGTGTTGGAAGACTGCGTTGACTAACCGTTGGTAAGTAGCCCCCGCATTCTTTAGTCCGAACGGCATGACACGGTAGTGGTAGGTGCCCCGGTCGGTGATGAAGGATGTGTGTTCCTGGTCAGATAAGTGCATCATGATTTGGTTGTACCCGGAGAAAGCGTCCATGAAGCTGAGCATTTGGTGACCGGCCGTGGCGTCGACCAGCAGATCAATTCGAGGGAGTGGATAGCTATCTTTGGGGCAAGCTCGGTTCAAGTCGGAGTAGTCGACACACAGACGCCACTTGCCGTTGTTTTTGCGGACTAGCACCACATTGGAAAGCCATCTAGGATAATCCATGTTTTGGATAAACTGAGCCTCGAGGAGTTTGTCAACCTCCGCAGCTATGAGATTGTTGTGCTCCGGGTGAAATATACGCTGTTTTTGTCGGTAAGGTCAGAAGTGAGGTTCGATGCTGAGACGATGAGTGATGAAGGAGGGGTCAATGCCTGGCATGTCTGAGTGGGTCCAAGCAAAGACGTCGTTGTGTTCGGTCAAAAGGGCAGTGAGGTCGGCTTTTGCTTGGAGGGATAATTGGCTGCCGATCTTGGCAATTTTCAGTGGGTTGGTGGGGTCAATAGGAACCTCAACGAGCTCTTCCACCGGTTGCCCTCTGATTAGCTCGTCCTCATCCCGGACATCAAGTCCTTCAATGATCATCGCCTCCTTCAACTTGACTTCTTTGAGTGAGGCAACATAACACTCCCTGGCTACGGTCTGTTCTCCCCTGACTGTTCCGACCCCGAGATCGGTGGGAAACTTGAGGGCAAGATGATAGGTGGATGTGATGGCTTGGAAGGCGTTGAGGGTGGTGCGGCCGAGGATGATGTTGTAGGCGGATGGGTAATCAACCACCAGGAAGGTGAGCAACTTCGTGGCTTGCCGTGGGTACTCGCCAATGGTGATGGGGAGATCGATGGAACCGATGGAGGTCACGCGGTCGCCAGTGAAACCGACGAGAGGGGTCTGGAGCGGGGAAAGGCGTTCCTCCCCAACCTTAAGTTGGCGGAAGCAGTTTAGAAAGATGATGTCCGAAGAGCTGCCATTGTCGATGAGAACTCGTCTGACCTTATAATTGGAGAGGATGGCGGAAACGACGAGAGGGTCATCATGAGGATAACGGATGCCTGCACAGTCGGCGTCCGTGAAGGTGATGGGCTCTGTCCACTGCTTGGGCTGTTTGGGGGGTCGGTCTATCGTGGCGACTGCCTTGTCTGAGCCCTGTCGTATTTTTCTGAGTTCTGCTCTCTGAGCTGAGCGAGATGGTCCCCCACAAGCAAGACCGCCTGAAATAACTCTAATTTCACCAACCGGTGGAGGTGGATTACCTTGAGGTCGAGGCTGTTGGGGGGGTCGGTCATGACCCTGGTTTGGTTGGGGTGGCTGCCGCGGTGGGGTATGTCGGCGATTATCTCTGTGGGGCTCGGTTCTTTGCCTCTGCTGAGGGCGGGTGTCTGTGAATCGACTTAGGCGCCCCTGATGGATGAGGGCCTCCACTTGATCCTTGAGACTGATGCAATCGTCAGTGTTATGGCCATGGTCCTGGTGGAAACGGCAATATTTGGATTGGTCTTTCCGGCTGGAAGGGTTCCGTGGAGGGGGGGGGCCACTTGAGGGGGTAGTCACGTTGGATCTGGTTGAGGACATGTTCCATGGGAGAATTGAGGGGCGTATACCGCTCGAACCGACCCGGGGGTCGGGCTGGTGCGGACCGGTCGGAACGAGGGGGTCGGTCGGTATAGCGGGGTGTTTGGCTATGATACTGGGTGTTACTGGGTTCTTGGTCTTTTCTCTTTTCTCGGGGGGTTGGGTTTTTAGCTGGCGGATCTTGCCGAGCGGCTAGTGAATCCTCGGCATTCATGTATTTTTGGGCTTTGGAGAGTAGGGCTGCCATGGAGGTCGGGGGGTTCTTGGAGAGGGAGAAAAGGAAATCAGATGACCGCAGACCGGCCATGAAGGCTGTGAGGATGACCTTGTCGTCATTTTCGGCAACTTGCAGGGCTTCGGTGTTGAAGCGAGTGACAAAGCTGCGCAGCGATTCCCCCTCAGTCTGACGGATGTTGAGCAGCTGGGTGGCCGGGCGTCGCTGGCGCTGGGCGCCGATGAAGTGGCACAAGAAAGAGTCACTGAGATGCTGGAAAGTGGATACCGAGTCCGGTGGTAACTGACTAAACCACAGCCGAGCCGACCCCTTCAGTGTCACGGGAAAGGCTCGGCACATGATTTCGTCGGGGAAGGCATGGAGGATCATGAGTGTGCAGTAGGTCTCCAGATGGTCGATCGGGTCAGTTGTGCCATCGAAGGAGTCAATGGTGGGCATTTTGAATTTGGCAGGGAGGGGTTTGTCTCGGATGGAGGCGACAAATGGCGAGTTTGCAGTGGTGGAGGGCTTATGCTGGACATTCTGCATGACCCCTTGTAGCTGGAGTTTCATGGCTCGGAGCTCAGCGTCCCAGAGGGGGATGTTGTCACCACCAGAGGGAGAAAGGTGTTGGATGCTGCTGGCTTCCCCCTCGGGGGCTGGTGCTATAACCGATGGGTGTGGGGGTGGAGGCGGTGGATGTATATGTGGGTGAGGGGGTTACAAACCCTCCGAGTTGGGAGGATTGGGTTGTGGGATGGCATGGCCCGGAATTTGTTCTGGATGGGGTGGAATATCTGGAGGTGGTGGAGGAATAGGGAGGTTTCGTTGGAGCAGAGCATTGATTAAGGCCTGGTTCTGTTCGGCCATACGGTTGATGCTGTTGGTGAGCTCAATGAAGTACTGTGGCGGGTTGTTTGGATTGGAAGGGTCGGTTTGGTGATCGGTAGCATTATGGTGAGAGGCCATGGATCTAGTCGTGACCATACACTTGACGGGTGAGAAGTAGAAATCACTGGAACAGGGTCTCCGGCGACAATAAACACAACTGGCGCACGGATCAACCAGTTTCCACAGACGGCGCCAACTGATGAAACAGTTCATCCTGGTGAATGGGCTAGACCGATCCAAGCTCCTCGAGCCCACTGGGTAACCTGCAAACAAGTTCAACGGGGAACTGGGTAGTCCCCCAGCGAACCCTCCGGTGTGTGAATTAGAAGATATGATAGACAATGTAGCGAAAGAGAGAGTGAGAGAGAGAGAGAGAGATAGAGAACTTAACCTTCTTCTTGTCTTCGAGCTTTGCTTATATCCTTTGGTAATCATTTCGCCGTCTCTGCCGTTCTGACCTCCCCGCCGAAAGCTTATGCCGTGGTTTGTCTTGTTCAGGGTGAGAAGGTGCCATTCCGGCTGAGAGGTGTTGTCGCCATAAATGCTGTGATGGGCCGCATTAATGGTGATGTGTTGTGGCAATAACTTTGCAGATCTTTCTCTGCTGACGTGGCCTGTTCTGCACCCGCCACGTGTCCGATCATTATTGGCCTCCTATGCTCAGTTGGCCTCCAGCTGTCTTGGGTTCTGCTACCCGGGTTATGCGATAGGATATAAACGGTGGGCTTGGGTTTGTCCACTATGGGCCGTGGTTCTTATGGGCCGCTCCATGTCAGTAGTCTCCCATTCCCGAGTGCAACTTTAGTCCAACGAAGGGAAGAGTAGTGAGGGAGAGGACTCCGGCCAGGGCCGACCGCGAGGAGTGCCAGCCGCGAGGAGTGCCGACCGCGAGGGTGGCCGAGCGGAGGAGGGTCGACCGTGAGGGTGGCCGAGTGGAGGAGGCCGACCGCGAGGGTGGCCGAGCGGAGGAGGGCCGACCGCGAGGGTGGCCGAGTGAAGGAGGCCGACCGTGACGGTGGCCGAGTGGGAGAGGCCGACCGCGAGGGTGGCCGAGCGAGAGAGGCCGACCGTGGGGGTGGCCGAGCGGGAGATGCCGACAGGGAGGAGTGGCAGAGCGAGAGAGGCCGACCGTGGGGGTTGCGGGAAGAGGCCGACCGTGAGGGTGGCCGAGCGAGAGAGACCGACCGTGGGGGTGGCCGAGCGAGAGAGGCCGACCGTGGGGGTGGCCGAGCGAGGAGTGGCAGAGCGGGAAAGGTCGACCGTGGGGAGTGCCGACTACAAATGTGGCCGAGCGGAGGGGCACGGGGCTCAAAAGGCGGCGTGTCACGTGGTGATTTGAAGTGGAAAAGACAGGGTAAGGGGAGGAGTCAATTCATTGCGACCATACACATGGCAGAATCGTGGGGTGGGGAAGGGAGGCGTGGGAGTAAAAATGAAACGATAGGTAATTTTAATGAATGATATCCATAATAGATTCTGAAATCATATTTCAAATCCCTTAACAATCAAAAACGTAATCATGTTCGTATTCGTATTAGAAACAGAGTCACATTCATATTCATATTCAAATCATGTGTGGTACATCCCTTATCGCTAACAAATCACATTGGTCATTCATATCAAGTCCGATAATGGAACCTCCGGTACCAGGTGTCATATAATATACATAGGCAACGGAATTGTTTCCCCCGGGCGAGGGCCTTTGCTAAGGATACCACAAATACATTTCAAAGAATTGGGCCATCATTCATGTAATCTCAAAATAACATTTTGTACCATTGTTTTCAGAAATAGATCATATCATAATGTTCAAATAGTATTTGATATTGAACATAACTTTATAGAGTTATTACTCACAGATAGCTTTGATAACAGAACAAATGGATCAACAGCTCACGGTGCGTAACCTACACAAACATAGAACAGATACACATATTGAAACACATACTCGGATAGTACTTAACTTATTTTGTTTCATTCTCAATGTGTTTCTAGCCTTTATTCTCATTATTATGTCTTAATTAGGGCTTAGGAATACTTAAGATGTAATGAGGATGCCAAACTGTACTTCAGAACACTTAACAAAATTTTGAAAAACGGGACAGTCCGCTTGAGCGCAACTTCCGTCGCTCGAGCAGTCCGTAAAGTCTACAAAAGTTCTAGTTGCATGATTTTTCCACTCGACGGACACTCAACAATCGCTCGAGCACAAAACCGGGTAAAAGGGGTCTCTGTTCGAGCTCAACTTCGGTCGCTCGAGCGGTCTGTAAAACTGTGTAAACTTCTGCAAGCAAGAATTTTACACTTGAGCTTAGATTTCTTCACTCGAGCAGAAGTACAAAACAAATGGTGGCCGCTCGAGCGCAACTTCGGGCGCTTGAGCAAAGATGCAGATTTCTGGAATTTCCAAATTTCTATTCAAGGTGCAAAACTTAAATTCATAACCTTAAAACACATCCTTTGGACCCAAAACTTGAGAAAACATTTGTAAACTTACAAAACATAATGAATTAAAGATCATTACACAAAATCAAGGCCGAAAAGCAAGTGAATTATTCAAAAACAAACTTGAATTGTATCTATGTATAGCATGTATGTATTGTCTTGACTTCAAAGTTTTCAAAACATGATCAAATGAGGTCTAATGGTGAGAAATGTAATGAATGCTTAAAACCGTGCTAGAATTACCACATGCATAAGAGAAATCTTTGAAAACAACTTTAAACCTCCATGAAATACACATGCATGCATGAATAGATTCTCAATTCTATTCTTTAGCTCAATTCTCAAGTCAATCTACTTAAACCTCTTGAAATCATGCATTAAGTGCTACAACTAAACAACTAAAGGGGTGAATTCCTACCTCAAGCTTTGAATTCTCAAGTGTAGAAGTTTAATCTTTCAAGATCTTTACAATTCCTCCAAATCTCTAGCAACTTCCCTTTAATTGAGCTCAATTCTTCTCTTCTCCCTCTCTCTCATGTTTTAGCCTCAAGATTGAAGATGAAGTGTTGTATAAGACAGTTCAAGAATTGTATCGGCCTTATATAGGCTACTTAGTGGAGCTCAATCACACTTGGTTTAAACTAATCAAAATTATTATTATTAATTCTAATTATTTTGTTCCGAATCGATTTTCAATTAATCCTACTATAAATTTCTAAAAATGCTAAATAACACATAAGCCGAATCAATTTTGTAATCAGATGCCGATGAGGCCTTCAATTTGCATACCGAATCGAAAATACAGATAGATATTCCTACCATGAACAAATATAAATGCAAATAATATATAACACATGCAATTAACGAATAATTTTCTCTTAATTACTCATTAGGCATTCTTAAAGCATTCTTAATCATGATTTAACAGTTAACCACAAGTCGAGGTTGTTACAAGCGTGGGAGATAAGCGCGAGAATTGTTTGGGGACAAGCTCCATTTGAGATGATTGTTTGGGCTAAAACAATCATATAGGACAACATAGATTATTTTAGTCAAATAGAACAAAATATCACATCCAACCCATAATCATTTCATTTCTTCTCTCACAAAAGTCAAAAAAGCTAAAAAAAACCTATCCCAAACAAGGCGTTTTAGCCTCAGGCTAAAATAGCCAAAAAGTCAAAAAATCAACACACATTCCAAACAAACAGTGTGGTATGGGTGTTAGTGGATGTGGGACATAGAGTTTGATTTGTAGGTTTAATCTTTTTATTTTTGAAAAAACTAAGTAATTCGTGATTCAAATCAAGATTAATTGCAATAATATCCAAACAATTAAAATGGACAATCTAAATCATCTAGCACATACGAAAGTGATTTAGATTGTTACTTCAAAATCAATAAATCAACACAATGGATTTTTATGTGGAAAAATCACAACTGGAGCACCTCTAATTGTGATTAAAAAACTACGGGCGAAATGTTACTAATCAATCCACTATGAAAGAATGAAAGAATACAACTACCAAACAAATTACCCAAACTCTGACAATTTGTCTTCAATAATCTATATCTCTTTCACAGCAACCTTCGTCTCAAAATTGATTAGATTGATGTTGAATCCACAACATCCATATCGAATCAACGACTGCGCACAGCTTCGAACTCCTTCGAATACTTGTAGACACCCTATTTTTGACCGTCCTCAAGACTTGGATGTCACTAATTGAACACTCAGTGATCACCCTTGTTCGTGTTCGTTTTGAGTTCCCGGAGGCCTCGGCTGCGCGCCTTGCCTCAGGATCTCTTAACTCGTTCGTTTAGTGTTTGGTTTTGCACCAAACACGTGTGTTTTTGCCTTGAAAGGCAGGGAGTGGCTTGTTGGCCATCCCCACACTCCATCGGCTTTCCCTTTACCTCACCGGCCATTCCTTGTTGCCACCGGCCATTGTTGCTTGTTATCAATGGCCGGTCGGCACTCTGTGTGGCCGGCCGGCACCTTTTTTGGCCGGTGATCTATTTTGCCGGCCGGTGACCCTTTTGCCCCCCCCTCAGGCATGGTGCATGCCAGCTGGGAGGCACAGACCCCACTCCCTATGCACGGGGATGACCATTTTGAGCCTTTGACCCCCTTTTCCTTCTAGAAGGTTGAACCCTTTTGGCCAAGCTTCATGGGGAAGCTTGGCCAGCTGTCTTAGCTTCCTTTAGAAGCCTTGACTCCTTTGCACCCTTTGCCCCTTTTCTTTTAGCTTCTTGAAGAAGCTTCAAGCCTTTTCCTATGTCTATATAAGACCTCCTTCTTCTCCATTGTCAAGGGTTAGAGATTTTGGATTAAGAAACCAGAGAATACATATATATATATCTGATATATCACCCTCTCTCTCTCTCTATATTTCCCTCTCTCTCATTCTTAGTGTGTGTTTAGAGGCCTAGAAAGTGTGTTTAGACCTTAGTTTTGCACTAAGACACACACCATCACACCTTGCTTCGACTTTGAGGGGCTTGGGGGGTTTGTTCTTGAGTTCTTGGACTGGTTTTGACCTAGAGAAGGTGGCTGGACTTGCTGTTCATCAAAGGTTCTTCAAGGGTAATCTCTTTACTTTAGATTCCCCAATCTTGCACTAGACTTTTGCCTATCTTGCTTATTGTTTTAGACTTTGTGTATAACTAGAAAAAGTCTTATTTTTGCATGCTTGAGATCTTTCATTAAGGTTGTTTTGGCATTTGGGGTCGACCTCCCCCTTTTAGGCCTTGTTTGGCCCTTTTAGGCTCTCTTTTGTTAAGCTTTGTTTACCTTGGTGTGTTGGCCTTCTCACCACTGAAATCCAGTAGATTTTCAATGGTGAAGAAGGGGTCCTAAGGTCTTGTAAAGGGGAGGGACACCCCTCTCCCTTAGTCCCTCATTTTTGCATGTTTTTGGCTCATAAGGATAGCATGCATGAGTAGTTGCATTTGGTGCCATTTCAGAGGTTTTTGACTGTTTTTGGGTTATAATATACCTCTGTCCTTGGTCGGATTCATGGCCCTTTGCATGTATAATACACTTGCTTTGTGATTTTCCATTTTGCCTAGAAGTGTGCCATGTGTTTAACCTAGCATATCTTCTTTTTTTGACCTAACTTTGTGATATTTTGTCATGCTTAAGGTCTGTTGGCCACTGATTTGGGCTTGTTTAACATGTTTGATATAGTTGCCTTGCATCTTGGCTTGTGAGTCCTAAGGATCTAAGTTCTAAACATGCATTGGTTGGGCTATTTCAGTGATTTGGAATCATTTAGCATGTTATTTCAGTCCCTAAACCATGCTTGTATGCTTGCATTAATCACTTCTCTTATTATTTGAAGATGTGCCCTCTTATGCCTTGAAATGTGCATTGTGTATGCCCATGTGTTTGGGTCCCTTAAGCCACCATATCCGTGAGTTTGAGGCTCATTTTTGCATGCTAGAATCCTGTTTTAGGTTGCTTAGTTCATGTCATGTGTGGTCATGAAGAGTAGTGGTCTTGTGCCCCATGTTTTATGCCTCTTTGCTTAGGTCATTTGGGATGCCTTGTGTGCGGGTCTTGGGTCTCATTCTAGCATGTCATGACACCTTTTTTTTTTTTTTTGGTTAATCTAGTGTCCATGTTTGCCTTCTTTGGTATGCTTGTAAGTTGGCCTTCATGCCTTAGTCTTAGGTTCATTAGTTTGCATACTTGTTTTGCATAATTGGCATCATCATTTTAGTCCATTTTGGGCCACTGTTTATGGCAAGGCTGAGGTCTACCCTTTATGGTTTAAGTCCCCCATTGCATGTTTATCATATGCTTGTTGCATATTTGGCTCGTTATATGTTGTCACATGCTAGCCTTATTGCATAATTGTCCATGTTTGCATTATCTTTGCCTCTCATATGATTAGCACATCGCGTACACGCATGCTTAGAACACATTGCATTTGCCATGATTGCATACTTGCATTGCATTGTTTGGCTTGGGGTGTCAAGCCAAACTTGAGGGGTGAGAGGTGTTCATACTCCAAGTGATGCAACACATTTCAACCCTCGGTCGCAAACGACCTTGACTTCAACATGATAAGATGTTGGCATTCATGTGTTTTGTTTGCATGCATTTACATTGAATTGCAACCTTGGCCCCTTAGGCCACCATGCATCAAAATGCACAATTGATGGCCCAAGGATCGAGGGCCATGCTCCCTTGAGTCCAATGCATGATGGGGAGTGTGGCCATGCTTACATTTGCTTGAAATACCATGCCATACACTGCTTGCCCTCTGCTGCTGTCAACTGCAGGTTCTCTAGGAAGTTTTGGCCGGTCGGCTAAATACAGTGCCGGCCGGCCATCAATTTCGGCCGGTAAGCAAAACAGGTAGCCGGTGGTTCATCCCTTTGGCCGATGGTGTCTATTCTTGGCCGGTGGTATTCCCCAACACCCATAGAGCATGTGCCAAGACTTTTGCAGTCTTCAGAGAAGCAGGGCAGTGTAAACAGAGGCAGCGGTGGCATGGTACGGGTTTCCGAGCGAGGTGGATCGAGCGTGCATCCTCACACGCATTTCGAGGCAGGGCTGCGGCCACCTTCTTTCTGCATTTATTTTGTTAATTAATTAGAAGTTTTGTAATAATTAATTTAATATTATTTATTCAAACTATAATATTTATTCGGACCCTCCGAGCGAGGAAAATTGTGTAATAAGTGTGCGTGAGTGTATGTATGTCTTCCAACCCCACGTCTTTCTTCCCTTTTATTTACTAGCTTTCGATGGTTAGTATTAGGTCATATTTAATTTAGCATACATTATGCTATGCACGCGTGCATCCATACATTTGCCTTGCATGCATCGGGCTCGGCGCATCATACTAACTGCATTGTATTTCAATTCCAAGTTGAATATGTGTTAGTTGTAGCATCATCATACGCCATGTTTAGATTAGCCGAGCCTATTCTAGTTGCATTTTTGTGTGTTGCATTAGGCATTTCTGTATAGTTAGGATCATGCATTGATTTCTAATTAGCTTCTTTCTTTGGCTTGGAGTACTCGGTGAGTGGTTATGCTTTAGCATCCTTGCATGCGTGTGAGTGACTGCCATGATAGCATGCTTACCATGAGGCTAGCTGCTTATGTGATATAACTGCTTGAATGCCTGTGGATGGAGGTTGAATCACGTAAATTGGAATAATGCATTAAAACTGTGAGTTTTAAGCCCACTAGATAGTGGCAAAACCATCTTTTCTAAAGCCCACTCAAGGGTGGCAAAACCTGCATTTTAGCCTACTTGCGAGTAACAAACCATTTTCGAAACAAACATGAAATGTTTTGTTCCAATTTAGGCAATTTGGTCTATACTTGTTTGCTGTGCGCATAACATAGTAATCCTAGGCTAATAACCGGAATAAGAACACATAATGTTTTCAAGACAAGATATCATGGTTAGTAGAGGCCGATCTTCGGATCGGGCGAGAGGGGGTGCTCATAGCTGACCTTCTCCAATCGTACCCAAGTTCCCGAGTCGAGGCAACTTTGATGATGATGGACACGTAGCCTTTGGCACCGAGTCAGGGTTTCCTAAATTTTTCCAAAATAAAATATTTAGGTGGCGACTCTGTATCTGGCGAAGCAGTCCATGTTTGGCACTTCTTTCAAAAATCTGTTTTCTCAAAACGATTTGCCAAATTTGGACTCTTTGGTTCAGATTAAGAACCGTGACAATTTGAGTCCGAACTGTAGTAGACCCACAAACGAACAAAACGGGAGTCGTCCTCCCGGGACGTTCGGGGATGTCTACAATACTTCTCGCTTGAATCTCCGGATTCCACCGTAAAAGAACACTCTTGAAGTAGAACACTCAAACAACTCTTTGATATATGCTTGTCAAACCATGTGAGTTTAATACTCAAACAAACATCAAAGAAAACTAACAAAATTGCTCCAGAATAAAACCTTAGAACCCTCAAAGAAAATCTGGAAACATTAACCCTAAAAACAGACTAAAACAAATATTTATAGAAAATAGGGCCGCGAAGTTCACTCGAGCGAAGGATCTCTTTCTCGAGCGACGAGACAGATACACATGAAACCCAAAAGTGCCTTCGCTCGAGCCACCAATAGATTTGCTCGAGCGCACAAAAACCATTCCCAGTATTTTTTTGCAGACAGAGCAAAGTACTAGGACCAAGGCTTTTTCGCTCAAGCCAAGACTCTCTCGCTCGAGCGAGCAAAACAAATAACCAGGAACAATCAGGAACAATTACAACTCAATAAGTTTATGTTTGTTCATGGAATTGACAAGACTAAAGGAACTAATAATCTCCCTTTTTGTCAATTTCCAGACAAAACATTCTAACAAGGTTTCCTAGTAAACACACATACTAGACTAAACAACCAACCAAACATAACCAACTAATCTAATATCAACAGCCTTGACGAAATACCCTGCAAAAATATATAAAACAAAAACACTAGGAATAGCTAGAGCAAGTAATTAAAAATCAATTAGTCCATTACCAAATATCCAAGAAGCCTTACCTAATATCCCAAACAGTATTAACAAGGATACCCCAAAAAAAAACTATACCCTAACCATCATGCCAAATGTACCCTAACAACAAAAATTAAACTCCCCCTTTTTGACCGAGAGAGACAAAGGGAAGAGGATATACAGGCCAAACTGTCCAACAACAAAAACAAGAACAAGATAAGCAAACTATCCAAAAACGTAATAAAATTGTCCAAAAAGAAAAGACACACATCACTGCAATGACGGTAGAGGTTGCGGCTGCATCTGTAGCAAAGAAAGAATCTGTGCAAGCATGGAGGACTGCTGAGCAAGGTGGCCTTCAAAGCCAACCAGGCGGGGTATCCATCTGATCAAGACGGTATGTGACAGAGCACTCGAACTGCTGCAGCTGGCCATGAAACGAGCGGGGACGCACCTCAGGTGCACCGACATCGTTTGTATCAAACTCTGCCTCTTCGGTAAGAGGATCATGACTTGCACCAGAAACCCCAACCCCGGACGACCCTCCCCGGACATGGGCTTGACTCTGGGAGACGGTAATTTTGGTGATAGGTTTAGTGGGAGATGCAAACTCATCATCGTCAAATGGAGAAACACCAACAGAAGAGAGAAAACGGTTTAGTAAACAACAGTAAAGGAGACCCAAGGATTTGCGACCCTCAAACACGCCTATCATTTTGTCCACAATCAAGACAGAAAAGTTGAAGGGGAGGTGATGAGCAATGCAATACAAAACATACCCCTGGTCTTGAGTAATATGGGAGGAATGAGTGGTGACATGTATGTTGGCACAGACAATGATATTGAGTAGGCGAAATTTAGGAAAAAGCTCATTTTACGGGATGAGCGCCCCCGGCGATCCAAGTTCGGGGAGTGCCACAAAGTTCAATGGCGAACATATCAAAATCCGCAATGCTGAGGGTAAAAAAGAGAGTGGCAGTTCCGAACTTCGGGAAGAGAAAAAAATTGGCGAATAACGTCTTGATCAATAAAAATTTCTTTGTTGCGAACCCAAGTGTGAAACAAAGTAGAAATTTTGCTGATGGAATGGATGTTACAGTAAAATTGTGATGCCCCCAAAATATAATCACAGATTCAACCGAATTATAAATAGATAATTACATAAATCAGAGTGTAACGTTCTTACATTTCATAGAGTTAATAGAACAAGAGAGCTAAACATAAATAAATTTCCTATAGGCTTACACATTTCCAAGCCTTGGCTTGGTTACAACAAAAGTGAGACTAACTCATACAATTTAAACCCTAGGCTATACAAAATTGAAACAAAACAAGAAGCTCTTGCTTCCCCAAAAGTCCCTCCCATAATATTACCTTGGTAGAGGCATGCCATCATTACCTGAAAATGTTTTTCACAAATAGGGTGAGCCACAACCCAGTAGGAATAATCTAACACAGTATATGAGGTTTAACAAAGATATAAGTACAATATGCATATACAATGTCAGAGATAAAATATTCACCTTTTATATAGTCATAGTATACCAAATCCATATTTCATTTCATTTCATTTCACTTCCCTTCAATTCATTTCAATACATGAATCAATTTCATTATTTTTCAAGAGTCCAAAGGAGACTACAACTCATTGATTCTACAATCACACCATTAACACACAACATTTCAATCTTGCCATTTTACGGATATTTCATTTACGGGATCGATGCCCATGTATAAATTTTGGGACTTTCACCCAGAACACCCCGATCAACTTAATTATAATGGAGTCCATCCCCTTTCTCCTCCCAAATAATGAAGTACATCCCCATTCTCCTCCTAAACAATCACACATATACAATGTATACAAAACGTGATCATATTCAATGACAACCAACAATGGATTAGTTTTAATTCACCCAATCCTCATGCAATTTCTACAACAATCATAGCTATCCTTCACCGATAGCCCAATACAGTTATCTCTAAACAGATATTCAATCTTTATAGCAGATAATTCATCAAATTTTCATAAGTAAGTGATTAAACAAATCCAACCACACCATTCATCTATACATCCTCCCAATTTCACATTTTTCATACCAATTTCATTATTTAAACAAAATGGTTGTTCAAGACATTTTTAGGGCAAAACTCCCCATTCTCCAAACAATAACCCAAGGGCCAAAATCTACTATTTTAACATAAAAAGGTCTCACATCCAAACCCCATAACATTTATATACACCCACATTGAAACCCCTCTTTTCAAACTTAAAACCCGAACCCTAGGTTTGCTCAAATCACCCCCAAATCCCACCATTGTTACACAATGACAAATAACTAAGCTAAAAGTTACATAAAGGTGTAGAAAAATCCCTACCTCAAGTTAGAAGACCAAGCAAAGCAAAGGTGAAACTCCAACAACGCCAAAACCAACTTCCAATCTGATGAAAAATAGAGCTTTCAAGATACTCTACCCTTTTTCCAAAGACACTAGGGTGAAGAGATCAAAGGATCTAGGCCAAAATGTAGAGAGAAATAGAGTGTGTGTGTTTTTTAGAGAGAGGGTCAAGATTTAGGTTTTTGGAAAGTTATAGAGAGAGAGAAGAATGAAAAAGTGATATAAAATGTCACTTTTGCAATCTAATATAGGCACAGTCTGTTCGAGCGGAAGCGTTGACGCTCGAGCCTCAGATATAATAAGTTATTCCACTCAAGCACAAGAAGTGGCCCCGCTCGAGCGCAGACTACACTCATCAAGTACCTTTGCAGACAACAGACAAATCGCTCGAGCTCGAGTGTAAGAAACGCTGTTCAAATGTGAAAAACACCCCTCCAGCACTTTTCCAGACGTGCAAAGTACTGAGAGTTTGCAAATCTTGTTTAAGCCCCAGAAAGGCTGCTCGAGCGGAGGACCAAAATTTACATAGCCCGCTCGAGCACAAGAATGGCCGCTCGAGCGAATGACCAAAAATTTGGGCAACAAGGTTTGGAAAAACAAGTAACCAAGCTGTTCCAAATGCACAACTACGACTCAATAACCAAAATAAGGGGGAGACAAGAGAAACAAGATACGAATCACCATTCAAAACCATACAAACCCGAGTCCGAAATACAACAAGTGACGGGTTAAAAATCGAAATCACTATAACCTTCCACCCTAAAAAAATTTCATCCCCGAAATTACAAACCAAATTTAAAATTAACATTAGACCATTCATAACAATGTTATTCTCACGAATTCAATACCATGACCCATTCCCCAGTCATCCATTCTCACCGACTCGATACACAAGTCCCAATTTAAAATGAAATTTATAATTTCCCAAAACATTTACAATGTTCAATCAAAGTCTGAGTTTTCAAAATTTACACAGCACATATAATGCTTCCAAAAATAATACAACATCATCAATATTCCATATTCTCAAAACATGTGCAATGTTTATATAAAATCCATGTTTCCAAAATGCCCATAACATATGCAATGTCTTCACATTTCATTTACATAATGAAAATCTCAATATAAAATTTAAACATCCACGAATCAGTCCAGATATTTCTCTCGGACTTCTAATTCACGTTTCCAAATTGCTTCCTCAACTCCGCGATGTTTCCACAATACCTTAACCAAGGGAATCGTCTTGCCTCACAAGACTTGATCCCGTCTATCCAAGACTCTTACCGGTCTCTTCTCGTACGAGGCATCCTCATTTACCTCTAAGTCGGTCCAATCAAATACATGCAATGGATTCAGCTTATACTTCCAAAGCATACTAATATGAAACACATCATGGACCCTGGAAAGTTGCGGCGGTAACGCCAAACGGTAAGCGACCTCCCTACTCCGCTCAAGGATCTCAAAAGGACCAATAAACTAAGGGGACAGCTTCCCACTCTTCCCAAATCTCATCAAACCCCGCCTAGGTGATATTTTCAGGAACACATGGTCTCCCACATCAAAAGACAAGGGTCTTCTCCTACGGTCGGCATAACTTTTCTGGCAGCTCTGAGCCGTAACCAACCTCTTACGAATAAGTGCCACATTTTCCGTCGTTTCTTGAACCAAGTCTGGACCTAACAAAGGTGCATCACCCACCTCGGCCCAGCACACCAGAAATCTACACAGCCGGCCATATAAGGCCTTAAATGGTGCCATGCTAATAGTCGATTGGAAACTATTATTATAGGCAAACTCCACTAAGGGCAAGTGCCTCTCCCATGACCCCTTAAAATCAAGGACATAGCCTTGAAGCATATCCTCAAGGATCTGAATAGTACGCTCGGACTGCCCATTAGTCTAAAGGTGATACGCAATACTAAAGGTCAATCTAGTGTCCAAGGCACTCTGCAAGCTTTGCCACAACCGAGCTATGAAACGTGGATCTCTATCCGAAATAATCATCACAAGGACTCCGTGCAACCTCACTATGTCCCTAATGTATAGGTCGGCTACATAGTCTACTGAATCATTCATACGCATAGCTATAAAGTGCGTCGACTTAATCAACCGGTCAATTAATACCCAAATGGCATCACTACCCCGTTGAGTCCTCTAAAGGCCCATAACAAAATCCATCGTGACATGCTCGCACTTCCACTCGGCTATAGGCAAGGGTTGCAACAGACCCGCTGGCCTCTAATGTTCAGCCTTCACTTGTTGACAAGTAAGGCATTTCGATACAAACACGGCTACATCCTTCTTCATACCTCTCCACCAAAACTGGCGGCGACTAAAGTCATGTGTCACGACCCAGACCCGCCCCTATGGGTTTAGTATCGTAACCGGCCAATAATCCTTGAATTACCAAAGGCCTCTTGACAGATTTAACATATGGTTAGAGGCTGCAGAAGCAAATATACAAAATATACGTAGTCCATTGAACTGTGAAGACATACATGAGATGCATAATTTAAAAATTTTATAAACTTACGAGCAGTGTCAAAAGATTTAACATTTACATATCACTCCTAGAAGTATAATATCAGAAATCTTGTCCAAAAACTTAACAAAACAAACAAAGTCTAATATGATTATAAAAACAGCCACGAAACTTGACTCCATTCGGAACCTCCTCGAGAGGCACAAAGGTTGGTTGACAAAAACTGAAACATAGGCCGTCAACTCTGGGCCTCGTCACGTGCTTGCTCACCTACATACATCATATAAACAGTGAGCTGAAGCCTAGTGAATAATAACAAAGTAAAGACTTTAATGAATGATGCCCATAACATATTTCAAATCTCATAGCAAATCAGAATCATAATCAGGTAGCGGAAACAGAATCATAATCTTATCCATATTCAAATCATGTGTGGTACATCCATTAGCATAAACATGTCTCTTTGGTCAAGCATATCAAGTTTCATAAAGGAACCTCCGGTACCAGGTAACATATCTCATACATTGGCCACGGTATTGTTTCCCCCGGGCTAGGGCCTCATGACCATAAGCCACAGCATTCTGTCCCCTGGGCGAGGGCCTCTGCTAAGGATACCATAATTACGTTTCAAAGAAAAGTGGACAATCATTCATTCATACAAAACATAGCATTTTAGAAAACTGATCATTCATATCATCAGAAAATAATTAAAGTTAAATATAACTTTACAGAGTTATTACTCACAGATAACCGGTGGCTCCAAATAGATGAATAGAGGGGTAATTCACTTATCTTGAAGCGCGTGACCTACATAATAGGATAGATTCATACGTTGAATACATACGCTTGGGTTGAACATAACTTATTTCATTTGTTCTTAGTGTGTTTTTAGCCTTTAACCCCATTATGGTGTCTTAATCATGGCCTAGGAATGCCTAGGATGGAAGACAATTGTAAAATTGCACTTGAAAATGTTATTAAAAAATTGCTGAAAACAGGAGTCTTGCTCAAGCGTAGCTTTCTTCACTCAAGGACATACCGAATGTGAGTGGTCGCTTGAGCGCACACTGCTTCGCTCGAGCGGTCTGCAAAATGTGAAAATGTTCTGGTTGCGTGCCATTTCCGCTCGACGCTCCCTCGAGCGTGAGACACAAGTCCTCACTCGAGCGCAAGTCTTGTCGCTCGAACGTGCTTCCAAACACGCAACTTCTGAGAGCATGCAATTTACGCTCGAGCCAACCTTTTGTCACTCGAGGAGAAGTGTGAAAATAAGGGCGGTCGCTCGAGCGTGGAATCCTTTGCTTGAGCGTGGAAGTAAAATTCTGGGTTTTCCAGATTTGCTCCCAAAGTTCAAAACATGAATTCAACACTTCAAAACTCATCCTCTTGGGCCAAAATTCTGGAAAACATTTAGAAACTCACAAAACATCATGATTTAAAGGTCATTTCATGAAATCAAGGCCCAAAAGCATACCAATTGATCACAATTTCAACTTAAACTTTATAGATGTTCCAAAAACATGACATATATGAAATGATTTGAGTTTCAAGTCTTCAAATCATGATCAAATGAAATGAGAGGGTGTAAAACATGATGAATTCTCAAAACATAGGTGAGATGAACACATGCATGAAAGAATTCTTTGAAATCATGCCCAATTTGTGAAGAATTGCACATGCATGCATGGTATGGCTCATTTCTCCTCAATTCTAGTGCAATACCCTCATGAATTCACCTAATTCACTTGAAGTCTTGTAGAGTCTAACTCAATTACACAATTAAGAGTTTGATTCCTTACCTAGAGACTTGAATCTACAAGAGTTGAAGTTGAAACTCTCAAATCTTCTTCAAATGTCAACAACTTCTAGCAATTCCTTGGATTGAGTTCAATTTTCCTTCTCTCTCTCTCTCTCTCTCTCCCCCCCCCCCCCCTCACGTTTGGTGCTTGAAAGTGGGAAGCGAAAGTGGCAAAAACATGTAATAAGGTGTAGAAGTGGCCTTGTATAAGCCCACTTAGTGGCATTTAAGTAATTGGCTTAACCTAAGTTAAGTAGCATTTATTATTCTAATTTAATCGTTCCAAATCAAATTTAAATTAAACTTACCATAAAATCCTATAAATCCTAATTAACATATAAATCAAGTCAATTTTTGAATCAGATGCCGATAAGGCCATCAATTCGCAAATCGAAACTAAAACATGAACAGATCTTTCTACGTTAAACAGATATAAACACAAAATGATGCAATGCACATATAATTGACTCAGGATTTCTTCTTAATTACTTATTTGGCATACTTAAACATGAATTAGCGTTAATCATGGGTCGGGGTTGTTACATAATGATACATCTTTGTGCCTCCCGGATGCAGCAAGGCCAGAATGGTGAAACTCTCGGAGTACTTCCTCTTGGCAAGACTCCGACACAAACAAACGGTCACGGTATCTCACACTCTGGTCGGGATACACATTCAAACCTTTCTCTGCCTTCCTATTGGAGATCTTCTCCCAGAGAGATTCCATCTCAAGGTCACCCCTCTGCGCTTCTAATACTCGGTTCACAAGTGTAGGTTGAGCAACCACTAAAAACAAGGTTGCAGACTCAACAGACTCGCCCAGGTGCAAGTCAAACTCATTAAAAGTACCCAACATCTCCCATTCTCGGACTGCGATACAAGCCACACTACTGACTTCCTACTCAAGGCGTCGGCCACAACATTGGCCTTTCCCAGATGATAATGCAACTCAAAATCATAGTCCTCTATGAACTCCATCTACCTCCTCTGTCTCAAATTCAAGTCTTTCTGTGTAAACAGACATTTCAGACTCTTATGGTCAAAAAACACCTCAAATTTCTCCCCATACAAATAGTGCCTCCGAATCTTTAAGGCAAAAATCAGCCCTGCTAACTCTAGGTCATGGATAGGGTAGTTTCTCTTATCCCTTTTCAACTGCCGTGAGCCAGAGGCCACTACATTCCCTTCTTGCATTAATACACAACCCAAACCTTCCCATGAAGCATCACAATATACCGAATAGCCCAAACCCCTCTCTGGAATGATTAAGACTAGAGCAGTGGTAAGTCTAACCTTAAACTCTTGAAACGATTTCTCACAAGTCTCATTCCTCACAAATTTGATTCCTTTCCTCGTCAACCTAGTCAAAGGTGAGGCTAGTCTAGAGAAATCTTTCACAAACCTCCGATAATACCCGGCCAACCCCAGGAAACTACGGATCTCAAAAGCATTCTTAGGTTGTGCTCAATCCTGCACTGTTTCTATCTTGGATGAATCTACAATCACCTTTTCTCCGGATCTCATACTTTCCAAATTTAGCATACAACTTATGGGCCCTAAGCAATTTAAGCACCAATCGCAAGTATTCCTCGTGTTCCTCCTCAGAGGGTGAATAAATCAAAATATCATCCACGAAGATGACCACAAAATGGTCTAAAAACTTCCAGAAGATCCGGTTCATCAAATCCATAAATACAGCTGGTGCATTGGTCAGCCCAAAAGGCATCACTAGGATATCCTCCTCTCTTACCCTCAACTTATGATAACTTGACCTCAGGCCTATCTTAGAGAAACAACAAGACCCTTTCAACTGATCAAACATATCATTTATATGAGGCATTGGATATTTATTCTTAACGGTAACTCGGTTCAACTTCCGGTAATCGATACAAAGTCGCAAGGCTCCATCTTTCGTTTTAGCAAAGAGAGTCGACGCTCCCCAAGGTGATGTACTAAGGTAGATAAAACCCTTATCTAACAATTCCTAGGGTTGAATCTTCAACTCACTAAACTCAGCAGGTGCAAACCGATACGGTTCCATAGAAATCGGTGTCGTGCGAGGCACTAAATCAATAGAAAACTCGATCTCCCGGTGAGGTGGTAAACTAGTAAGATCCTCGAAAAAGACGTCTGGGTATTCACAAACCACCCTTGGCAACTCAACCCGAATTTCATCACTCACTACTCAAGAAGCTAGCAAGAAGACAACTAAGTTCGCTCCGCCAAAGCGGATCATATACCGGTGATAAAACTCTATCCACCCGGTCCCCCAAGAAATAAAAGCAATCATCGCTCAAGGTGTATACAGTAACCCTCTGACGGTAGCAATCTATAGCAGCCCGGTATGATGATAACCAGTCCATACCCAAAAAAAAATCAAAACTAGACATGTCAAGCACTACAAATACAAAAGGTAATCGACAACCGGAAACCTCGATGTCACAAATATCCCTGTTTTAAGATAACCTCACCACCAATAAATGACTCTACACAAATAAGAGAAGTTAACTGTGCCAACTCCAACACCAAAACCGATGCAAATGCAAATGAGATAAATGAATGGGATGCACCCGTATCAATCAACACATTAGAAACTGAATTGCAAAACAAGAAGGTACCTCTCACAACCGAAGGTGCTGGTGCAAGATCAGGCGTGGTAACAGCATACACACGCCCCGTAGGCCTCTACTCAACCAGCTCACCCCTCGGATTATAAGCCTGATGCACTGACTGAACCGAAAAGGCTCCCTAATTAGCCCTCGAGGCCTGTGCTGACTGTGTTGGCTGGTGATTCTGAGTCTGCCTCGAACTAGACGAACTAGATGTACCACCAAATTGAGGGAAAAATCTCTTCAAGTGCCCCGCTTGCCCACACTAATAACAAGTGAGCGACTGCCCTCTACCTTGACTCTAGCCCTAACAAAGAGCCGAAGACAGTGCAGACCGCTGTCCTCCTCCTCTCGGCGGCCAAGCTGGAGACTTGTGACACAACTGGCCACATTTGAAACAAGTCATATCTCCTTGACCACCTCTCCCAAAACCTGAACTCGGTACTAAAAATGTGGACCTCGATTGAGCTCCATGGATGACTGGGCGTTAGAACCCCTCTGCCTCTTACCGTCCCCCTGACCATCTTGACTCCTCTTGAAGCCTTTGATCCTTTCCTCCTCAGCCCCCAAAATATAATCACAGATTCAACCGAATTATAAATAGATAATTACATAAATCAGAGTGTAACGTTCTTACATTTCATAGAGTTAATAGCACAAGAGAGCTAAACATAAATAAATGCCCTATAGGCTTACACATTTCCAAGCCTTGGCTTAGTTACAACAAAAGTGAGACTAACTCATATAATTTAAGCCCTAGGCTATACAAAAGTGAAACAAAACAAGAAGCTCTTGCTTCCCCAAAAGTCCCTCCTATGCTATTGCCTTGGTGGAGGCATGCCATCATTACCTGAAAATTATTTTCCCAAATAGGGTGAGCCACAGCCTAGTAGGAATAATCTAACATAGTATATGAGGTTTAACAAAGATATAAGTACAATATGCATATATAATGCCAGAAATAAAATATTCACCTTTTATATAGTCATAGTATACCAAATCCATATTTCATTTCATTTCACTTCCTTTCAATTCATTTCAATACATGAATCAATTTCATTATTTTTCAAGAATCCAAGTGAGACTACAACTCCTTGATTCTACAATCACACCATTAACACACAACACTTCAATCTTACCATTTTATAGATATTTCATTTGCGGGATCGGTGCCCATGTATAAATTTCAGAACTTTCACCCAGGACACTCCTGCCAACTTGATCATAATGGAGTTCATCCCCTTTATCCTCCCAAATAATGAAGTACATCCCCATTCTCCTCCTAAACAATCATACATATACAATGTATACAAAACGTGATCATATTCAATGACAACCAACAATGGATTAGCTTTAATTCACCTAATCCTCATGCAATTTCTACAACAATCATAGCTATCCTTCATTGAAGCCCAATACAGTTATCTCTAAACAGATATTCAATCTTTGTAGCAGATAATTCATCAAATTTTCATAAGTGATTAAACAAATCCAACCACACCATTCATCTATACATCCTCCCAATTTCACATTTTCCAGACCAATTTCATTATTTAAACAAAATGGTTGTTCAAGACATTTTTAGGGCAAAACTCCCCATTCTCCAAACAATAACCCAAGGGCCAAAATCTGCTATTTTAACATAAGAAGGTCTCACATCCAAACCCCATAACATTTATATACACCCACATGGAAACCCCTCTTTTCAAACTTGAAACCCGAACCCTAGGTTTGCTCAAATCACCCCCAAATCCCACCATTGTTACACAATGACAAATAACTAAGCTAAAAGTCACATGAAGGTGTAGAAAAATCCATACCTCAAGTTAGAAGACCAAGCAAAGCAAAGGTGAAACTCCAACAACGCCGAAACCAACTTCCAATCGGATAAAAATAGAGCTTTCAAGATACTCTACCCTTTTTCCAAAGACACTAGGGTGAAGAGATCAAAGGATCTAGGCCAAAATGTAGGGAGAAATAGAGTGTGTGTGTTTTTCAGAGAGAGGGTCAAGATTTAGGCTTTTGGAAAGTTATAGAGAGAGAGAGAAGAATGAAAAGGTGATATAAAATGTCACTTTCGCGATCTGATATACGCATAGTCCGCTCGAGCGGAAGAGTTAACAGTCGAGCGTCAGACACAATAAATTATTTTGCTCGAGCGCAAGAAATGGCCCACTCAAGTGCAGAATATAGTCATCTAGTACCTTTGTAGACAACAGACAAATCGTTCGAGCTCAAGAAAGGCCGCTCGAGCATAGGAAATGCCGCTTGAGCATGAAAAACACCCTTCCAACACTTTTGCAGACGTGCGAGGTACTGAGAGTTTGCGAATCCCGCTCGAGTGCTATAAAGGCCGCTCGAGCAGAGGACTAAAATTTACACAGCCCGCTCGAGCGCAAGAATGGCCGCTCGAGCGGAGAAGCAAAAATCTAGGCAACAAGGTTTCGAAAAACAAGCAACCAACCTATTCCAAATACACAACTACAACTCAATAACCAAAATAGGGAGGAGACAAGATAAACAAGATACGAATCACTATTCAAAACCATACAAACCTGAGTCCGGAATATAACAAGTGCGGGTCAAAAATCGGAATCGCTATAAGAATTCCCGGACCCAGCTAAGATTTTGAAGACCGAAGAAATTGAGAACCTAGTCACCCCCCAAGGCATCAAACAAACACCGGATAAGAATAGACTCGAAAGCAATGGAATGGACATTTCGTTCTAAGTGAACAGTCCGAGACACATAAAACTCCCTATACAGGTTGGACTTATCACATGATTGGAATTTATCTTTATTAAAAGGGGGACGGGATACAGTGGTTTTGCGGCGTTTGAAAGGCTCGGCCATGACGGACAAGGACAATACTGACACACACAAAGGAAAGACCACCATAGTGAAAACCCCAAAACCAACCCAAGACACACCACCAATTTTAACCCCGAAAAACCAATAGAAAATAAAGCCAACAAATCAGTAGTGCAACAGGGTTAGAGAAGGGTGATAAAACAAATCTTGAAATCTATCTGCAGGAAAGTAAAAATTGAAGGCAATCAACATTAAACCAATAAGTTCAATCAAAACATGAGCTCAGAATGACAACACCACAGGAAAAAAAAAATCAGTGTGTTTGGTTTGAGTTTTCTGGATTAAGTTTTTTGAAAACTGAGTCTTTTGGTTTTCGTATTTTTTTGTTTTTAGTGAATATTTTTAAAATTTTAAACATTTTTTTTACTTTTTTAGATGCACCTTACTTAGATGTATCTAAAAAGTAAAAAATTTGTGAAAAAATATTTTAAAAAATTAATAAATACATAAAAATATAAAAAATGTACTGAATTCTTGTATTTTTTTTTTTTTTGTATTTTTGGTATTTAGTGAATTTTTGAAAGATTTTTTTTACAATTGTTTTACTTTTTAGGTGTATTTATGTTAGGTGTGTCTAAAAAGTAAAAAAATTGCTTAAAATATTTAAAAAATTCAGTAAAAACAAAAAAATACGAAAAATAAGAAAGTAGAATTTTCTGAAAAGTGTTTTTGGAAAAATGGAACCAAGCAAATTCATGCAACTCCTTAACATTAAACAAAGCCCAACCAAACACCAGCATGAGTTCAACAGGGTAATGGAACCAAAACCAATTAACAAAAAAACATGAGGGCAGCAATAAGAGGTTGAATAAACCAATAAAAATCTAGTCAAAAACCATCATAAAGCAGCAATTTTAATAAGAGAACTTATAGAAAAACTAGGGTAAGGCAAAATTAAAACCCTAAAATTAAAAGCCCTAACAATCGAGCAATTAACAAATAAATAAGTAAAAAAATAAAGATAAAAAGAAATGAAATAACAAAAAAAACAAACCTCTGAAGAGGAAAGACGAAACCCACATAGATGGAGAGAGAGAGAGAGAGAGAGAGAGAGAGAGAGAGAGCGAGAGAAACTTACCACAAGCCAGAGATGGAGAGGCTGAGGGAAGAGAGAAAGCACCCAAAGGCAACCAAAGCACGGGCAGGAAGAAACAGGTGTGCCCTAGGAGAGAGAGAGAGAGCAGTCGAAGGAAAAATGGAAAAAAATGGAGACTGAATAGACGGAAGGCACTATTTAAACCAAAACAGGACGCTCGAGCGAGAGGTTTGTTGCCCGAGCAAAGACACTTACGCGCACGGGGTCGCTCGAGCCAGAACATTGTCGCTCGAGCTAGAAAAACAAACTCTCAGAATCTGTGCAACCTGTAAAAGTATTGGGGTGAGGAAGAGTGCACTCAAGCACAAACTCTCTCGCTCAAGCGAAGGAGTGCAACCAAAGAACTTTGAAAAACACCCTGCTGAGCAGATTAAAAAAAACACTCACACTTCAAGTGGGACCTGCAATAATAAGGGATTAGCACAACAACACGAATGTGATGTTAAGATGAGATAATCCACAAAGCATGAAACCCGTATTCTCGCAAGTTGGACAATGTGAAGCACAATATCATGAGTAAATCAGGGAAACCTTGATCAATGATCATAAGCTACACAGGAATACACAACTCAAAGACAAACATGAGAGCTCACATAAGGAATGTGTGTGTATGCAATCCTTGAGAGGCTACATAGCTAAAGTTAATCCTCGTAGTGATCGGATAGCTGGACCTCCAACAAGAGTAACAAAACATCACTGAGAAAAGTCAAACCATTAGAAATCAAGGGGTATTTGTTGAGTAAAGCCGGAGGCTCCTTCTCAATCAATGAGTTTTTTTTTTCTTCTTCTTCTTCTTTTTTATTTGATTTTTGACTTTTCTTGTTTGTGGGCACTCACTAGTGGCATGCACGCTCAAGAGTATGGAGACCAAACCAAAGAAGCATGAAAACAATAAAGATGGCCTAGTTGGTGCCTCTGAAGTAGCATTTTCCTCATGCCCGGACTTCTAAAGAACTGTGAGAGGAACCGTGAAAATGAAAAAAGATAGTAGATGGTTAAGAGACTCAACATCACCCATGATATGCCAGTATAGGTCAATTCCTCTAAAAATGTATAAGAGACACTGTTAGAGGTCCATAGAGAACTTTGATCACTTGTACGGAAACCCCTGCAACAATTTATCTCAAGGATGTGTACAGAATGAGATCATGAAGTCAAAGAGCATGAGTATTCAGAATGAGCTATAAACACAGATAAATGAAATCTTGTAAGTAACATGAGATGTGTTCATTCAGTCTAAGTGAAAAGATGACAAGAATCAATGGCAATGAGATTATAGCATCCAAGCATACAACCAGCCATACAGTAACACCCACTCATGCAACAGGACACACTCTAGTTACTGAGCACTACACCCAAGGTCTTTCTAAGAAACTCAAACCTAAGAAGATCAGGGGGTTTTGTAAAAATATCAGCTTTTTGATGCTCAGTAGATACATGTTCAAGAACAACAAGGCCCTCTTCCACTAACTCACAAATGAAATGATGACGAATGTCAATGTGTTTGGTGTGAGAGTGTTGGACAGAATTTTTAGAGATGTTTATGGCACTTGTATTATCACAGAAAAGAGTGAGAGTGTCCTAGTCTATACCATAATCATGAAGCATTTGCTTTATCCACAACATTTATCCACAATAACTCCCTGTAGCAATGTACTTAGCCTCAGCGGTTGAAAGAGAGATGGCATTTTGTTTTTTGCTATGCCAGGCAACCAAATTATTTCTAAGGTAAAAACACCGCACAGATGTGCTCTTACGATCATCAGCACACCTTGCCTAGTCGGCATCAGAAAAACCAGTGATTTCAGTGGTAGTGTCAGTTGTGAACTAAATCCCATACCCCAATGTCCCATTAACATACTTAATGATGCATTTGTGTCACGACCCGAACCCACCCCTGTGGGTTGGCATCGTAACTGGCCAGTAATCCTTGGATTACCAAAGGCCTCTGACGAAATAACATATACTTAGGGGCTGCAAAAGCAAATGTACAAAATATACGAAGTCCATTGAACTTTGAAGACATACATGAGACTGATAACTTAAAACTTTTATAACTTACGAGTGACGTCAAAAGATATAGTATTACACATCACTCCATGAACATGTTATCAGAAATCTCATCCATCTACAAAGACATATCATAAACATGATCTAGTACAATCACAAAAATAGCCGCTAAACTTGACTTCATCCGAAACATCCTCGAGAGGCACTAAGGTTGGTTGACAAAATAGAACATAGGCCGTCAACTCTGGGCCTAGTCACGTGTCTGCTCACCTACATGCATAATATAAATAGTGAGCGGAAGCCCAGTGAATAATAACGGAGTAAAGATTTTACTGAATGATGTCCACATAAGAATAAAGTCTTGTACATGATCGGGTGCCATAACAGAATAGATTCATAGGCATCATTACATTTGCATTCAAGTTCGTATATATATATCATATCATAGTACGTGGCACATCCATTAGCATTAACAAATCCGATGACCCATAAGGGACTGCCGTGAAGGCTTTCTGATGACTCATGTGCATAGAGACGTTTCTAATGACCCACAAAGGGACCTGATGACCCATAAAGGGACCTGATAACCCTTAAAGGGACGCATATCATATGTTGCTAAGGATGCCACGAATGCATTTCAGAATCTTGGACAATCATTCATTCATTTCAAACATAGCATAGCATTTTAGAAAACTAATCATTTCATATCATAATGTTCAGAATATATTTAACATTGAACATAACTTTACAAAGTTATTACTCACAGATAATTGGTAGCTCCAAATAGACGGCAAAATGGGCAATTCACCTAACCTGAGGCGCGTGACCTACATAACATGGCAGATTCATAGGTTGAAACACACTCTTGGATTGTACATAACTTATTTCATTTATTCTTAGTGTGTTTCTAGCCTTCATCCTCATTATGGTGTCTTAATCTTGGCCTAGGAATGCCTAGGATAGAATGAGGATGCAAAAATGTACTTGAAACACTTGACAAAAACTTTGCTGAAACATGGGTCTCGCTCGAGCATGGCTTTCTTCGCTCGAGCAAACATGCCAAATGTGGGTGGTCGCTCGAGCGCACATTCCTTCACTAGAGCGGTCAACAAAGTATGAAAAAGTTCTGGTTGCATGAAATTTCCACTTGACAGTCACTCGACGCTAGCTCGAGCGTGAGACCCAAGTCCTCGCTCGAGTGCAACTCTTGTCGCTCGAGCGGATTACAAAACACAAAAACTTCTGAGAGCATGCAATTTACGCCCGAGCCACCCTTTTGTCACTCGAGCGGGAATGTGAAGATGAAAGTGGTCGCTCAAGCGTGGAAGCAAAATTTTGGGGTTACATTTGGTAGAGTTTTGTAAATATGATTCGAGAGTATGAGTTGTATTTTGAGTTTGTGAGTTATGGAATTATGATTTGAGTGTAAAAAATTTGTTTGGTTATGGTTTTTGAATAGAGTGTTGAATTGAGCTTTGAATTGTATGTGAAATTAAGTTTTGAAAGTTTGATGTGACATGTGAAATAAGAAAATTTGTTTGGTGATTAGTTTTCCAAATAGTTTTCAAAACTTGTCAATTATTTTATGTCAAATAATTCTTCTGTCAATTCATTTTTTAGGCCTGTACAAACATTTTGTGCAATACGTTTTTAATATTTTTCAAAAATTTTGTTCAACTCAACACGTTTGGAGATTACATATTGATAATAATTAATATAAAAATTTGTTTTTAATAACAAAACCATTATTTGAATGAAATGAAAAAAAAATAATAATAATAAATTATTTCATCTACAAATTAATATAAAAATAAAAATTAATAACAAAACCATTATTTTAATAAAATGAAAAAAAAATTAATAAAAACTTATTTCATATAAAAATTTGTTTTTAATAACAAAACCATTATTTGAATGAAATGAAAAAAAAATAAATAAATAACATTATTTCATCTAAAAATTAATAACAAAACCATTATTTTAATAAAATGAAAAAAAAAAATTACTAAAAACTTATTTGGTATAAAAATTAATAGCACAGTGAAAGTTGATAACAAAACCATTATTTGAATAAAATGAAAAAAAAACAATTAATAAAAAAGAATTCGTATGACAACTAATATAAAATTGTATAGAACAATAAAGTTGATAACAAAACCATTGTTTCAATAAAATGAAAAAAAATATTAATAAAAAAAATTCGTAAAAAAGTTAATAAAAGGTAATTAAAATTAATAACAAAATCATTATTTCAATAAAATGAAAAAAATAAATTAATAAAAAAATGTTCTCTACAAATTAATAAAATAAATTAAAATAAATAACAAAACCATTATTTTAATAAAATGAAAAAAATAAATTAATAAAAAATGTCGTTTACAAATTAATACAAAAAATTAAAATTAATAACAAAACCATTATTTAATAAAATGAAAAAAATAAATTAATAAAAAAATTTCATCTAAAATGAAATAAAAAAAATTAAAATTAATAACAAAACCATTATTTTAATAAAATGGAAAAAAAATTAATAAAAACTTATTTGGTAACAAAATTAATAGCATAGTTAAAGTTGATAACCAAACCATTATTTTAATCAAATGAAAAAAATCAATTAATAAAAAATAAATGGTATGGAAATTAATATAAAATTGTATAGAACAATCAAAGTTGATAACAAAACCATTGTTTCAATAAAATGAAAAAAAAAATTAAAGACAATTATAATAAAAAAAACCATTGTTTATACACAATCAAACTTTTTTTTTTTCTTTTTTCCCAAATGGCACCTATCCGACCTATTTGGGCGCACGAGCAACTTTTGCTACTTTCCCAAAAAAATTAATAAAACTTATTTCGTATAAAAATTAATATAAAACTTAAAATTAATAACAAAACCATTATTTTAATAAAATGAAAAAAAAAAAAAAAAGTGAATGAACATCATAAACTACAATTTTTGCATGCATCATTCAACCATCAAATTCAATAAAGTGTTTGCCCCTGCAAATTATACATTGCGTCAACAACATATGTAAGTGTCTTCATTCACGTAATTACATTTTCTTGATTGACCATGTGATGATATTTGGGAAAGAAATTTGATTTAATTTGCCTTTCCTTTAATTGTCATTTAGCCCAATCCTTGTCCTCATTGTCAGTTATCCTACAAAAAGTGGGCGAAGTTATGTAATAAAGGTATCATAATGATTGAAACTAGTAAAATAATTATACATTTCAACTATTAGTCACTACGAAATTCACTTGCCTTGTTCACATCACAAATCTAGCCATGGCCAACATGATTTTGCCACATAGCAGTAGCAATTGCATCCTTAAAGTTCGATTGGAACGTCAACCCATGTTGTGACATGTCAACATAGTCAGCTTGGTCTCCAAGAAACCCGTCTGCTTCCGCTTCTGCCACATTTCATTATCAGCTTCCATGAAGAATGCGTCCATATCTACATGCAAACAGATCCAATTGTGCAGTACACAACATGCAATCACGAGAGGACCTTGTCTTGTAGACTTGTAATTTGGCATGGACCGCAATATTGGGAATCACTTCTTCAGAACACCAAATGTTCTTTCTATGACATTGCGTAACAACGAATGTCGATGGTTAAACAATTCCTTGGGTCCTGAATAATGACGGCCATGAAACTCTTGCAAGTGATAGCGTTGGGAACGAAATGCGACAAGAAATCCAGGCATGTTCGTGAAACCAACATCCATTAAATAATACTTGCCTACATGTAAATAATGAATGCACTGTTCTGTCAAATAGATGCACAAAAAATAATTTCAAAAAATGTACCGTATGTTATCTGGTGACACTCACCATGGGGTGGGTGTGAGAACTGTAGGTCAACTCTTGTAATAAAGTCAACTAAAATAGCGTTGTCGTGAGCGCTACCTTTCCATCCAAAATTAATAAATGTAAACAACATGTCGAAGTCGTAAACTGCAAGTACATTTTGCGATACCGTAGATTTGCGACCGCGGAATGTATTTTGTCTTGAAGCAGGGACCCATGCATCCACCAATGTGACATCGATAGCACTGACACAATCCTACTTGAAAGATAATTATTTGACATTAAAAGTGAAACAAACTTCGATATTACTTTTATAACAGGAGAGAAAAAAAATCATCCCTTATTGTTATTGAAAACTTACAGGACAATCATTAAATTCATACCTTGAACCAGGGAAAAAACCTCCTGTCATTTAAAATTTTTGCCGGTATCTCGTCTTGGTTACGTGGTTTGATAACCGTTGATGCCAGCTTGCATAGTGCCCTGTAGACGTCCCCGAACGTCCCAGGAGGATGAGCCCCGTTCCGTTCTTTTTGGGCTCACTACAGTTCGGACTCAAATTGTCACGGTTCTTAATCTGAACCAAAGAGTCCAAATCCGGCAAATCGTTTGAGAAAACAGATTTTTAGAAAGAAGTGCCAAACATGGACTGCTTTGCCAGATACAGAGTCGCCACCTAAATATTTTATTTTGGAGAATTTAGGAAACCCTGACTCGTTACCTAAGGCCACGTGTCCGTCATCACCAAAGTTGCCTCAGCTCGGGAACTTGGGTACGATTGGGGAAGGTCACTTCGTGAGCACCCCCGCTCACCCAATCAAAGATCGGCCTCTACTAACCATGATATCTAGTTTTGAAAACATTATGCGTTCTTATTCCAGTTATTAGCCTAGATTTACTATGTGATGCGCACAGCATACAAGTATAAACTGAGTCACCTGAATTGGAACAAAACATTTCCTGTTTATTTTTTAAAGTGGTTTGCTACTCGCAAGTAAGCTTAAAAAGCGGATTTTACCACCCTCAGGTGGGCTTAGAAAAGATGCTTTTGCCACTATCTAGTGGGCTTAAAACTCACAGTGAATGAATTGTTCCAATCCAAACAACCCAACCTTCACCCACAGGCATTCAGGCAATTATATCACATAAGCACATAGCCTCATGGTAAGCATGCTATCATGGCAGTCACTCACACACATGTAAGGATGCTAAAGCATAACCACTTACCGAGTACACCAAGCCAAAGAAAGAAGCTAATTAGAAATCAATGCATGATCCTAACTATACAGAAATGCCTAATGCAACACATGCAAAATGCAACTAAGATAGGCTCGGCTATTCTAAAGATGGCATGTGAAATGCTACAATTAACAAGTATTCAACTCGGAATTGAAATACAATGCAGTTAATATGATGCGCTGAGCCTGGTGCATGCAAGACAGATGAATGAATGCAAACATGCTATCATACTGTATGCTAATTGAAACATGCCCTAATCTAACCATCATAAGCTGGTAAATAAAAGAGAGAAAGGCGTGGGGTTGGAAGACATACATCACACGCACGCACACTTATTACAACATTGCCCTCACTCGGAGGGTCCGAATAAATAATACAGTCCCGAATAAATAATACAGTCCGAATAAGTACAAAACCCTAATTAATTAACAAATTAACTAGAAAAGCAGTAAACTAGCATGCAAGCTTATGGACTGCCTCAGCTCTGCTCTGGATGATGGATGATGCATGCTTAAGTTGCCTTGCACGGAAATCCATTGCGATGCCCCAATTAGCCTCTGTTTATAATTAAGCTCGGAATACTACACGAAGCTCCAAAAGACTGCCGGTTTCTGATTTGCTGCAACAGAGAGCAAGAAAGAGACATGGCAATGTATTTTCACATATGTATGCATGTCTCGATCCTCATGCCACCAATCACGCATCTCGATGCATGATGGCCGAGGGGTCGAATTGCACGACTCAATATGAAATGAATGCACATATAAACACAACAAGACCGAGACTCCATCATGGTTAATCCGGAGTGTCGGTGACTGGGAATTAAGAGACGTTCCATCACTCGGAGTACGAAACGTCCCTCGTTTCCCGTGCTCGAGCTAACTCCTATCCCAAGCACAATGCAATATGCATGACATGCATGAATGCAATCCTAACATGCAACCTAGCATACGCAATGCTATAAGATGGCATACACAATGCACGATGTAGCAAGACATACACAATGCTCTAACATACAACCTAACATACGCAATGCTATGAATTGAAATGGCATACACAATGCATAATGGACTTGCACTAACATGAGTGGACCTCAGCCACATTCACATTAGTAGCCATAAGATGAAAAATGAGACTATCGAAATGCGTGCACACATGCACGCGAACCGAGGTCCGAACCTAAGGCATAGCATGCAACTCCAACAAGGCATGGCAAGGCATGAAATATGGCATATAAACATGCAAATTCCAGCACTGAAACATGATGCAAAATGATCTCGAATCATGGATATATGGCACCCGATGCATGAAATGAGCCCCAAAACTCAAAACTAGGCACATGTATTGACTTATAGCTATACAAAGCATGCATTATTTGACCATGAAGCACAAAGACAGAGCCAAGGCAGTCCCAAAACATGAACATTTCTAGTTCAAAGCATGACCAAAAGATGCTAGCATGATAGACTAAAATAGCATGCAACTTTGACTAGCAAACATGGTTTACATGGTATGTATATGAAGCGCATGATAACTCATCAAACCAACAAAAATCAGTGACAAAACATGCCCAAATAATCACTGAAATGCAGCCAACATGTGCAAAAATGATGAGCTCCTTTAGAGGGCCATGCAAGGAGTTATTGAGCACATACAAGATAGACACTTAGCAAGACTAAACCAACTCTGGAAATGGGTTATGACGGCCCTAAAACCCACCAAATAGGCCCTAGAATCAATCTCAGAAACACACAAAGAAAGGCCTCTTTGAGAGGCCTTGAATGGGATTGCTCTACACATGCATCATAGACATGAAATATGGCCGAGAGGGCCTCGGACAGAGCCAAAGCAGACCTAAAAACTCACAGAATGAGGCCTGAAACATGACTTCGATACATGCAAACTAGAGTCCCTTTGGATGGCCAAACATGCTAGTAAAGAGAATGAGGGGTGAGAGGGTCACCCCTCCATGATTTTGGAGCTCAAAGTCACATCAAGGCCACTGAAAATCCACTGGATTTCAGTGGCCAAGAGGCCAAAACAAGGCCAATGCAAATGCTTAAATACAAAGCTCAAAGCATGAGGAAATGAAGCATGCAAGGTCAGGGATGACTCCAAACAAAAACGTGACCTCAAACAAACTGAAAGAGGAGGTCAAAACAAGACTTTTTCCAGTTTATATTAAGCTTCCAAAATATTCACAATTAAGGCTAAAATATGATGCAAAAATAGCCCCAAAAGAGAGATAAGAGACAAGAGGCAGCAGATGGCCTCAAACAGCAAAGAGCCCTTCAACAAAGTTGAAGAGGGGCTCAAAATAAGATGAGAGATAAAGCACAAAGGGGGAGTAAAAGACCTTAAACAGGAAAAAGTCCTTGATCAAACATGAAGATAAGCTCAAAATAAGACTATTTCCAGTTCAGGTCGAAGCCTAAAAATGGAAGCAAAAGGGGCTAAGATATAGAGCAAAATGATGCAAAAATGGGAAAAATAGGGACTCACCCTTGAAGAGCCGACCTCCAGTAGCTTTTGGTCCAAGATTCTGAGCTTTCAACCTCTGTAAATGGCCTCCAAGTTGCTGGAATGGAGTGTGGAGGTGGTAGGCTATGGGTTGGTGTGTAAATGCTGCAAGATCAAGGGTGTTTTGAAGCTTGGATGAGAGATTTGGAGGGGTTGTATGTATAATGCTCCAGCTGGTTTTCTAACCCTTAGAAAATGAGGTGGGGTGGTGGTTATATAGAGGGAGAGAGGCCAAGGGAAAAGGGGGGAAAAACCAATTCAAATTTCCCCCCAAAAGGAAAGACCCTCGGACAGAGGGTTTGGTGCAAAATAGCTGGCACAGCTGGAATGCACTAGGAGAGAGAAGAATGGCCGGCCAGGTGCAAAAGGTCCAAGTGGCCGGCCGGCCAGGCAAGGTGGTAGGCCGACCAGTCTAAGTGGCCGGCCGACCAGGGTCAAAAGGTTCAAGCCCTAAAGCTGGTCGTCCATGTATCCCTTGAAGTTAGCTTTCCAATGCCGCAAACCTTGCATTAAAATTCCTCCTGTGGAAAATGTTATGCCAGTTTTGGTGAAGCAGCGCAGATTCGGTCCAACCGGATTGATCCCCTACTTCAACCAACCATATCTCCCCCGTCCGGACTTGTCCTTAGGAGATTCTTGAGTGTCAAATGAAGCCCCGGAAGTAAGCTTTCCAACGGTGGTGCCCTCATATCTTAATTCCTCCTGTGAAAAGAGTTATGCCCGTTTCGGTGAAGCCGCGCATATGTTTTCCTCCTCCCCGGATTCATGCTAAACCACTTTTCACCAAAAGAGCTGGTTTTTTAGAAAAATTGCTGGTCTCCCACCCTCCTACAAACTTTCTAACAATGAAAATAAGGTCCCTGCCAAAAATGGACCAAGACGGATGCAAAACGAAGGTTCGAGGGCCAAAAAACGCAGTTCGGGGCCCCGAAAACAGGCTGTTAGGCACCAGAAGTGGCGTTCGTCCACGAAGGTGGTCTCCCGGGCAACAGTGTCTCTCAAAAGAGAGGAAACAAAGTGTGTGCCAAAAACCGGAGCAAACGGATGTAGTTAAGCGGTCCTGAACCGAGGCACATGGCCGACAGCTCCGAAAAATCGAAAACCGGGCTCCAAACGGGAAAAATGGCCTACGACCACAAAACGTAGCCTACGGCCACTGAGAGATGGTCTACGAGACCTCTCCCTCCCTTCGGGAAGAGAAAACAGAGAAAACGAGGACTTGGTTCGCAAACCGAGGCAAAGTATAAAAGAGTCCGGAAGTCCGAAGGCAAGGCTTGCAGCCGAGACTCTGAAACCTCAGAACGAGCACAATATGCAACAATACCGAGCGCTCAGTTGGTGACGTCTGAGTCTTAAGATCGGTCAAAAATGGGGTGTCTACAGTTGCCCCTCTTTGACAGAACTCGAAAGTCAAGAAGTGACGGGAGTGAGTGTCAAACCCCAGAGACGACCCATTTTTGACAAGGCTGAAGACTTGGACAAACAAACAAAATATAGATAAATAAATGGTTGTACCCGCAGGCTGCCTGCGTATCCCTTTGCAAGGAATCAAACCAGCGTAGTTCAAGGGCAGGATGCAAAATGATATGCAGGAAGATTTTGATAATTGGACTTATACGCTACGCGAAGCCGGTTCGAAAATTGAGGATTCATGCAATGCACTGTAATGTAGTGGCTAAAATGCAATGTAATAGCTAAGAGGTAAAGGTACCTTACAGGGGCAATTGGCAATGACTTACCTCATGTTGCTGGGGATCTTTCGCTTCTTCTTGGTTGAACTGCAGGTACTACTTTTCTCCCTGACTATGGTCGCAGCTTTCCCTATTCTCCAACAGGGTGACAGACTAGGTTGGTTCAGTATCCAGAATTGAGGCGCATACACATGCTATCTCAATCTATGGGGCTGCCATACAGATTTCAAGCCAAGGATATACCCCTGGGTATTAAAACCAGACTTTAGTCTCGGAAATCCCGAACCTTTGTATTCTAGGCATGAGCCATTCGAACTCTAGTTTCCACCGTCTCTGTTGGTCTCCTAGGAACTCACCGCTAACACAGGCAGGTGGCTATACCAGACCATTGGAAGTCGTTCGGGCACGACAAACACCAAAGGAATTTCAGCTTTAGAGGATTTAAGGTCTCCTAGACCAGAGAGTACACAAGACAGTGCGAATGATACGAAAATACAATGTACACAAGACAGCGCAATGCAAAGTGAATGCACAAAACAGTGCTAAACAGATGCACAAAATAGTGCGATGCTAAAGGTGTACAAAACAGTACGAGCAGGGTGAATGCACAAAACAGTGCGATACAGATAAGGTGCGCAAGATAGCGCGATGCAATACACTAACAAGTGCAGGTAAGGTGCGCAAGATAGCGCGAATGATACAATGCACAAAATAGTGCGATACGCTAAACAGCGCGATTGATTTGAAATGCACAAGATAGTGCGATGTGATATGCAAAGCACAAGATAGTGTGATTGAGGTGCGCAAAATAGCGCGAATGATAAACTGCACAAAATAGTGCGATTGAGGTGCGCAAAATAGCGCAAACAGATGCAATGCACAGAACAGTGCGATGCGCAAAATAGCGCGAATGTAAACTACACAAAATAGTGCGATTGAGGTGCGCAAAATAGTGCGAATGTAAACTGCACAAAATAGTGCGATTGAGGTGCGCAAAATAGCGCGAATGATAAACTGCACAAAATAGTGCGATGCGCAAAATAGCGCGAATGATTTGAAATGCACTAAAAAGTGCGATACGCTAAACAGCGCGAGTGATTTGAAATGCACAAAACAGTGCGATATGCTAGACAGCGCGATTGATTTGAAATGCACAAAACAGTGCGATACGCTAAACAGGGCGATTGATTTGAAATGCACTAAACAGTGCTAGTGAGATACAACCAGAAGATGCACAAGACAGTGCAAGTGAGATACAAAGTGTAAGTGCACAAGACAGTGCGAGTGAGATAAAATCCACAAGAAAGTGCGATAAAAATGCATCTTCTATGCAAGTATGGAAGCACATTCTGTGCAATATTGAAAGCATATTCTATGTAGGAGACAAGCAAAGCATATTCTATGCAGAATCGAAAACAAGCATATTCTATGCATGAATCACAACGATGTGCGGCACGCATGCAACAACAGTGTATATGAAAGTTCACATTCTATGCAATAGAGGAGAATCAAATATGTACTCTGGTGCCTCTGATTTACCTCTTAGAGGACTTTGCAACACACTCAGCTCAAAAAGGGCACACCCTGTTCATATTGGCGAGAGATAACATATGCATGTGAAACCCTCAAGTGCTGCTTGGACTACCACTCTGACTTGAAGCAGGTTTACACTTAGGGTCGAGATACACTCATACTCCAGAGAAACGGCGAGGCCTGAGAAAGTGCACCTGGAATGCAGTCTCGGATTTTGCTAAAGTTGAAACATGCTAAGATGCTCCAAATTTTCCCTCTTTTCTTTTGCTTTGCAGTCTGGAACCCATATAGCTTCAGATAGGCCCCGGTTTTACTGTTTTCACATGACCTGGGTGAACCCTGTGGTTTTATGAAAGAACAAATCCTGTTTTGCGCAAATGTGGAGAATGGCACAGCACTCTGAGCACAAGATGATTTTTCTTTTGAAATTGAAATGAGAAAAGGATTGTCAATCGGGTATTGAGCCTACAACTGACCATAGCCAAAATGACTCAACAGAGAAAAACAAAAGGTAAACGACTTAAACACAACGAGACATGCTCGGGACGACTCAAAGCAGGAATCGAGACAAACAAAACAAAAGACACGACACACAGACGTATTACAAAGACGACAGACCTCTCATATCGCGAGGAGCCAGTTTCACCGGGTATTGTTTCCCACCTTTTCTCATTTGTGTCTCTCACATCACTCGGCCCTCAGGCTCTGTTTTTCTGAAAAAGCCCTTTCCTCACTTTTTCTCTCAGCGCACACCTCTCTATTCTTCAATCTCTTATTTTAAATCCCTCCCCTAGTGGTTGATGGATAAACAAAAAGTTGTGGGCTCCTGCCCCTAGCATTCCGCTAGATTCTTATTCTTGTTCACAACAGTGAGTTTCTCCCACAGACGGGCCGCGCTACAACTGGATGTGTAGCAAATCTGCAGCTGACATCGGTCGACGATGCTCTGCTGGGGAGTTTGGACGTGATCAGATCTGTCCAGATGAGGGAGTGGAATATCTGGCCCCATTCTAGTTCGTGCTTCGCACTTGGCTTGATACCTCATTGCTTGGAGGATGTGAGAGCTTTCTGCCCTTTTGCTGTTAGCTTCAGTTGTGCCCTCTTCTGGCAGGTAGAGTGTCCTTCTTGGCAAGTATGTTGACAATGGGGAAAGACAGGAGGCCTGACTCAACTGTGCCCCTAGTTCATCGTTTTGACCATTTTTTTTTTTTGGTTTTCTACTAAAACAATTTTAACCAAAATGAGAGTTAGATTAACGTGCTTGTTCGATTTTTTGATTCAAAATCATGCAAGTTAGGTTATGAGCACTGAAAATTTTCCTTTTTTGGGTCCAGGAAAAAGGCCCAGTTTTGGAAAAAATGGAATAGTTTTTGAGAGAAAATCAGTCAACCTTAGTAAAAATTCTCAAAAACTGTTTTTGCAATCGGCCACTGCTCAACGAGCATAGAACCCACTCTCGAGATGCACAACCTCAGATCCGAAGGAAAATTGCCCCTTGCTTGAAGAGAGCTCCATGGCAACGGAAAGTTGCCCCTTGTTTGAACGGCACCACGGCGCATTGAATGGCAACGGAAAGTTGCCCCTTGTTTGAATGGCACCGCAGCGCATTGTAGTCAGTCCTCAAAGTAACGAACACAACCAAATTCTTGGATACAGAGAAGGCGAAGATGATCAAAACCATTACATGGGCACAATCAAATTGAAGTGTTTTACGGCTGGACTTCAGGGTGAAGTTGCCTACGTATCCCAAAGATGGGAATCAAGCCTTACGTAGTTCGGGGTAAGGTACACTCGGGTATTGACCTCTCCTTTTGTGCTCTAACTTTTGCCAAGGCCGCCCTTCCGGGTTTTCGGCCTTGCGAGCTTCTCTTTTTTTTTCTTCTTTTCAATTCTTTTTGTTCTTTTCTTTTCTTTTTCATCTTTTCTTTTCATTTTCTTCATTTTTTCTTCTTTTCTTTTCTTTTCTTTTTCTTTGTTCTTTTTTTCTTCTTTTTCTTGCTCTAACTTTTGCCTGGGTCGCCCTTCCGGGTTTTTGGCCCAACGAGTCTCTCAAGGGTAAAAGTGTAGCTTTGTCCATGTCAAATGGTTTTAAGATCTTGAAGTCATCTGAATCCAGGAGAATGGCTGTTGTTCGCTAATGATGTAGAAGTCCATCCAATGGAGGGTGAATTTGCCCCTAGTGTTGTGGATAGGAACTCGGTTGTCCTTCAGCAATGTCTTCTTCTTTCCTTCCTTCTGGGGTTTGGCATTCTTGCCGATCTTCATTGATTTGTGGAATGATCCATCTTTGGCTCTTCGAGCACATCTGACATTTTTCTGCCCCTAGGTCGAGGGCTGCTTCGAATCTAGCCACACAGGCCTCACATTGTAGTTGACCGTTGAACGTTTCGAATTCGAGTTCAAGGTTCGATAGCAAGGGGTCAAGTCTCGAGGCTGAGAGCGATCCTAGGCTGCACAATCTCAAGAGCGATTCCACACAGGTCTTCGCAGGACGGCGCAAAACATTTTTGAAACCTTTTAAGAAAGCGACTAATCGCTCGCGTTGAAGACAGTGTAGAACCAATCTGGATCAAGCCAGGATCCTTCTCAGTACTCACATTAACAAGCATGATTTCATTCATTAAGGGCTTAGCGTGCCTTTCTTTCTCTCAATTGATCAAATTTTTTTCAAATCCCGAGGAATTCCTTCCTCTTTGTTTTCACTGCAGTGTCAAAAAGTTTTGAAAAACTTAGGTCAATGCAATGAATTCAAGGCACAGAAAAGTAGGCAAAAAGTACTGTCGTTCGATTCAAATTTTTTGGCATAACTGGCGCACGGCCGAAGCAAATACAAGAGTGTGAAAATCACCGCTGTTTCATCGAGATCTGTTGGCACAACTGGCTCTGTGGCAGAAACAGACTCAAGACAAAATGAAAAGACAAACACAAAACAAGATAGTGATATCCGAGGTAACACCCCCGGGACCACCCGACTCCTATACAACAGGACTAACTCGATACAACAAGACAGACCCAAAACAAAAAGACTGACTCAAAACAAAACAACAAGACTGACCCAATACCCAAGTCAGAATGCAAAATTAACAGCACTTGTACATTGCTCAAAACAGTGCATGCCATCCACCACAGCTGGAGTAAATCGAGCGCCGCCCGCAGGTGGTTCATCCCCCGATCACATCACATTATCCCCCCAAGTTCACCGATCCAGTGCCGATAGACTTTGCTAAGCTCGGCGGGAGGATGACCCCGTTGTCAAATGGATCCTGTACTTTATGGCGAAGACGAAAGCAGTTGTCGGTAGTATGGCCAGTTTGCTGATGGTACGCGTAGTACTGGGTAGCATCATACGTAGCCGGAAGAGGGTTCGGGAGAGGCCGAGGCTCAGGGGGTTTGAGATGGCCTTATCCAACAAGGATTTGGAGAGCTTTGGACAAAGGCATATAGAGGGCATGAAAGACCCTCCGACCTCGGGGTTGGTACTTCAAGGTTTGTGGATTTTTGCTGGGCGTACCAGTAAAGGGATTGGCAGGTGCTGGCCTGGTTTACTGATCTCTTCCGAGCAAAGGATTAGAGCTAACAGGATCATCTCTGGTATGACGGCCCTTCTCCCGATTTTCCCTTTGATTTAGACTGCCCCCAACTTGAGTAGCGAAAGTGTCATCCACAGTTTTTGCAACAACTGCGAGGACTTGCTCTTTGTTTAGTCCCTCGGCTTTCAAAGCCTCAATAGCGAACAGAAGATGTTCATGGAGATCCATGCCCGCCCCTACCTTGTTCTTCCCACTCGCCTCCACTTTGCCAAGGGATTGGCATTCCTCAAACGCAGCCCGTCCCAAGACTGGGGAGCCTTTTGATATGAAATTCCCAGTATGTGGTGTGGTCGATGATGGAGCCAATGTCTCGGAGGCCAGATCTGTCACAGTTCTTTGAAGATCTTTAATCATTCCCATCAACTCAGAAGTAGTGGGTTCACGGGTTTGAGATAATTGGGGTTCAGGTGTGCCCATCATGCATAAGTCCATACTTTCTGGAATGAACACCTCAGGCTTGGGTAGATGGGCCGGGGGTGATGTATATGCTGGGGTCAAAGGTGGATGGTAATATATGGATGAGATTGAGGTGGGCAGGAGATGTTTGGTCATTGGGGTCTGAAGGTGGAGCTATCGGCCGGTTGTCGATGAGATTTTGGACCTCATGACGAAGGCGATAGCAACGGTCGGTGCCATGACCGCGCTGCTGATGGTACACACAGTATTTGGAGGGGTTATGTCTGGCTGGGAGTGGGTCAGGCAGAGGTTGAGGATCGAGGGGTTTGAGATACCCTCTTTCCATCAAGACTTTTAGTGCGCTAGTCAGGCTCATATAGAGAGGGGTGAAAGTTCTGCCCTGAGCTCGGGTTGGGCCGGCGGTTTGTAGGCTTGGTTTGGCAAAAGGGCCAGCTGTGGCAACTGTATTGATTTCAGTGGGTTTGGGAATAGCGCTACTGCCAGCATTGGTACTTCCTGCAAAAACCCTCCTTGTCGGTTCACTTGTTCTGGGAATGATCCCATTGTTGAACGCATTCTCGATCTGAACCCCCAGTTCATGCAAACTTTTGAAAGTGAATAGCGGAGCAACTATCAACTTTTGCAACATATCATGCTCGAGGTTTCGCACCATCATCAGCACTTGATCCCTCTCGGAAGGCCGATCTGTCATCTGTGTTGCCTTTGCTCTCCATCTTGCAACAAATTCCACAAAAGGCTCTGTTGGGTTTTGGCGGGTTGTTTCAAGCTCTTGCATGGTCATTTCAACTTGGGTATTGTAGGAATACTGATCGACAAAGGCCTCAGCCAACTCTTCCCAGTTTTGCTTCACTTTGTCCTCCAACTTAGCGTACCAAGTGGCTGCTACACCCGACAGGGTTCTTCTATACAGAGAGAGTTTCTGTGGCTTAGTTAGGCCCATCGGCTTCAGGACATCCAAGAAAAGTCGGATATGTACCATTGGATCTCCAGACCCGTCGAAACAGTCAATATATGGCATTTTGAATCTGTCTGGGAGCCGTACGGCAGACTCGGTGTGTCCATCCTCAATGTCGGGAATGGAGTTAAGGCCCTGTGCCTTCTTGAATTGCTTCTCAAGGTTCGCAATTTTCACCGCGGTTAGATTGAGGTCATTACCATCAAGGGGATAAAGCCTCTCATTAGGCTGCACTAGGGGTCTGACAACTCGGGCTTGAGCCAACGCTTCTTAGGGATCCGGACCCTGTAAATTTTCAGCTGGCAGAAGTGGGTCAAAGTTCGGCTGGGGCCCCGAAGCTAGATGTGAGGCAGATGCCCCAGATGGGCGTTGCGTTTCAGCATTAGTCTCATCCTGCACGACAGTTCCCTAATTTAATGCTGCTATCACGGCCACTAATTCTTCCGAACCCTGTGCCATCATGGGTCTACTGATGATGTGACTGGTGACTGTCGGATCAGATGAACCAATGAACCCTGTCTGGCCCTTCTTTGCCTTACCACTGGCGAAGGAAAACTGGTTACCCTTGAACTGAATCTCTGACCTGACGAAGTCTATCAACACAAGTCCAATGAATCTGAGGGATATCGAAGCCTTCTGAAGCTACGGTTCCAAGACCACCCTAGCAAAAGAGAAAACAGAGAGCATCTCAAACTGATTTCACTAGAACAGATATGGGCATAGCTGAATGACTGCACTCGTTACTGATTTCTGCCCCAAAATTCTACCTCAAATCTGATACCCTCGGGTAAACTGATTCCCAAAACACTGATGCTGATGCCCGCAAGCCCGATGCCCAGACTTGCAAACTGATACATGCATTCCTATAAAGACGCACTCTAAAAGCACAAACAGATAAGTGAGAGCCAAAACACCCCTATGTTGGGATAGGGTTTCCCTGTCCTATTTTGTCAGGAGCTAAGGTTTCACTATGCACATAGCGGTTTCAAACAACCTATATCGGGTAAGCAACCTGTCCTAGTTTGGAATGGTCACTACGGATTCCGAATATGCACTAGGTCGAATGGTCAAAAAAAGGTGCCCCGATAAAAACCGGGGTTTGTGTTCCCGTACTGGCAGAGCCCGTAACCGGTCAACCTTACGACACGCAACCTCTGGCAAACCACTCAGGAATAGCAGATGGCAAACACGGTATCCTAGGCGCACCAATGCACATGCAATGCAAAGAAACATATAAGTGTAATCAAAACAAGATATCATGAGTTCGAGTCAAGCTCTCTAAATCCCCAGTGGAGTCGCCAGAAACTGTAGACGTCCCCGAACACCCCGGGAGGATGAGTCCCATTCCGTTCTTTTTGGGCTCACTACAGTTTGGACTCAAATTGTCACGGTTCTTAATCTGAACCAAAGAGTCCAAATCCGGCAAATCCTTTTGAGAAAACAGATTTTTAGAAAGAAGTGCCAAACATGGACTGCTTTGCCAGATACAGAGTCGCCACCTAAATATTTTATTTTGGAGAATTTAGGAAACCCTGACTCGTTGCCTAAGGTCACGTGTCCGTTATCACCAAAGTTGCCTCGGCTCGGGAACTTGGGTACAATTGGGGAAGGTCACTTCGTGAGCACCCCCGCTCACCCAATCAAAGATCGGCCTCTACTAACCATGATATCTAGTTTTGAAAACATTATGCGTTCTTATTCCGGTTATTAGCCTAGATTTACTATGTGATGCGCACAGCATACAAGTATAGACTGAGTCGCCTGAATTGGAACAAAACATTTCCTGCTTATTTTTTAAAGTGGTTTGCTACTCGCAAGTAGGCTTAAAAAGCGGATTTTACCACCCTCAGGTGGGCTTAGAAAAGATGGTTTTGCCACTATCTAGTGGGCTTAAAACTCACAGTGAATGAATTGTTCCAATCCAAATAACCCAACATTCACCCACAGGCATTCATGCAGTTATATCACATAAGCACATAGCCTCATGGTAAGCATGCTATCATGGCAGTCACTCACACGTATGCAAGGATGCTAAAGCATAACCACTTACCGAGTACTCCAAGCCAAAGAAAGAAGCTAATTAGAAATCAATGCATGATCCTAACTATACAGAAATGCCTAATGCAACACATGCAAAATGCAACTAAGATAGTGTAGACGTCCCCGAATGCCCTGGGAGGAATGAGTCCCGTTCTGTTCGTTTATGGGTCTACTACAATTCAGACTCAAATTGTCGCGGTTCTTAATCTGAACCAAATAGTCCAAATCCAGCAAATCGTTTTGAGAAAATAGATTTTTTTTGAAAAGAAGTGCCAAACATGGACTGCTTTGCCAGATACAGAGTCGCCACCTAAATATTTTTTAATGGGGGAATTTAGGAAACCCTGACTCGGTGCCAAAGGCCACGTGTCCGTCATCGCCAAAGTTGCCTCGGCTCGGGAACTTGGGTACGATTGGGGAAGGTCAGCTATGAGCACCCCCTCTTGCCCGATCCGAAGATCGGCCTCTACTAACCGTGATATCTTGTTTTGAAAACATTACGCGTTCTTATTCCGGTTATTAGCCTAGAATTACTATGTTGTGCGCACAGCAAATAAGTATAGACCAAATCACCCAAATTGGAACAAAACATTTCATGTTTGTTTTGAAAATGGTTTACTACTCGCAAGTAGGTTAAAATGCCGGTTTTGCCACCCTCAAGTGGGCTTAAAACTTACAGTTTCAATGCACTTATTCCAATTTAGGTAATTCAACCTCCATCCACAGGCATTCAAGCAGTTATATCACATAAGCAGCTAGCCTCATGGTAATAATGCTATTATGGCAACGCTCACACGCATGTGGTATGCTAAAACATAAAAGCTTACCTAGTACTCCGTGCCAAAACATAAACTAGTTAGTAATCATGCATGATCCTAGTTCATGTTAAAAATGGCTAATGCATCACATACAAAATGTCACTAGAATAGGCTCGGCTAATCTATAATGACATGTGAAATGCTACAACTAACACGTATTCAATTCGGAATTAAAATACAGATGCAGTTAGAATGATGCGCCGAGCTCGGTGCATGCAAAACAAATGAATGGATGCAAACATGCTGTCATACTGCATGCTAATTGAAACCTGCCTTAGACTAACCATCGAAAGCTGGTAAATAAAAAGGGAAGAAAGACGTGGGGTTGGAAGACATACACACACTCACGCACACTTATTACACGATTTTCCTCGCTCGGAGGGGCCGAATAGATATTACAGTCCGAATAAATAAAACTAACTACTCTGGCTATTTAAATATTACAAAACTTCTAACTAATTAACAAATTAAATGCAAAAAGAAGGTGGCTGCAGCCCTGTCTCGGAATGCGTGTGAGGTTGCATGTTCGATCCATCTTGCTCGGAAACCCGTACCATGCCACCGCTGCCTCTGTTTACACTGCCCTGCTTCTCTGAAGACTGCAAAAGTCTTGGTACATGCTCTATGGATGTTGGGGAATACCACCGGCCAAGCATAGACACCACCGGCCACCTTTTTTGTTTACCGGCCAAAATTGATGGCCGGCCGGCACTGTATTTAGCCGACCGACCAAAACTTCCTGGAGAACCTGCAGTTGACAGCAGCAGAGGGCAAGCAGTGTATGGCAAGGTATTTCAAGTAAATGTAAGCATGGCCACACTCCCCATCATGCATTGGACTCAAGGGAGCATGGCCCTCGATCCTCGGGCCATCAATTGTGCATTTTGATGCATGATGGCCTAAGGGGCCAAGGTTGCAATTCAATGTAAATGGATGCAAACAAAACACATGAATGCCAACATCCTATCATGTTGAAGTCAAGGTCATTGGCGACCGAGGGTTGAAATGTGTTACATCACTTGGAGTATGAACACTTCTCACCCCTCAAGTTTGGCTTGACACCCCAAGCCAAACAATGCAATGCAAGTATGCAATCATAGCAAATGCAATGTATTCCTAGCATGCAAGTACGCGATGTGCTAATCATATGAGAGGCAAATGTAATGCAAACATGGACAATTATGCAATAAGGCTAGCATGTGACGACATAGAATGAGCCAAATATGCAACAAACATATGATTAACATGCAATGGTGGACTTAAACCATAAAGGATAGACCTCAGCCTTGCCATAAACAGTGGCCAAAATGGACTAAAATGATGATGCCAGTTATGCGAAACAAGTATGCAAACTAATGAGCTTAAGACTAAGGCATGAAGGCCAACTTACAATCATACCAAAGAAGGCAAACATGGACACTAGATCAACCAAAAAAAAAAGTGTCATGACATGCTAGAATGAGACCCAAAACCTGCAAACAGGGCATCCCAAATGACTTAAGCAAAGAGGCATAAAGCATGGAGCACAAGACTACTACTCTTCATGACCACACATGGCATGAACTAAGCAACCTAAAACAGAATTCCAGCATGCAAAAATGAGCCTCAAAACCCACTGATATGGTAGCTTAAGTGACCCAAACACATAGGCATACACAATGCACATTTCAAGGCGTAAGAGGGCATATCTTCAAGGCATGAGAGAAGTGATGAAAGTAAGCATACAAGCATGGTTTAGGGACTGAAATGACATGCTAAGTGATTCCAAACCACTGAAATAGCCTAACCCATGCATATTTAGGACTCACCTCCTTAGGGCTTACAAGCCAAAATGCATAGCAACTATATCAAACATGCTAAACAAGACCAAATCAGTGGCCAACAGACCTTAAGCATGACAAAATATGACCAAGTACTTCACAAGGTTAGGTCAAAACATGAGGATATGCTAGGCTAAACACATGGCACACTTCGAGGCAAAATGGAAAATTACAAAGCAAGTGTATTATACATGCAAAGGGCCATGAATCCGACCAAGGACAGAGGTATATCATAACCCAAAAACAACTAAAACCCCCTGAAATGGTACCAAATGCAACTACTCATGCATGCTATCCTTATGAGCCAAAAATATGCATAAATAAGGGACTAAGGGAGAGGGGTGTCCCTCCCCTTTACAAGACCTTAGAACCCCTTCCTCACCACTGAAAACCTACTAGATTTCAGTGGTGAGAAGGCCAACACACCAAGGTAAACAAAGCTTAACAAAAGAGACCATAAAAGGGCCAAACAAGGCCTAAGAGAGAGAGGGGGGGGTCAACCCCAAATGCCAAAACAACCTTAATGAAAGATCTCAAGCATGCAAAAATAAGACTTTTTCTAGTTATACACAAAGTCTAAAACAATAAGCAAGATAGGAAAAAGTCTAGTGCAAGATTGGGGATTCTAAAGTAAAGAGATTACCCTTGAAGAACCTTTGATGAACAGCAGGTCCGGCCACCTTCTCTAGATCAAAACCAGTCCAAGAACTCAAGAACAACCCCCCCAAGCCCCTCAAGGTTGAAGCAAGGTGTGATGGTGTGTGTCTTAGTGCAAAACTAAGGTCAAAACACACTTTCTAGGCCTCTAAACACACACTAAGGATGAGAGAGAGGGAAATATATAGAGAGAGAGTATATGACAGATGTATATATGTATAATCTCTGGTTTTTTGTTTAAAACCTCCAACCCTTAACAATGGAAGAAGAGGGATCCTTATATAGGCAAAGGAAATGGTTCTAAGCTTCTCCAAGAAGCTATACCAAAAAGGGTCAAAGGGGCAAAGGGTTCAAGGCTTCCTGAGGAAGCTGGGACAGCTGGCCAAGCTTTCCCAAAAAGCTTGGCCAAAGGTTCAATCTTCTAAAAGGAAAAGGGGGTCAAAGGCTTAAAAAGGCCACCCCCGTGCATGGGGAGTAGGGTCTGTGCATCCCAGCTGGCACAGCTGGCATGCACCAAGCCTGGAGGGTGCAAAAGGTTCACACCGGCCAGAAAAAAAGGTCACCGGCCAAATAAAGTGCCGGCCGGCCACTTAAAGTGCCGACCGGCCATTGGTATCAAGAAACCATGGCCGGTGGCAACAATGAATGGCCGGTGAGGTAAAGGGAAGGCCGGTGGGGTTTAGGGATGGGCAACAAGCCACTCCCTGCCCTTTAAGGCAAAAACTCAAGTATTTTGTGCAAAACCAAACACAAAACAAACGAGTTGGGAGATCCTGAGGCAAGGCGCGCAGTCGAGGTCTCCGAGAACTCAAAACGAGCACGAACAAGGATGATCACCGAGTGCCCCAACGGTGACGTCCAAGTCTCGAGGATGGTCAAAAATGGGGTGTCTACAGTTGCCCCTCTTTGACAGAACTGGAAAGTCATAATAATGACGGGAGTGAATGTCAAAGCCCAGAGACGACCCATTTTTGACAAGGCCGAAGACTTAGACAAAGCATGCAAGACAAACAAGATATGCGCCCGAAGGCAGGGGCAAAATGCAAGACAATGCAAGAAGCCGAGCATAACTTATGATCGTGCAAAGAAAGCTGTAACGAAGCACACATGCGACAGTTTTAAGCTAGCATACACCAAACTACACTACAATGCAGAAAGGATGTAAGAGAATTATGCAATTCTCGATACGTCTCACTCGGAGGATACAATACCTATCCAGTTCGTCTGGTTCCACCAGTCGCAAATGAACCGTACATACAATATCGTGCCTGTAAAGAAAACAACTTAACTGGTACGATGTTATTAGCAACATGCACATTAATGCAATTGAAAATGCGTGACAACGCAAAGCAAGTGGGGAGCATAATAATGCTGTGAAGGCGCCAATACATGTAAGTGAAGCATGCGGTCTATGCAGGCAACGAAATTGAACACGTGTAAGTAAAGCATGCGGTCTACGCAAGCAATGAAATTAAACACAAGCATGCGGTCTACGCAAGTAATGAAATTGATCACAAACATGCGGTCTACGCAGGCAATGAAATTGAACACAAGCATGCGGTCTACGCAAGCAATGAAATTGAACACAAGCATGCGGTCTACGCAAGCAATGAAATTGATCACAAACATGCGGTCTACGCAAGCAATGAAATTGATCACAAACATGCGGTCTACGCAAGCAATGAAATTGATCACAAACATGCAGTCTACGCAAGTAATGAAATTGATCACAAACATGCGGTCTACGCAAGTAATGAAATTGATCACAAGCATGCGGTCTATGTAGGCAATGAAATTGAACACAAGCATGTGGTCTACGCAAGCGATGAAATTGATCACAAACATGCGGTCTACGCAAGCAATGAAATTGTTCGCAAGCATGCGGTCTACGCAAGCAATGAAATTGATCACAAACCTGCGGTCTACGCAAGTAATGAAATTGATCACAAACATGCGGTCTACGCAAGTAAAGAAATTGATAAGGAACTCAAACACATGTGAGTAAAGCATGCGGTTTACGCAGGCAATGTGTGTAAAAAGAAACTGTTCATAATGTTGAAATGCAAAGTACTGCAGTACATTATAATTGAAGTGATTTGTGGAGTTCACAAGGTACACAAAGGATACGGGAGGGAATGTTCCTCGCACACACGGAGCATTGCTCATAGCAGACACAACTTGAGATCAACTCGAAGGTCTACTAGCGTTGCAAAAGTGCGCTTCCTTGCACTGTCTTGAGTAATGAAGGTGTCGAACTTTGTAATTGATCCGAATAAAGGCGCAAGGTGTGTATCAACCGCAAGGGGGGAATTACCAATATCAATCCCGATACTCTGCTTGCCCTGCTCTCTTTTGCTTTACTTTCCTTTTTACCGACAGTTCAAGCACATTGCACTGCCTTAGGCAAGGTTTGTTATCATTTTTTTTTTAAAACTGCGTATTTTTGCAAAACACATGATGGTAATGAAACTGCTATTTTGTTCAAAAGATGTTACACTTGCACGTTCTATGCATCGCATCGCATGGCATCACATAACAATGTGAATGAAATTTGTTTGAAAATAGAGCATCGTAATAATCAGGTAGTGAACCCATTTACAACTCGATAAGCAAAACAGAGAGACTCGATACAACCAAACAAGTGCGAGTACAACTCGATAAGCAAACCAAAGACTTGAAGAGAGTGAAATACAACTCGATAAGCAAATATACAACAACTCGATAATCAAACAGGCGCGACTCCGCAAGAATCGATTACCAGAGGGCATTGGAAGTGGTGGCATTCTCCAAATTCTTGGTATGTTCAACATACAGGCAGCTTAGGGAGCAAGGGGGAAGACCATCGGCCGCAGGGGAAAGCCACCGGCTGCAAAAGGTAGCTATCGGCTGATATACTTGGCCGGTCGACCAAAAGTAGTGGTCGGTCGACACTTTATTTGGCCGACCGGCCATAAATGAAGAGAACCAGCAGAATGCTGACATCTGTCCCCCACTCAACCTTATCCCCTACAAAAAGCCTCAGCTTCGTAGTTTTTCTCATTTCAACACTGCTTTGCTCCAAATGGAGGAATTTCTTGCCCAAAATCTCACAACTTGGATTGCCAATTTGGATGGCTCGGAAAAGTTGAATTTCTGGGGCTTTGGCGTAAACGCACTATTCACTCTTGGTCGTACTCCACTGCATCTTCCGTTTCTCCATGCCGCGGCAAGGTTTTGGAACCCGGTAACACACGTCTTTAGCTTTAGCGGGCAAGAGGTGTGTCCTACCTTCGAATATTTCTAAGCTCTAATGGAGTCCGAGCGCAACGAGGAAATCTCGCCCCAACTTAATTTTGGCCATGCCCAAGCCTTAGGGCGGATGTGTGGACTTACTATGTATGATGCTCGGTCCCTGATTTGTGGCAAAATGTTGGATATTCCGAGCCTGATTTATCGGTTTTCCGATGCTGGTGACCGCAGTGACCATCATTGGCAAGGCTTCCGGCGACATGCCCTCTGTTTGTGCATGCTATCTCATTTTCTGTTTGCCTCAGGCTCCGGAGGATCTAGCGTTCGATTGATTGAGGTTGCTCAAGGTTTGAAGGAGGGCAAGAGCTGCATTGCTATGACTCTGGCTGAGACGTTGATGGGCTTAGACGCCTTTTATCGTCGAGAGACGAGCAAATTTGCGGGTAGTCCTCTACTGTTGCAGGTAATGTTTCCCACCCACTCTCACATATGTATTGCTTACCTCACTCGGCCCTCAAGCTCAGTTTTTCTGGAAAAAAAAAAAAACCCCTTTTCTCACTTTTTCTCTCATCGCACATCTCTCTATTCTTATTCTTTATTCTCTCATTTTTCATCCCTTCCCAGGTGTGGTTGATGGACAAGTTACAGGTTGTGGACTCTTGCTCAGCATACTCAGCTCGCGGCTACTTCTTCAAGCGACGCCTGGTCAATGCCCTTGATGAGGGTTGGTGGTTTGACTGGATGTGCAGCTTGTCCGCAGACCGCATTGCTTGGCGGTGCCCTTGGCTCAATCTCCCGGCAATGAGCTACAGTATGTCTCGGCAGACTGGGATTCGATTGATTGGCTTGACCCACTGCGTGTTCTATTTCCCATTCCGATTCCAGCGCCAATTTGGCCATGATCAGGCTTGTCCACCAGAGGGGATAGAGTACCCGACTACATTCCCGATCCGAGGCGCGCAGCTTGTTCGACAGGCCGCAGCATGGAGGACTAGAGAGCTCCTGGCCCCCACTCCTACTTTCAGTTGCATTTTGTCTGATGAATGCATAGATTGGCTAAATGAGGAGGCACAGACTGGGCCTAGCTCGGCATCAGAGGCTTCGACCAGCTCTGGGAGGGGGCGCAGGGACACCTGACTTATCTATGCCCCGGATTTATTGCTTTATTAGCACTTTCAAGTTTTTTTTTTTTTTAATGTAATGAAAAGCAACTTCAATTTGTATGCAAGAGCAGGAGAACTCAGTATTGAAATCAATGAATTTGAAGGTTGTGGTACTGAAAATTTTCTGCTTTGGTCCAAAAATGGTCTTAGTTGTAAAAAGATTAATTTGAACACAGTCAAATTTTATTAAAAACTTTTCAAAACTATTTTCGTTATGGATTAGAACTGGACACGCCTGAAATTTGTCACTGAGATGCACAATCCCGGATCCCAGCAACTGGAAAGTTGCCCTTAGTCTGAATAGTACCGCGGCACTGCACGGCAACGGAAAGTTGCCCCTAGTCTGCAAAGCACTGCACCGGAGATCATACCCGAACCCTTGGATGCTGAATAGACAAAGATGGCCCAGGATGATCAAACGGACAAAGTTGATCGGAGAAAGAGTTTATGGCTGAACTTCAGGATGAAGTTGCCTACGTATCCCAAAAATGGGAATCAAGCCTTACGTAGTTCGGCCTTAGGTTCACTCGGGTATTTTCACTCTCTTTTTACGCTCTAACTTTTGCCAAGGCCGCCCTTTGCGGTTTTTCAACCTTGCGAGCTCAGTTTTTATAATTTCAAATTTTTTGTGCTCTGAGTTTTGCCTAGGTCGCCCTTTCGGGTTTTCGGCCTAGCGAGCCTCTCAAGGGTAATATTTCTTCAACTTGTCCATATTGATCGGTTGTGAGAACTCTAGGTCATCTAGATCCATCAGAACCACAGCCCCACCTGACCAGATAGACTTAATGATGTAGAGACCAGTCCAATTGGGTCTGAACTTGCCCCTTGGGTCGTGAATGGGAGCTCGGTTGTCCTTGAGCACCAAATCTCCTTCCTTTAGATTCCTGGACTTAACTTTCTTGTTAAAAGCCTGGGCAATTCTGTGCTGATAACCTTGGACATGGTACAGTGCTTTCAGTCTTCTCTCATCAAAGAGCATGAGTTCCTTGAATCTGCTCTGCTGCCAATCTGCCTCGGCTATTTGACACTCAGCTAATACTCGTAATGACGGAACCTCAATTTCGATAGGTAGAACGGCCTCCATCCCATAGACTAATGAATACGGAGTCACCCCAGTAGAAGTTCTGATTGAAGTCCGGTAGCCCCACAGAGCAAACGGCAGCTTATCTGGCCAGTCCCGGTAAGTTTCCACCATCTTCTGCAATATGTGTTTGATATTCTTGTTGGTAGCCTCAACCGCTCCATTGGTTTGCGGCCGGTATGTGGATGACTTATCAAAAGCCACGTTGTATTTTTCCAACAAGTCAATCACTTCTTTCTTGAAGTGGGAACCATTGTCTGAAATAATCTCATTTGGGACTCCGTAGCGACAGATGATGTTGTTTCTGATGAACTTCGCGACATACGAAGCTTTCAACACCGCATAAGATTGGGCCTTGACCCACTTCGTAAAGTAATCTATTGTGAGGAGGATGAACTCATGCCCATTCGACCCCTTCGGAGTAACGGCCCCGATCACATCGATTCCCCAAACTGAAAATGGTCATGGCGAAGTCATGTTGTATAGCTTCGACGGCGGAATGTTTATGTGATTTGCATAGATCTGGCATTTGTGACATCGCCGAACAAAGCTGATACAATCCTCCTCCATGGTGGACCAGTAGTAACCTTATCTGAGGATCTTCCGCGCTAGCATTACCCCATTCATATGTGCCCCACATTCTCCTCCGTGGATGGCCTCCATCAGGCGCTTCGACTCCTCAGCTTCTACACACAGCTTATGCATTCCCAGATGACCTCTCTTATACAGCTTACCCCCCACAGATGATGAACTGAACGACCATTCTTCTAATTGCCCTTTTATCCTTGGCATTTACCCCCGGCGGGTATGCTTCCTTCTGCAGGAAATTCCAAATGTCATGATACCAGGGGTTTTCGTCCTGAACCTCATCTATGGCAGAAATTGACTCATACGCCGGCACAAACTTCTGGTCAATGATGACCGGACGCATCCGGACTCTAGATGGGATGTCTATCATGGAAGATAGAGTTGCTAGTGAATCTACGAACCTATTGTTCTCTCTCACTAGATGAGTGAAATTTAGCTTCTCAAACCGAGGAATTAACAAATCCAAGGTCTGGTGGTAAATTATCATATTTTCTTCTTTGACGTTCCAGTCTCCTTTTGCTTGAGACACAACAAGGTTTGAGTCCCCAATGACGTCCAATCGTTTTGCCCCTAATTCCAGGGCTGCTTTTAGGCCGGCAATACATGCCTCATATTCTGCCTCGTTGTTCGAGACTTTGAACCGGAGTTTGATGGCTAGCGGGATACGGGAATTGTCGGGTGCTATCAGCAACACTCCTATTCCATACCCGTACTGGTTTGACGCTCCGTCAAAGTACATCGTCCAAGTTTCATCTTCGACATGCAAAATGGCTTCATCTGGGAATAGGTACTCAACCGCTTCATCCCCTTCAACCGGGTGGTCGGCAAGGAACTCTGCTACCGCTCTCCAATTTACTAACATGTGCGTCACATACTTCAGATCGAATTCGGAAAGCAGAAGCAACCAACGAGCTAGCCTACCCGTAAGTGCCGGTTTCTCGAAAAGATATTTGATGGGATCCAAGCATGAAACCAACATTACAGAGTGAGCTAACAGGTAGTGCCGCAGCTTCCGGGTAGCCCATACCAAGGCTAAGCAAGCCTTCTAGTGTAGCGGGTCTCGTAATCCAGCATCTTCTTGCTCAGATAGTAGATGGCCTTTTCCACTTTGTCCTCTGACTCTTGCGCGAGCATGCAGCCCATTGTAGTCTCGGTTACTGATAGGTACAATATCAACGGTTTTCCCGGCTCTGGTGGTGACAACACGGGCGGGTTCTGCAAGTAATTCTTAATTTGTTCAAAAGCAGCTTGGCATCGGCCGTCCCATTGGAATTTCTTTCCTTTCTTCAGGAGACCAAAAAGTGGTTCACAAGTCAAGATTAGTTTTGAGATAAATCGTCTTATGAATTGCACTTTACCCAGAAAGCCTCGCACCTCTTTTTCAGTCATCGGTGGTGGCATTTCTAAGATGGCCTTGATTTTGGAAGGGCCGACTTCGATGCCCCTTTGTGTAATCAAAAACCCTAGCATTTTTCCCGCTGTAACACCAAACGTACATTTCTGAGGATTCAACCGCAACCGAAATTCTCTGATCCTTTGGAAAAACTTTTGCAAGGTGGTGTAGTGGCCCTCTCTCTCTTTGGACTTGACAATCATGTCGTCTACGTACACCTCAACCTCTTTATGGATCATGTCATGCAATATCGTGGTCGCGGCCCGTTGATAAGTAGCTCCAGCGTTCTTCAATCCAAACGGCATTACTCTGTAGCAATAAGTCCCCCACGGGGTGGTGAAGGTAGTCTTTTCCCGGTCTTCAGGTGCCATCACTATCTGATTGTAGCCGGAGAAGCCATCCATAAACGAAAGCAAAGCATGCCCCGTTGTGAAATCTACTAGCTCATCAATGTGTGGCAAGGGAAAGTCGTCCTTCGGACTGGTTCTGTTCAAATCCCTAAAGTCCACGCATACTCAGATCCTACCATCTTTCTTTGGCACTGGAACAATGTTGGCCAACCAGGTCGGGTATTCGGATACCAGCAAGAAGCCTGCATCGATTTGCTTGGTAACCTCTTCCTTAATCTTGATGGCCCAATCAGGGCGGATCCTCCTGAGTTTCTGCTTGATGGGTCAGGCCTCGGGGTCAAGAGGGATCCGGTGCTGTACAATCTCAGGATCGATTCCAGGCATGTCTTCGTAGGACCACGCGAAAACATCTTTGAAATCTTTTAATAAAGCGACTAAGCGCTCGCGTTCCTCTGAAGACAACGTGGACCCGATCTGGACCAGCCGCGGGTCCTTCTCAGTACCAACATTCATAGTAGTGATTTCATCAACTAAGGGTTTGACAAACCTTTCCTACTCTTGATCAATTAAACGTTGGAAAACCGGAGGAATTTCTTCCTCGTCGTTTTCGTCAAAATTTTGAAAGTCCTGATCCAAGCAATATATCAAAGGCACAGAAAAGTACTCAGAAACCACATTCACCTCATTCTCATTAAGTGCTTCCAAACCGTCCAATTCTTCTGTTACAACAGACTCGAAAGAGAAAGAAAAAGACGACCTGGACAGGACTATGGCAGCCGGGTTATCACTCTCAGGAATACCGGACTCAGACTCAGTTGAGCTGGAACCTGATTCCGACTCACAAGACTCTGTGGAATTAGATTCCGGCTCACTACCTGACCCGGTGCTGCTTGACAGAAATCCCTCTTCGTACTGCCAAACGAGAGAGGGCGCGATGGATGCATCCAAAATAGTTGATGGTAGGCCCGCAGTCGTTTCATTCCCGATCATGGACACCGAGAAGTTATCCCCTAAGCACAACTGGTCGATCGAAGGATCTGAAAGTAGACATGCCAGTGCTACCCCCATTTCAAGTTCGGTGTCCTCAGACTATATTTCCCTACCATGCTCAGCCTCAACTGTCGGGTCTGTCTGCTCTTCGGCAACCTCATTCCCAAATAACTGTAGGTCAAAGAAAATTTCGAACCCTGGCACGCGCTTCCTCTCTGCATTCAACCACGGCTCCGAAAAGCCACAGAATGGAAAGTCCTCCCCCTCCCGGACGAAGCGTCCATTTAGGGTACCCCGGATGGGCCGATGCATCAACTCAAAAGGTTTTCCCATCTGTTTCACTCTGGCTCTCCCAGCTATCTCTTTTCCTTTCCTTACCCAATCCTCCTTGGTGGGCAGATAACCCAAGCCAAAGGTATGGGGGTTGTGTGGCACTTCGGCCAATGCTGCGACACCCTTGCGACCGTTCTTTCCTAATCCCATCCCAGGGATGTGTTGGAGCTTGTTCATGAGATACACCGCTTGAGCACTGACATATATCCCCTCATTAGTAGCCATGATGTTCTGTATAACCTGAGCCTCAGCCAAGGTGAAGCCTGATATGAACACGTCCTCCATACCGTGCTCAATTTCTAGAACATGCGTAGATACCTCCGGTGGTGGATGAATCGATGAATTCCCGAAAACAATGGCTACTCCCTTTCCATAGGGGTATTTCACCATTTGATGCAAAGTGGATGATACTGCCTTCACCTGATGCAGCCACGGCCGCCCCAAAAGCATATTAAAAGTTGCGGGGACTTCTAGGACATGGAAATCTATCTCGTGCTGTCCCGGCCCAACCTTTGTCTGGATTTTAACTGTTCCCATCACTTCTCGGCTTGTGTTGTCATACGCCCGGATTACCTGGGCTGTTGGTACAAAGTCCGCGGTTTTCAAACCGATCGCATATGCTGTCGTTGCCGGGCAGACGTTGATGGCAGATCCGGTATCAACAAGAATCACCAGTATCCATTTATTCCTGCACTCCACGGAGATGTAGAGCGGCTTGTTATGGTCTGCCCCCTCGGGTGGCAATTCCTTGTCGAAAAAAGTCAGCATCGGGGTGGCTCCTCCCGGAAAGACTAATCCCACCAGCTGCTCTGGCGTGGTTTCTATCGAAAGCTTGGCTTTATCCATGGCCGATAGGACAACCTGTCTGTGCACTCGTGATGCCATAAGCAATCCCCAGATGGAGATGTATGCTTGTATCTTTTTTAGCTGTTTGAGCATAGCCTCCTCCTCAAGTTGTTTCTCCTTTTGCTTCTCAGCCTCTCTATCCTTCCCATAAGCCTCTGGTTGATCTAGGTGCGGGGGTTTGAAGTACCGCCCGCTCCGTGTCATATGGTCGACTTCTCCAAGGTACCAGGTGTCATCGGGTTGGTTGTTCCCTCCAATCTTCATATGTGTGGGCAAGACATAAATCCTCATCCTCCCACCACATTCCATCAGCAGCCGACAGGCACCTGTCTGGCTCTAGTACGGCTGTTCTCGTACTCGCAGCACCTTCCATCCACATGCCCACAGCATTCTCTGTTTCTGTGCGCACGGCAGTTTCAGTCCCCAAATGGGCCTTTGCCTTCCTGACTCTCTCAAAATCTTTAAATCTTTCCTGTTTCAACCGTATCAGCACAGCTGGCTGCTCAATAATTCCTGTATTCGAAATGCTCCAATCCTGAGCGGAATTCTCGACACCGGCGCTCTCCGGCGATGTACTCTGTTCTTCGACCCTTCCGGCCGTCACCGACATTCTTGCCCCTGCCGGGCCCTATTCTGGCTGAAACTCTTCTACCACATCCGGTTGATCATCCAACCACCCAATAGCCTCTGCCGATTCCTCATAATTAAACCAGTTGACTACCGCGTCCCCTGGACCTTGGTCACTGTAAAACTGGAGATTGGCAAGGTCTTCTTCCACTGTCGTTAAATCATCTGTTCCCTGTCCCAGACTATCCCCTTTGATCACACACAGCTCTCCTCCTGTTGGCAATTCCACATCTGGCCTATCCTGGCCTATTGACGAAATGTAGTCGCTCGGACTATATGTCTTCTCAACACAACTCCCAGATCCCGTAGACTCTGGCTCAACAATCTTCTTCTCCTCTGGGATCTCCCATCTTCTGTCCTCAATAGTCACCAACGTTGGCTTAGGTTGGGTTATGGAGATATCTATCATGCACAAGTTGGTGCAATCAGGAAGGAACACCTCCGGCTTAGGCAGGTGGGAATGAGTGATATAGATGCTAGGATCGTAGGGCACAACCCCAGTTTGTATGAAGTTGATTCTTTCAGGTGGTGGAGCTTGGTTGTGTGTGGGGAGAGGGTTTGTAGTAACATTGGGTTTCTCGGGAGGCAGAATCACCCCATTATCGATGAGATCTTGAATCTCATGACGTAATCAGAAGCACAGATCGGTGTCATGACCGTGCTATTGGTGAAATGCACAATACTTGGCTGGGTTGTGGGTAGAGGGAAGCCTTTCTGGTAGGGGCCGCGGCTCTAGGGGTTTCAAGTGCCCTTTTCTGATTAGCACCCCCAGAGCTTTAGACAAGGGCATATATAGCGGGGCGAAGGTTCTGGTGTTTTTGGGTGGGTATTTGGCTATTTGTGGGTTGCTTCCGGACGCACCGGAGAATGGTGTAGCCACCATATTTCTTGGAGGGGGGATGGTGGTGACCATGCTCACTTCGGAGGCTCTTGTAGTTGAAGTGCCGCTCAGGCCTGCATTAGCGTTGCGGTTGAAAGTTCTTCGGGGTTGCTCCCGGTCATTATCAATTAAGCCTTGCTTCAAGGCATCCTCAATCTGTACCCCCATTTCATGTAGGTCAGAAAAAGTAGGAAAGGGGAGTACAATCATCTTCTGCATCAACTTCGGCTGAAGGTTGCGCACAATCATCCGAATCTGACCTTTGTCTGTGGGTCTCAAGGTCATCATCGAAGCCTTGGTCCTCCATCTGGTCACAAATTCTGAAAAGCTCTCTTTGGGCTCTTGCCTTGTTGTCTCGAGATCACGGGTTGTAACCTCGATTTGTGTATTGTATGAGTACTGCGCATTGAAGGCCTCAGCCATCTCGTCCCAGTTTCTCTTGACATCATCTTCTAATTTGGCATACCATATGGCCGCCACACCCGACAGGGTCCGGTCGAACAGAGACAGCTTCTGGAGTCTGGTGAGGCCCATTGGCCTTAAGATATCTGAAAATAGTCTCAAGTGCACCATGGGGTCCCCGGACCCATCAAAACGATCAATGTGCGGCATTTTGAATCTGTCAAGCAACGTCACAGCTGCATCGGTATACCCATCTTCAATGTCGGGGATGGTCTTGCCTTCCTGGGATCTCTTGAACAGCTTTTCAAGCTTGCTCAGCTTCAGTGCTGTGGGATCTGTCTCGAACTCAAAGGGGGAGTCCAGTAGGTTGGTGGGTGTTTTTGATAGCTGGGGTGGAATTGGGGGTAGGATTGGGGGTGGAGACGGTCCTATGGGAATGTCCGTATCATTCTGAACATTAGCCGTCTCCCCGAGGGTTGGAACTCCTGGTGGGGGAGGAACTTGTTGCGAAGCAGAGGCTCCGGTTTGCTGCTGTAACCTCACAATTAACTCTGCTTGTTCATTCATAACTGTGGCCAGCTGCTTGGCGAACTCTGCCTGTCGGACAGCATCCTGTTGCATCATTTTCATACTCTCTTGGAGCTGGCGCACCATCTCCTCTAAACTGGCCATACTGTTCTGCTCTGGTTGAATTACTGGTATATATTCTCTCTCTGTAGGAGAAACAGAGCCCTGCTCCCTACTGAACTCAGGTGGGGTAGATAAGGCCCTCTGAACCGACTGTTGTACTGATGCCCTCTGCCTAACTGTCCTCTGTCTAGTAACCGGGGGTAGAGAGTGGTACACTGGTTGTCTGTCTACCAGATCCTCAGATCGATGGAGTCGACGACCTCTAGTCCAGAGTGCTTAGGGAATATCTACTGGGTCAGAAGCAATTGTGCTCAACTATCCTAGCAAAAAGATAAATAAAGCGTATAAATAAACAGACAATCGGACAGCGTAACAACGTAAAATAAACATACAACACACGGTTGGGTATCATAATGTACTGCCAATGAGTTGGATACACTGTTTCTCAAACACTGATCTTTGTTCCCGAATCGTTGCCCCTAAATCTGAATCTGATACCCGTAGATAACTGATTCCCAAAAACACTGATGCCCATGGGCCTGATACTCAAACTCGCAAACTGGTATGTGTGTTCCCCTGTAGAGATACACTCTAAAACACATAGCAAGTAAATGAGAGCCAATACACCCCTATGTTGGGGTAGGGTTTCCCTGTCCTATTTTTGTCAGGAACTAGGGTTTCACTATGCACGCAGCAGTTTCAAACAACCTCAAATCGGGTAAGCAACCTGTCCTAATTTGGAATGGTCACTATGGATTCCGAATATGCACTAGGTCGAATGGTCGAAAGGGGTGCCCCGGTAAAACCGGGGTTTGTGTTCCCATGCTGTCAGAGCCCATAACCAGTCAACCTTATGGTCATGCCTTGACAAGACAAGCCTCCAGCAAACTGTTCAGGAATGGCAGATGGCAAACACGGTGTCCTAGGCGCACCAATGCATATGCAATGCAAAGAGACACATAAATGAAATCAAAACAGGATATCACGAGTTTGAGTCAAGCTCTCTAAAATTCCCCAGCAGAGTCGCCAGAAACTGTAGACGTCCCCGAACGCCCCGGGAGGAATGAATCCCGTTCTGTTCGTTTGTGGGTCTACTACAGTTCGGACTCAAATTGTCGCGGTTCTTAATCTGAACCAAAGAGTCCAAATCCGGCAAATCGTTTTGAGAAAACAGATTTTTTTTGAAAAGAAGTGCCAAACATGGACTGCTTTGCCAGATACAGAGTCGCCACCTAAATATTTTTTAATGGGGGAATTTAGGAAACCCCGACTCGGTGCCAAAGGCCACGTGTCCGTCATCACCAAAGTTGCCTCGGCTCGGGAACTTGGGTACGATTGGGGAAGGTCAGCTATGAGCACCCCTTCTTGCCCGATCTGAAGATCGGCCTCTACTAACCGTGATATCTTGTTTTGAAAACATTACGCGTTCTTATTCTGGTTATTAGCCTAGAATTACTATGTTGTGCGCACAGCAAATAAGTATAGACCAAATCGCCCAAATTGGAACAAAACATTTCATGTTTGTTTTGAAAATGGTTTACTACTCGCAAGTAGGTTAAAATGCCGGTTTTGCCACCCTCAAGTGGGCTTAAAACTTACAGTTTCAATGCATTTATTCCAATTTAGGTAATTCAACCTCCATCCACAGGCATTCAAGCAATTATATCACATAAGCAGCTAGCCTCATGGTAATAATGCTATTATGGCAACACTCACACGCATGCGGTATGCTAAAACATAAAAGCTTACCTAGTACTCCGTGACAAAACAGAAACTAGTTAGTAATCATGCATGATCCTAGTTCATGTTAAAAATGGCTAATGCATCACATACAAAATGTCACTAGAATAGGCTCGGCTAATCTATAATGAAATGTGAAATGCTACAACTAACACGTATTCAATTTGGAATTGAAATACAGATGCAGTTAGAATGATGCGCCGAGCCCGGTGCATGCAAAACAAATGAATGGATACAAACATGCTGTCATACTGTATGCTAATTGAAACCTGCCCTAGACTAACCATCGAAAGCTGGTAAATAAAAAGGGAAGAAAGACGTGGGGTTGGAAGACATACACACACTCACGCACACTTATTACACGATTTTCCTCACTTGGAGGGGCCGAATAGATATTACAGTCCGAATAAATAAAATTAACTACTCTAGCTATTTAAATATTACAAAACTTCTAATTAATTAACAAATTAAATGCAAAAAGAAGGTGGCCGCAGCCCTGCCTCGGAATGTGTGTGAGGATGCATGTTCGATCCATCTTGCTCAGAAACCCGTACCATGCCACCACTGCCTCTGTTTACACTGCCCTGCTTCTCTGAAGACTGCAAAAGTCTTGGTACATGCTCTATGGATGCTGGGGAATACCACCGGCCAAGCATAGACACCACCGGCCAAAGGGATGAACCACCGGCCACCTTTTTTGTTTACCGGCCAAAATTGATGGCCGGCCGGCACTGTATTTAGCCAACCGGCCAAAACTTCCTCCAGAACCTGCAGTTGACAACAGCACCTGCAGTTGACAGCAGCAGAGGGCAAGCAGTGTATGGCATGGTATTTCAAGCAAATGTAAGCATGGCCACACTCCCCATCATGCATTGGACTCAAGGGAGCATGGCCCTCGATCCTCGGGCCATCAATTGTGCATTTTGATGCATGATGGCCTAAGGGGCCAAGGTTGCAATTCAATGTAAATGGATGCAAACAAAACACATGAATGCCAACATCCTATCATGTTGAAGTCAAGGTCATTGGCGATCGAGGGTTGAAATGTGTTACATCACTTGGAGTATGAACACTTCTCACCCCTCAAGTTTGGCTTGACACCCCAAGCCAAACAATGCAATGCAAGTATGCAATCATAGCAAATGCAATGTATTCCTAGCATGCAAGTACGCGATGTGCTAATCATATGAGAGGCAAATGTAATGCAAACATGGACAATTATGCAATAAGGCTAGCATGTGACGACATATAATGAGCCAAATATGCAACAAACATATGATTAACATGCAATGGTGGACTTAAACCATAAAGGATAGACCTCAGCCTTGCCATAAACAGTGGCCAAAATGGACTAAAATGATGATGCCAGTTATGCGAAACAAGTATGCAAACTAATGAGCTTAAGACTAAGGCATGAAGGCCAACTTACAAGCATACCAAAGAAGGCAAACATGGACACTAGATCAACCCAAAAAAAAAAGTGTCATGACATGCTAGAATGAGACCCAAAACCTGCACACAGGGCATCCCAAATGACTTAAGCAAAGAGGCATAAAGCATGGAGCACAAGACTACTACTCTTCATGACCACACATGGCATGAACTAAGCAACCTAAAACAGAATTCTAGCATGCAAAAATGAGCCTCAAAACCCACTGATATGGTAGCTTAAGTGACCCAAACACATAGGCATACACAATGCACATTTCAAGGCGTAAGAGGGCATATCTTCAAGGCATGAGAGAAGTGATGAAAGCAAGCATACAAGCATGGTTTAGGGACTGAAATGACATGCTAAGTGATTCCAAACCACTGAAATAGCCTAACCCATGCATATTTAGGACTCACCTCCTTAGGGCTCACAAGCCAAAATGCATAGCAACTATATCAAACATGCTAAACAAGACCAAATCAGTGGCCAACAGACCTTAAGCATGACAAAATATGACCAAGTACTTCACAAGGTTAGGTCAAAACATGAGGATATGCTAGGCTAAACACATGGCACACTTCGAGGCAAAATGGAAAATTACAAAGCAAGTGTATTATACATGCAAAGGGCCATGAATCCGACCAAGGACAAAGGTATATCATAACCCAAAAACAACCAAAATCCCCTGAAATGGTACCAAATGCAACTACTCATGCATGCTATCCTTATGAGCCAAAAACATGCATAAATGAGGGACTAAGGGAGAGGGGTGTCCCTCCCCTTTACAAGACCTTAGAACCCCTTCCTCACCACTGAAAACCTACTGGATTTCAGTGGTGAGAAGGCCAACACACCAAGGTAAACAAAGCTTAACAAAAGAGAGCATAAAAGGACCAAACAAGGCCTAAGAGGGGGGAGGGGGGGGGTCGACCCCAAATGCCAAAACAACCTTAATGAAAGATCTCAAGCATGCAAAAATAAGGCTTTTTCTAGTTATACACAAAGTCTAAAACAATAAGCAAGATAGGAAAAAGTCTAGTGCAAGATTGGGGATTCTAAAGTAAAGAGATTACCATTGAAGAACCTTTGATGAACAGCAGGTCCGGCCACCTTCTCTAGATCAAAACCAGTCCAAGAACTCAAGAACAACCCCCTCCCCAAGCCCCTCAAGGTCGAAGCAAGGTGTGATGGTGTGTGTCTTAGTGCAAAACTAAGGTCAAAACACACTTTCTAGGCCTCTAAACACACACTAAGGATGAGAGAGAGGGAAATATATAGAGAGAGAGTATATGACAGATGTATATATGTATAATCTCTGGTTTTTTGTTCAAAACCTCCAACCCTTAACAATGGAAGAAGAGGGATCCTTATATAGGCAAAGGAAATGGTTCTAAGCTTCTCCAAGAAGCTATACCAAAAAGGGTCAAAGGGGCAAAGGGTTCAAGGCTTCCCGAGGAAGCTGGGACAGCTGGCCAAGCTTCCCCAAGAAGCTTGGCCAAAGGTTCAATCTTCTAGAAGGAAAAGGGGGTCAAAGGCTTAAAAAGGCCACCTCCGTGCATGGGGAGTAGGGTCTGTGCATCCCAGCTGGCACAGCTGGCATGCACCAAGCCTGGAGGGTGCAAAAGGTTCACACCGGCCAGAAAAAAAGGTCACCGGCCAAATAAAGTGCCGGCCGGCCACTTAAATTGCCGACCGGCCATTGGTATCAAGAAACCATGGCCGGTGACAACAATGAATGGCCGGTGAGGTAAAGGGAAGGCCGGTGGGGTTTGGGGATGGCCAACAAGCCACTCCCTGCCCTTTAAGGCAAAAACTCAAGTATTTGGTGCAAAACCAAACACAAAACAAACGAGTTGAGAGATCCTGAGGCAAGGCGCGCAGCCGAGGTCTCCGGGAACTCAAAACGAGCACAAACAAGGATGATCACCGAGTGCCCCAACGGTGACGTCCAAGTCTCGAGGACGGTCAAAAATGGGGTGTCTACAGATAGGCTCGGCTATTCTAAAGATGGCATGTGAAATGCTACAACTAATAAGTATTCAACTCGGAATTGAAATACAATGCCGTTAATATGATGCGCCGAGCCTGGTTCATGCAAGACAGATAAAGGAATGCAAACATGCTATCATACTGTATGCTAATTGAAACATGCCCTAATCTAACCATCATAAGCTGGTAAATAAAAGGGAGAAAGGCGTGGGGTTGGAAGACATACATCACACGCACGCACACTTATTACAACATTGCCCTCACTCGGAGGGTCCGAATAAATAATACAGTCCCGAATAAATAATATAGTCCGAATAAGTACAAAACCCTAATTAATTAACAAATTAACTAGAAAAGCAGTAAACTAGCATGCAAGCTTATGGACTGCCTCGGCTCTGCTCCGGATGATGGATGATGCATGCTTAAGTTGCCTTGCACGGAAATCCATTGCGATGCCCCAATTAGCCTCTATTTATAATTAAGCCCGGAATACTGCACGAAGCTCCAAAAGACTGCCGGTTTCTGATTTGCTGCAACAGAGAGCAAGAAAGGGGCATGGCAATGTATTTTCACATTTGTATGCACGCCTCGATCCTCGTGCCACCAATCACGCATCTCGATGCATGATGGCCAAGGGGTCGAATTGCACGACTCAATATGAAATGAATGCACATATAAACACAACAAGACCGAGACTCCATCATGGTTAATCCGGAGTGTCGGTGACTGGGAATTGAGACACGTTCCGTCACTCGAAGTACGAAACGTCCCTCGTTTCCCGTGCTCGGGCTAACTCCTATCCCAAGCACAATGCAATATGCATGACATGCATGAATGCAATCCTAACATGCAACCTAGCATACGCAATACTATAAGATGGCATACACAATGCACGATGTAGCAAGACATACACAATGCTCTAACATACAACCTAACATACGCAATGCTATGAATTGAAATGGCATACACAATGCATAATGGACTTACACTAACATGAGTGGACCTCAGCCACATTCACATTAGTAGCCATAAGATGAAAAATGAGACTATCGAAATGCGTGCACACATGCACGCGAACCGAGGTCCGAACCTAAGGCATAGCATGCAACTCCAACAAGGCATGGCAAGGCATGAAATATGGCATACAAACATGCAAATTTCAGCACTGAAACATGATGCAAAATGATCCCAAATCATGGATATATGGCACCCGATGCATGAAATGAGCCCCGAAACTCAAAACTAGGCACATGTATTGACTTATAGCTATACAAAGCATGCATTATTTGACCATGAAGAACAAAGACAGAGCCAAGGCAGTCCCAAAACATGAACATTTCTAGTTCAAAGCATGACCAAAAGATGCTAGCATGATGGACTAAAATAGCATGCAACTTTGACTAGCAAACATGGTTTACATGGTATGTATATGAAGCGCATGAGAACTCATCAAACCAGAAAAAATCAGTGAACAAAATATGCCAAAATATGCCTAAATAATCACTGAAATGCAGCCAACATGTGCAAAAATGATGAGCTCCTTTAGAGGGCCATGCAAGGAGTTATTAAGCACATACAAGATAGACACTTAGCAAGACTAAACCAAGTCTGGAAATGGGTTATGATGGTCCTAAAACCCACCAAATAGGCCCTGGAATCAGTCTCGGAAACACACAAAGAAAGGCCTCTTTGAGAGGCCTTGAATGGGATTGCTCTACACATGCATCATAGACATGAAATATGGCCGAGAGGGCCTCGGACAGAGCCAAGGCAGACCTAAAAACTCACAGAATGAGGCGTGAAACATGACTTCGATGCATGTAAAATAGAGTCCCTTTGGATGACCAAACATGCTAGTAAAGAGAATGAGGGGTGAGAGGGTCACCCCTCCATGATTTTGGAGCTCAAAGACACATCAAGGCCACTGAAAATCCACTAGATTTCAGTGGCCAAGAGGCCAAAACAAGGCCAATGCAAATGCTTAAATACAAAGCTCAAAGCATGAGGAAATGAAGCATGCAAGGTCAGGGATGACTCCAAACAAAAAAGTGACCTCAAACAAACTAAAAGAGGAGGTCAAAACAAGAATTTTTCCAGTTTATATCAAGCTTCGAAAATATTCACAAGTAAGGCTAAAATATGATGCAAAAATAGCCCCAAAAGAGAGATAAGAGACAAGAGGTAGAAGATGGCCTCAAACAGCAAAGAGCCCTTCAACAAAGTTGAAGAGGGGCTCAAAATAAGATACTTTACAGTTTGGCTCAAAGCCCAGAAATGCTCACAAATAAGGCTAATGTATCATGCAAAATAAGCCCTAAAAGAGAGATAAAGCACAAAGCGGGAGTAGAAGACCTTAAACAGGAAAAAGTCCTTGATCAAACATGAAGATGAGCTCAAAATAAGACTATTTCTAGTTCAGGTTGAAGCCCAAAAATGGAAGCAAAAGGGGCTAAGATATAGAGCAAAATGATGCAAAAATGGAGAAAATAGGGACTCACCCTTGAAGAGCCGACCTCCAGTAGCTTTTGGTCCAAGATTCTAAGCTTTCAACCTCTGTAAATGGCCTCCAAATTGCTGGAATGGAGTGTGGAGGTGGTAGGCTATGGGTTGGTGTGTAAATGGTGCAAGATCAAGGGTGTTTTGAAGCTTGGATGAGAGATATGGAGGGGTTGTATGTATAATGCTCCAGCTGATTTTCTAACCCTTAGAAAATGAGGTGGGGTGGTGGTTATATAGAGGGAGAGAGGCCAAGGGAAAAGGGGGGAAAAACCAATTCAAATTTCCCCCCAAAAGCAAAGACTCTCGGACAGAGGGTCTGGTGCAAAATAGCTGGCACAGCTGGAATGCACTAGGAGAGAGAAGAATGGCCGGCCAGGTGCAAAAGGTCCAAGTGGCCGGCCGGCCAGGCAAGGTGGTAGGCCGACCAGTCTAAGTGGCCGGCCGACCAGGGTCAAAAGGTTCAAGCCCTAAAGCTGGTCGTCCATGTATCCCTTGAAGTTAGCTTTCCAATGCCGCAAACCTTACATTAAAATTCCTCCTGTGGAAAATGTTATGCCAGTTTTGGTGAAGCAGCGCAGATTCGGTCCAACCGGATTGATCCCCTACTTCAACCAACCATATCTCCCCCGTCCGGACTTGTCCTTAGGAGATTCTTGAGTGTCAAATGAAGCCCCGGAAGTAAGCTTTCCAACGGTGGTGCCCTCATATCTTAATTCCTCCTGTGAAAAGAGTTATGCCCGTTTCGGTGAAGCCGCGCATATGTTTTCCTCCTCCCCGGATTCATGCTAAACCATTTTTGACCAAAAGAGCTGGTTTTTTAGAAAAATTTCTGGTCTCCCACCCTCCTACAAGCTTTCTAACAATGAAAATAAGGTCCCTGCCAAAAATGGACCAAAACGGATGCAAAACGAAGGTTCGAGGGCCAAAAAACGCAGTTCGGGGCCCCGAAAACAGGCTGTTAGGCACCAGAAGTGGCGTTCGTCCAGGAAGGTGGTCTCCCGGGCAACAGTGTCTCTCAAAAGAGAGGAAACAAAGTGTGTGCCAAAAACCGGAGCAAACGGAGGTAGTTAAGCGGTCCTGAACCGAGGCACAGGGCCGACAGCTCCGAAAAATCGAAAACCGGGCTCCAAACGGGAAAAATGGCCTACGACCACAAAACGTAGCCTACGGCCACTGAGAGATGGTCTACGAGACCTCTCCCTCCCTTCGGGAAGAGAAAATGGAGAAAACGGGGACTTGGTTCGCAAACCGAGGCAAAGTATAAAAGAGTCCGGAAGTCCGAAGGCAAGGCTTGCAGCCGAGACTCTGAAACCTTTAGAACGAGCACAATATGCAACAATACCGAGCGCTCAGTTGGTGACGTCTGAGTCTTAAGGTCGGTCAAAAATGGGGTGTCTACATGCCCGCATAACAATTTTGATTTGCCGACAAATAGTTTCTGTGGAGTGTTGAAATCTATCGGCCAGTAGTCGATGGCGATCATTTTGTGCGAAAGTGTATAAAAAAATTCCAAGTGATTCCTCGACACTGATATACATTTGTTCAGTATCGACAAAGCCATTTTGAAGTAAAGTGTCTTTCAATAAAATGAATGTTTGTGCATCCATTCGCATAATGTCCATCATTGTTTCTGGATGGCTATTTAATAAGCTGAAGATGTAATCATCACCTTTGAATGGACAAGTTCACTGCGGTCGCCTACTACTTGACGCGTTGATATGGTCATGCATGAAAGCAATCATCAAAAAATCTATAAAATCTTCAATAACCTCATCCTCCTCTGATGAGATCTCCATTGCATTGTTTTCTGTGTCGGATGACATATTGTTTCGTCTACATCACAGTAAAAGCATAATTATAAAATAATGTTTGACAACATGCTAACTCTTACCATTATTAGTGAAATTGAATAAAAAGTGGTTACATGAATAGTCAGCCTTAGTCATTTACCAGCAAAAATCAAAATATATACGCGAAGAAAGTTTGTTTAATATGTGTTCATCTTGTCATAAGAATACGAACATGAAAGAACTGCAAACAATAACACAACATATTGATGTAAAATAGAAAATACTTAAAAGTTAAATAAAAATAAACATACGAAGATGGGAAAAAAAAAAAAAGTGCATCTCATGGGATAAAAAAAAATGATAAAAAACAAATTAGGAATCATCAAATCATCTTGCAGAACCACAAGGAGAATCGCTAACTCAATCAAAACACAACTTCTCACTTCACTACAAAGTTAGGATCATAGCTAGGCGCATATGGGTAGGAGTACGCACAAAACACCTTCGCCATTCCTTGTTCAATGCCCTAACGTACTGGACCGGTGGTATGTCCCCAAGCTCTAGTAATGCATCTTGACATGCATTAAGGGAATACTCATCACCACCTACACTTACAGCCTCTGTGTCAGTTGGTTGTACACGTGAATGTTCTGTTTTTGCCTGTACGTAGGATGTGAAAGCTGCGCACACATCATCGAACCCACTTGACCGTGACTTTTTGGAACGACCACTGTCAGTCTGGCTGCTTGTAGGGCCCCTCTCGTGACTTTTTCCCTTCGCTGGATCCATGTATTCATCGCCGAATAAGTCAACAGGAATGGCTTCAGCAACATTACTCCCACCAACTTTAGGGTTCCAAAATTTATTTAGCATTTCATCTTCTTCATCTGAGTCAAGGGCTCCTTGTGTGGATGCACGAGACAAGGCCCCTGTGGCACAACAATTTTCAACAATTTCCGCCATTTCTTGGAAATACTCAAATCCTTTTGTCCTAAACTTCTTTACATTTCTGGTGGCCTACAACAATTGAAAATATTAAAATAAGCATACGGTACATGTGATGAGATGTTACAAAAAAAAATTGAAAATGGTACAGATTAATGAAAAAACTTATCCCAAAATTCATCAAGTGCAACAACAGTTCCTATAATGGGATCTCATCCCAGACCAGTTTGTGCCTGCAATCGCTTAAACGTTTGGTAATTAGCTTTCAATCGCTGATATTTTTGTCGCACCTGCTTTGCTGTATACCGAAATCTATACAGATTTTGCAACTGATTTGCAAAATGATTCCAATGCCTAATTGTCCACACAGTAGTACGGCCTGTTGTTTGATTTTTTTAAACCTCTTCTCTCAATATGTTTATTAATTTCATTTCAATTCTGGGAGTCCACATTTTTGTATCCTAATTGTCATCTGAATTGTTTCCATCCATCTAAAAACACACAATTTATATTTAAACTACTCTGGAGTGGATATAAAAAACTAACAGAGTAAAAATCAATTACAATTATTTATGTTTATGTACGAATCAAAATTAATATTTATTTGAACTTGTTAAATAATGTTAGGAAAAGCAGATGGTTTGGAGGGCAAAACAGAGACAAAATAAAAACTACATAACATTAATGTTTATTTGAACTTGTTAAATAATATTAGGAAAAGCAAATGATTTGAAGGGCAACACAGAGACAAAATGAAAACCACATAACATTAATGTTTATTTGAACTTGTTAAATAGTGTTGCGAAAAGTAGATGATTTAAAGGGCAAAACAGAGACAAAATAAAAATCACATAACATTGTCTGTAAAAAGTTTGTGAAACAAGTGCGCAGTAAAAAAATTACCAGAAATAAGCAGAAGAAGAAGAAGAAGAAGACCACAAGAAGAAATAAGCAGAAGAAGAGAAGGATGAAGGAGTGGAGCACGGAGGCCGGATGACCCGGGGGACGACCGGCTCAGTTTTAACCATTCAAAAAGTTCAGATATATCAGAAACCATATCTATACTCGTTTGGACTTCTCGGAAACCATTTCAGAACTCATTTGTACATACCAGATGATTGAAGGATATACGTACCAGATCAGTGGGAGTTGAATAGTTATCACCGGTGACAGAGTGGGTACAGTGACTGAATGTGCGACTCTTTGCTAGTCGTTTGATTCAAGAATAGGTTTGACAAATTTGACCTGTGATTAAAAAAATTGGGAATAAAATTAGGAATGTTTCAGAAAATCAGTGAACTGTAAGAAAATATTTGAAACAAATTTGTGATTTATTTCACCTCGGTGTCATTGTTGTTTGGTTGCTCGGAGAATGAATCCTCCACAATGCACAAATTGTAACTCACTTGATTTGTGGGAGATGATATGGGTAGGGAGCAGGTTCACAAACATAATTTATAAAATGGTCTGAGTTCATAATGAGCACTACCCATAACGAATCATCAGCCCTGATCTTTGAAACAGAGAAAGACGAGTAGATCAATTCACCTGTATATTTCTTTTTGCATGTGAACCTTTTCAGAGATGATAAACATGGAAGCTTTTCAGAAAGGAAGAAGGCTGAAGACATTGAAGCTTTTACAGTGGAGAAATGAAGAAGCAAGCTGCCAAACAGGAATTCGAATTGTATTTTGAATGATATGGTGGAATTCTATTTTCAAAATCGCATCCAAACGTGAAGCGCCAATGATAGGGTGGAAATGTAATTTGAAAACACAATCAAACAAAGCCTGGGTTTTCCAGATTTGCTTCCAAAGTTCAAAACATGAATTCAACACTTCAAAACTCATCCTTTTGGGCCAAAATTCTGGAAAATATTTAGAAACTCACAAAACATTATGCTTTAAAGATCATTTCATGAAATCAAGGCCCAAAAGCATGCCAATTGTTCACAAATTCAACTTAAACTTCAAGAATTCTCCAAAAACATGACATGCATGAAATGATTGAGCTTCAAGTTCCCAAATCATGATCAAATGAGATGAGAGGATGTAAAACATGATGAATTCCTACAACTAAGCTTAATTTATGACATGCATGAGAGAATTTCTAGCAAACATGCTCCAAATGTAATGAAATGCACATGCATGTATGAATTGATCTTCCTTCCTACTTCTTAAGCTTGGTTCTTACATCTCTTAGCTCAATTCACTTAAATTCATGGGTGAATTAACTCAACTTCAAGACTAAAGGCTTGGTTTCTTACCTAAAGTCTTCAATTCTTTGAACTCTTGGCGAATCCTAACTCAATTCTCCAATTCCCCTTTAATTTCCTAGCAATTCTTCCCTTTTTGCTTCTTGAGATCAACTCTCACTCTCTAATTCTCTCCTTCTCTCATGTTTATGAGCTCAAGGAGTAGGGAATGAGGGTGTAAAGTAAAATAAGGGAGTCAAAGTAGCCTTATATAGGCTTAATTAAAGTGGCTTAATTAAGATTGACTTAGGTTAATCACATTGACATTAATTATTCTAATTTAATTATATCAAATCGAAATTCAATTAAACCTACCATAAATTTCTATAAATTCCACATAACACATATACGAAGTCAATTTCTGAATCAGATGCCGATAAGGCTTTCAATTCGCAAAATATAGCGAAATCTCAAACAAATATTCCTACAATAAATAGATAGAAACACAAACAATACAACACATATGTAATAAATCCAAAATTTGATCTTAGTAACTTATTAGGTACATGAAATCATGGATTAACATTAATCATAGGTCAGGGTTGTTACAGTTTGACCACAAGCAGATGAGACTCTTTAGGACAGGCTTGGTAACGGGCACAAACACCTACACTAAATGCAATGTCAAGACGACTGGCTGTAAGGTACAAGAGACTCCCTATCATACTCCTATAAAGGGTAGGATCAACATCAGTACCAGAGGAATCTTTGGAAAGGTGAAGACTGGTTCTCATGGGAGTACAAGCATGTTTGGCCGACTCTAGACCACACTTAGACACAAGATTTTTGGCATACTTGGTCTGAGAGACAAACATACCCGAGGGAGACTCTTTAATTTGAAGACCCAAGAAGTAAGACAACTCCCCCATCATGCTCATTTCAAACTCATGTGTCATGCAATCCGAGAAATATTTCACTAGAAAATCAGCAGTGGATCCAAACACAATATCATCAACATAAATCTGAGCAACAAGTATATAAGACTTAGTATGTTTCACAAATAAGGTCTTGTCCACACTACCCCTTTGAAAATCATTATCAAGCAGAAAGGTAGTAAGTCTATTGTCATGACCCGAACCCGCCCCTATGGATTAAGGTCATAACCGGCCAGTAATCAAGGGATTACCTGCGGCCTGAAACCAAACAAACGTATTCCATCAGAGTTAAGGGGCCAAACGGAAACAAACTTGCAAATTGTCCATAGAGCCGTGCTTACATGGCACATCAAATAACTCATATCTGCATTCATTAGTAACTCACACCAAAAAGGAAATCAACTTAAAGTGTTATACACACACAGAATCATTCAAGTCTTAGTCAGCCTAACCAAAACTTATATACAAAGGTAATCTAACATTTCGCCAACACAACGAGATTACAACAAGAGATCAAAAGAGGCGAAAGTAAGTCTCATGCATGAGACGTTTAGGGCTGACTCTCCAAAACTTGACCTTTCTCACAGACTTCACCGGAGCTAGGTTTGGACATCTCTTTGCTCACCTACATACACATGAATGAGTGTGAGCGAAAGCCCAGTGAATAATATCAGATAAAGAAGGTATGCAAATGAGATTCACATATGTCAAATGGCCTTGGGCCCATGTAGAATTCTATTTAGTGCGTTATTTTGGTACATTAGGCGATTCAAGCCCGAACATATCAAACGGCCTCTGGCCCACTTCGTTCTTTAACAAACGGCCTCGAGCCCAATTCATTCATGTATATCAAACGGTCTTTGGCCCAATCAATTGTATCCACCGGCCTTTGGCCCTTTCATTCATTCATTCATATCAAATGGCCTTCGGCCCAATCAATTGTACATGTCAAACGGCCTTTGGCCCAACCAATTGTATCCAACGGCCTTTGGCCCATTCATTCATTCATGTCAAACGGCCTTCGGCCCATTTATTCGTTTATATCAAACAGCCTTCGGCCCAATCAATTGCGTCCAACCATATGGCATAACAAATATTTGTCCACAATTCGATTTAACAAACTTATAAGACTTAGATGGACGTAAGCAATTGGACAAATAACATACTTCAAATATCTTTATTAAGATATTACTCACAGTGATCTGCTGGATGATTTGCCCTTGTGCTTGACCCTACACATTTCATGAACATAATGGGTCACAAACAATTCAATATGTTCTTAATTCATACATCCCTCTTAGGCTTCTTTCTTATCCTTTTAACTTATTTATGATGCTCAATGCATGCCTAAGAGTGCTTAGAAATAAAAGAGAACGGAAAACGAAACATAAAATCACTTTTCAAAATCTCTGAAAAAGGGCTTCCCGCTCGAGCACGGCTTTTGTCGCTTAAGCGGACCCCATGGTCTGCAAAAGTACAGGTTGCCTCATTTTTACGCTCGAGCGTGAATTCGGACGCTCGAGCTGAAAGTCACACTACATGGCTCCCCGCTCGAGCGTGAATATCCCCGCTTGAGCGGACATAGATGTCTGTAAAAATTCTGGGAGCTCGCATTTCACGCTCGAGCGAACATGCCAAATTCTGGGTTTCCCAGAACAGTTCTTGAGACTCAAATTCGATATTCAAAGGCTTTAAACTCATGATTTGTAACACAAAAACATGGAGGGACATCACCTAACATAAGGGCGTGATTGATTGGGAGCCAATTGACTAAAGTCATGGTTCATTTCTCAAACCATTTCAAATTCTTCAAGATTCAAATAACCAAGCTCTTTCCTTACATGAATCTTGCATGCATGTACAATACTAACTTGATTCCATTTCAAATGGTGCAAATGGTGTTCAAAATCATGAAGCTACACAAAATTACTCATGCATGTAAAGTTTGGTGCTCAATTCTTCATATTCAACATGCTTCATGCTTGAATGTGTATAACCATGGCAATTATGCACATGCATACACATATATGCTGCAAATTCAACAAATTCAACTCAAATTATGTTCTTGATCACAATCAAACTTTGAATTCACATGGTTACAAACTCAAACTCATGAATTAAGGGTTGATCACTCACCTAGGAGCTTCAAACACCCAAATTCTAGCTAGATCCTTGAGTTTAGCTTCCAATTCTCAAGCCTTGAGCCAAAATTGCATAATTCTCCCTCTTTCTCTCTCTAGAGCCGACCCTCTCCCTCTCTAGAGTGTAAAATCTGATTTTGAGCTCAAAACTAAAGAAATGTGGGTGTATTATGCCCCTTTTAAAGTCTCCTTTAATCCTATTCCATTAACACTAACTAATTGAGCACTATTTCATCAATTTAATCTAATTAATCTGATCCGAATCAATTTTCAATTAAATTTCACCGTAGGCTCTAAAAATTACGCCAATCACAACGACGTAGTTAATTTCGGTTTCTGTGGCCGATAAGGCCTTCAATTTAAATTCCAAAGCAGGAAGTCAAACAGATTTTCCTACGGTGAACAGATGGAAAATCAAAACCACATATATTCATATAAATAGCACTCAAAATCATGTTAAACACATAATCACATTCGTAATTAAGATTAATTAGCATAATACGGAGCAGGGTTATCACATCTATCATGCCAAGCTCCAGGAGCTTGTTTTAACCCATATAACGCCTTGTGTAACTTGTAGACATGGTGTGGACATTTTGGGTCCTCAAACCCTTTTGGTTGCTCAACATAAGCCTCTTCTTTCAAGTACCCATGCAGACAGGCACTTTTCACATCCATGTGGAACAATTTGAACCCCAAGAAAGCATGTAACACCCAGTAAAATGCAAATAGATTCAAGACGCGCAACAGGGGCAAACGTCTCATCATAATCAACACTTTCTACTTGAGTATACCCTTGAGCAACCAACCTCGCTTTATTTCTAACCACAGTACCATTCTCATCAGATTTATTTTTAAAGATCCACTTGGTACCTATTACATTCATGTCTCTACGTCTTGAAACAAGAGTCCAAACTTTGTTTCAATCAAATTGACCTAATTCTTCATGCATAGCATTAACCCAACTATCATCTAGTAAGGCCTCTTTTATATTTTTAGGTTCAATTAACGACACATAGCACATATGAGATACTTCTTTCCGAATTTGTTTCTGGGTTTTCATTCTGTCAAAGACACTTCCAATTACCTGTTAAGTTTGATGATTCAGTCTTACCCTTGCTGATGGTTTTAACTGTGGACTAGTAGTGATGGGAGCATTAGAGGTGGTGTCTCTTTGTGCATTCTTTTGACTTGGACTTGACCCTATGCTTCTCCTTATCTCTATGGTTCAGTATCCAAGATTAGAGACACCATATTCTTCCTCATGTATTGCTAGCATAAGAGAATCTGTGTCATTTATAACCACATTGATTGATTCCATTAGAGATAAAGTGTGCAGGTTATAGACACGAAAAGCTCTACTAATGGTTAAATACCCTAGAAAAATACCTTTATCACTTCGGGAGTCAAATTTTCCCAACGACTCTCTATCTTTAAAAATATAATATTTACTCCCAAAAGTTTTGAAATATTTTACATTAGGTTTCAACCCTTTCCACAATTCATATGGAGTTTGTAAAGTGTCGGGCCTTAAAGGCACATGATTCACAACATAAACAGCGGTATTTAAGGCTTCAGCCTAGAATTTAGGAGAAACTTTCTTATTAAGGAGCATGACCCTAGCCATCTCTTGAACAACCATGTTCTTCCTCTCAATAACTCCATTTTGCTGTGGAGTAATAAGTGTAGAAAACTCATGTTTTATTCCATGCATATCACAAAAATCCAAAAAAGAACTATTTTCAAACTCACGACCATGATCAGTTCGGATTCTTATGATACGCCCAATAGAAACACCCTGTTCATTTTGGATTTTAAGGACTAGGGCCTGGAAAACATCAAACGTATCAGATTTTTCTCGTAAAAAATTAACCCATGAAAAATGAGTATAATCATCAATAGTTAAAAAAATGTGTCTTTTACCTCCAATGCTTTCAGTGCGAGTGGGTCCCATAAAATCTATGTGAACCAGTTCAAGAGGACGTTTGGTTGTGAAGTTATTCACCTTTTTATGAGAGGCACGAGTTTACTTTCCAAGTTGACATGGCCCACACACATGGTTCACATTCTTACCCATTTTAGGTACTCCCATCACAAGCTCTTTGTTGGCTATCTTAGTTAGGTCTTTGAAATTCATGTGACCTAATCTTTGATGCCACAGATCAATATCACTTATGATGGCTGAGTGGCAAGTGAGATCATTAGTGGTAGCAATCCCATAACAGTTATCAGATGTGAGAACCCCATGTATGACAGTATTTCCCTTCTTATCTAAAATTTCACATATATTTTTTGAAAATAATACTTCACGGTAGGAATCACACATTCGACTTATGCTCAAAAGATTCGCTTTAAGGCTATCAACAAGTAATGCATTTTCGATCTTGGGAAGACTGGCCACACTTATAGAGCCCTTACCAATGACTCTAGAAGTGTCACCATCTCCAAAAGTAACAATTCCTCCTTTATATTTTTCAAGAGATGTGAAGTAGGATTTGTCACCAGACATGTAACGAGAGCACGCACTATCAAGATACCACATGTGTGAGTCACATGCTTTCAGTGCAATATGAACAACAAAACAAGTCAAGTCACTCTTTCTCACCCATATCTTTTTGGTCTTAACAGAAGCAGGACTGGCAGTCTTGGTAAATGTCTTAGCGTTGTGAGCACCATCTTGAATCTTGGTGTTCCGCCTAGACATGTAAGGTTTTCTCCTAACCCATGAAGTATTAGTATTTCTAATTTTTTGAGACACCTTACCGAACAACTCATAACAATAAGGACGAATGTGACCATACCTACCACAATGATGACAAACAAAAATAGATTTTACCTCCCTTTTGTTGATCTTACCCTCTTTTGGTTGATGAAGAGAGGGATCACCCTGTTGAACCTTCAGCTTTCCCTTTGCTTGAGTCTTCCGGTCATGTGATGTAGAGGCCCGTCCCTTTTAAAATGTTGTATCACCATAACCTATCCCACTTTTATCACAACTCATCTGTTGAGACCCAATGATGTCTTCAAGTCTTTTTTGACCCTTTATTCTACATATCAATCGTGGCTCTAGCATCTTTGAGTTCTTTCTCTTTCTGATTGACCACCCTCTTCTAGTGTAGCTTGTGGCATCTTAAGGATTTCAATCTTCTCTTCATATGTGGCATAGATTTTCAAAGTTCATTCCTTTTGGTCTCACAAGATAGAAGTTTTCACATAAATCTTGCATGTCATTTGAATCTTGATGACATCGTTTTTTGTTGTTGCAATCTCTCTCTTTAGCTTGACATTCTCGTTTTCACATGCTTTGAGCTTGAGAGTGAGTTTGTCATTGATCTTAGACAAGTTCAGAGATTCATTGTAAAGCTTTTCATAAACTTGTTGTAGATCATTACCGTCAATCTCATCATTGTCTTCCGAGGTTTCATCATCTTCTTTTTGCTTTTATTTCTCCTTGACCTCATCTAGTCGAGAAACTAAGGCATAAAAGTTGATGGATGGTTGTGCAAATGACTCTCCTCTTTCATGGATTTGACTAAGAATGTCCCATGCTTCTTTGGTCTTTGTGCAGTGAGCAATTTGTTGTTCTTCTTCTTCAGAAATTACTTTACAGATGGTAGTCAGAACTCTTTGATTGCTCAGATTATCAGCACTTTCATCATCCTCTTCAATTACTTGCCAACCTTCAAAGTCATGAGCTCTAAGATACATCCTCATTCGTATCTTCCAGAATAAGTAATCACTCACATCAAAGGTAGGAGCACGGTGCAAACTCTGACCACGAGCAAACTCAACTGGCTTTAGAGATGGTTGAGTGACAGTAGACCAGAATACCATGTAGGTACTATCTCCGTCTTCACCGGATTCGGTTTCTTCGGGTTCTTGCTCTAACCCGCTTTCATCATCCCAAGTCACAGTATAGACTGTCTTACGGTTCTTTTTTGATGGACATTCAAGTGCAATATGTCCAAACCCTTGACATTCATAACACTTGACACATTGCCCCTTCACAATCTTCTTCTCAGTATTAGGAGCAACTTTCGGTGGAAAAGTTTTGAATTTTTCGTTACCCTTATCCTTTGAACTAGAGTCCTTGAAATTCGGCTTCTTTTTCTTTAATTTTTTTTTAAAAATGTTTGGTAAACATAGCTGTCATTTCGGACTCTAGATCAAACTCAACCTCATAGTTCTTAGCAGTCTCATGAGCACTGGTAAAAACCACACAGTCTTTTTGTTTTTTCTTAGAAATCTGGTGGGCTTCATAAGAACTCTTTGATGTATGCTTGTCAAACCATGTGAGTTTAATACTCAAACAAACATCAAAGAAAACTAACAAAATTGCTCCAGAATAAAACCCTAGAACCTTCAAAGAAGATCTGAAAGCATTAACCCTAAAAAACAGACTAAAATAGATATTTATACAAAACAAGGCCGCGAAGTTCGCTCGAGCGAAAGATCTCTCGCTCGAGTGACGAGACAGATACGCGTGAAACCCAAAAGTGCCTTCGCTCGAGCCATCAATAGGTTCGCTCGAACGCACAAAAACCATTCTCAGTATTTTTTGCAGACAGAGCAAAGTACTGGGACGAAGGCTTTTTCGCTCTAGCCAAGACTCCATCACTCGAGCGAGTAAGACAAAAAAACCAGGAACAATTAGGAACAATTACAACTCAATAAGTTTATGTTTGTTCGTGGAATTGACAAGACTAAAAAACCTAACAATTTTATTATTTTTTATTTTAAAAAATATAAAACTGTGAGATAGAAGAATTAGTTATAAGGATACAAGTTATAATAATAAGAGAGTTTATACTTTTCGAATAACCCTCCCGATATATCTTTTAAGGTAAGGGAAGATGTGAACCGATGTTCCTTAGAGTGTCACAAGTCATTTCATTAATCCACTTGTAATAACCAAGAAAGCATATCTTCATGTAGTCTGATATATGTTCCACTGCATTCACATCCCATTTAACAAACCAAAAAAAAATGTCAAATTTACTAAAATCTTCTTTGGCAACTTTAGTTTTAGTTAAAAAAATTATTATAAATTGTCATATTACTATTTATTTTTTTACACATCTTTTTATAAAAAATTAAAAAATTACTAAAATAACATATTCTCACACAAGGCCTTAGAAAATAAAAGCCCAATTATTTTTTTCCCTCCTCTCTCTCTCCCTCCCTTTCTTTCTCTGGGCATCATTAATTAAGTTGTATATTAAATACGTAGGACCTGGTAAATCACAAAAAAATTTACTTATGTTTAAAAGCAAAATCACCAAAAAAACAAAAAAAATAAAAAATAAAAAAAATAAAAAAATCTTTAATGTATGGATGTCTCTTTATTTCTTGACTGAATTGAGAAATTTTTTATTAAAAATAAAATAAATCAATAGATAGCGTGTAATAATTCGACACAAGTTGTCTGTAGCATTGTTAATTTGACATAATTATAACTCTTAAAAATTAGTGAACTATATGTGAGACATAATTATACTTTTGAGATTGTAAAAATGAGGTGGTAAAGAAAAATAATAATGTTATATGAGCAATGCTACATCTACATTAAAATCTTAGGGCTTGTTTGAGATGTCTTAAATAAATGTATTTTTTTACTTTTTGAACTAAAAAGTTGAGGAAAAAAATATGATTGTTTGGGTTAACTTTTTAACTTTTTATGAAAAAATGTGTATTAAAAAATTGTATATTAAAAAATTGTATAAATGTGTGTAGGGAAAATTAGGATTGGGAGTTGTGCAGCCGTAATTTTTGACTTTTGGTGAATAGTAATAACTTTTTAACTTTTTGAGTAACTTTTTAACTTTTTGACTTTTTTGGGAGTTGCCAAACTTGGCCTAAATGTATTTGTGTCCAAATATCATTGGAAATTTAAATATATATATATATTACAACCAATTACATTTGACCATTTGTATTTTTAGTATGCATAGAATTATTTATGTTATATTTATTATCTTTTCATATTACATTTTAAATACTATTTTATGTAGTACAATCACCGATATTAGATATTGGATTGTTTTGGAAAATAGGTTAAAAGTTGATTTTTTTGACTTTTTTTTGAAAGAACATATAAAAAAAAATAAAGAAGAGATGTGACCAAAAAAATTAAAAAGTTAAAAAATTAACTTTTAGCCAGATTCTCAAAACGGGATCATTAATAATGTTCATGTAGGACTCTATATATTAATGATTATGATAATATTTAAAATATGATATAAAAAAAATTATAAATATTAGATTATCTAATCTTAATCGGTCATTGTGGGGAAGCAATGAAACATTTTTGAATTGTAATTGATTGTTTTAACTTTATTTTATTTTCTATTTTTTGATAAGTGGGGGTGATTCTTTAAACTTTAAAATATGATTTTCTATGGTCTTTTTAAATCCATAGAAAATCTAATTACATGACGGAGAATTCTATCATAATTAGTCATTGTAGGGAATGAATGAAACATTTTTGGATCGTAATTGATTCTTTCATTTTTTATTTTTTATTTTTTTTTTCTTTATAGATGGGATGATTCTTTAAACTTTAAAATATGATTTCTTATGGTCTTTTTAAATCCATATAAAATCTAATTACATGATGGAGAATTCTATTCTACACACTTTTTACCATATAGAGTGCGTTTGTTTTGAGGGATTATTTCATAAGATTAGACTATTAACTAATAGTCTATTGTTTGGTTCAATTTTTTTGCTCCGGATTAATAGTTCCTCTTAACTATTAGTCCCTCATATGAGGGATTATTATATCCTAGGAGGAGGTATGATTATTTCCATAGGATTGGTATCTCGTGAGATTAATTTGTGAAATGTCTATTTTACCATCATACTATTACTTAATAAACAATTGGAAAAAGGGTAAAGTAGTCTTTGGAACATTTATAAATTAATTTTTTAGTGTTGTCAATTTAAAATTATATATTAAATAAAAAATATAAAATATAAATTAGAAATTTAATTTAATTAAAAATAATAAATTAAAAATTATGGCCTTATAATTTTTTTAGTGTTGTTAAAAAATTAAATTTATATATTAAATAAAAATATAAATTATAAATTTAATTTAATTAAAAATAATAAATTAAAAATTATGGCCTTATAAATTAATTTTTTTTAGTGTTGTTAAAAGATTAGATTTATATATTAAATAAAATTATTTTTTTAGTGTTGTTAATTTAAAATTATATATTAAATAAAAAATATAAATTATAAATTTAATTTAATTTAATTGAAAATAATAAATTAAAAATTATGGCCTTATAAATTAAAAAAAATTATTGTTGTTAAATTATAAATTATAACTTATAAAATATAAATTATAAATTACAAATTACAAATTATATATTAAAGAAAAATTATAAATTAAATACAAATTATAAATAACAATGATAAAATAGTCTTTTGAACATTTATCTTTATCCAATCCATCCAACCAAACGTTAGATTCACTAAAAATAGTTCAATCCAGACATCTAATCCCATGACTAAACAAACATAGAATACAAATCCAGTCCAACCAAATAGTCCAGGGACAATATATCCCAGGACTAATAGTCCGATGGATTACAATTCTCTCTTATCCAGTCCGTCCAAACAAACACACCCTACATTTTTAATTATGTTATTTTTTTTAGTTATGATCAATTTTTTTCTTTAATTATGATAATATTTTGAGATATTTGGTTATGTCTCATTAGTGCTGGTTATGATTATTTTATTTTTATTTTTTTAGTTATGACTCAGAAAGTATGGGGTAATACAATCTTCTTCTTTAATTATAAGGTGCATATGGTACATACAGGGATAAAACTAGAAGAAAACTATAGGATGCCATAGCTCCCCTGCTTGTGTGAACAATACTATTTGCTATAGTACTTTAAAAAAAATATATCTCTCATTTTTTACATAAAAGGGCTCCCAACATAAAAAAATAAATAAATAAATAAATAAAAAAGATTCTTTTTCCATCTTGCATTTTCATTTTGTTTTGAAAAAAAAAAAAAACTGTTTGATCATATTAGAGATTTTTTCCATGGTGTTTGATTTATTTTTATTTTTTTCTGTGTATTTGTATAATTTATATATCATATTGTATATATACATGTGTGTTTGTATATATAGTAAAAAAATGTATTGGTCTTTTGACCATTCGGTAATGAAATCCTAGTTCTGTTACACACCCTTTAAAGAATGTGTACCATAATCTTTTCCTTAGATGACAAATAACAGTGAAATAACTATAAATAACAATCAATCTCAAGTTCAATTCTATTCACATGTTATCAAAATATGTGAATGAAACATAAGTTTTAATTGGTTTAAAATGTTAGAACTTATAATTTTAAGTGAGATTAATATTTTTTAAATATAAAACTTATAATTTTAAATCAATCAAATTTTAGATATGTGTTTTGTATTGGAGTAATACTACTCATAATTCATGTTCCAATATTTGTTCAGTTCTTACTTAAAAATTAGCGTAAAGGCAATGAATTTTATTGTTCAAATGATAAAAATTTCGAAGCCACAGGGATCATGCTAGTATTTTTATTAAAAAAAATTTATCTTTTTTTTTTTTTTTTGATTCAAAAAAAAGTTTAGGAGGAGGGGAGGCTACCCCATTCCAGGGCCAGGGAAAGTGTTACGCAATATCGCACCACCAACAAAGGACTGCTGGCAGCGGGACTCGAACCTAAGCCAAATGGGCGAAGGGGACGATCCTTACCAACTAAACCAACCCTTGTTGGTAAAAAAAAAAAAAAAAAATTATCTTTACATTGTTCAATCAAATCATCATCAGACAATTAATTTTGTGGGTCTAAATTTTAGAATAAGATGACCATTTTTTCATATGATTAATTTTATTGTTCACCTTTTTATGCTTCGTTTGGAAAGCTAAGGGTTAAATTTTTTTTTAGCTAAAATAGTCATAAAAAATAAAATAAGTTTTATAGTTATAAAAAAATAAAATATCATATCTAACTCATAATTATTACATACTTTCTCTCCTAAAAAAATTTAAAAAGTCAAAAAAGTGAAAAGTTATTCCCAAATAAAATTTTTTAATCCCTGACTAAAATAATCAAAAAAATCAAAAATTTAAAAACTCAACCCACTCCCTAAACGATGTTTATGATAATGGAAGCATACCTATTCCACTAATTATTAGTTGCGTCTTTGTTACCTCTGGCAACCACTTGTCAACGAAAACTTTACCAATGATATTATAGTCTGGTTTGGTAATGTTTATGAATTAATTTATTTGGTTACAATAAAAGGTTTACTAATGACATTTGATTGTAATTGTAAATTATAATTTTTTATTTATTTTCAGTTTGTGACCAAAAAAAAAAAGTGAGATTTTTTATTTATTCATAATTAAATAAAGAATATTACTCATAAAAAGGCTATTTATATTCTATTGTCACTTTTTCACATAAAAGAAAATTGTAAAAATGTATCTTAGAATAAAAATATCATTTTCTAATCATTAAAAACTCCAAGTTAATCATCACACTTTAGCAAAAGTTAAGAAAATTGTTAATTCTCACATCTTTTATATACATTTAAAAATTAGTTTTTAATATGCAAAATTATAAGTAAATTATTTCGAATAAAAAGCAAGAAAACAATGCTTAAAGCATATTTAAAAAAAAAAAAAAATACAAACAAACATGGAGGGATTGTCAGAAAAAACATCTCCAAAATCTTCACGGCTGTTGCAGCTGCAGGATTTGTGTGAATGAATGTGCCATGCCATTTTGCGTAATTCAAGTATCTCGGGGATAGTTTGGTCATTGCGGCTAGCAACGCAAATAATTTCAACCCACTCAAGTATTACCGTACGATCATAGAAAGGGATCACCATCAAAGTATCAGTAAAGCTCCGTTCAAACAAAAAAAACGTATCAGCAGAACTTATCATCAATAGGAATAAGTTTTCAGTTGTGCTAGGACCCCAGTGGGGGCACTCCCAGCACCCCCAGTTTTTTTATTTTTATTTTTATTTTTTTTATTTTTCAATCATCCACAGCCACGTGGGGCTGGGGTCACTGGGGGTGGGGGTCTGTCGCATTTTTCGTAAGTTTTAATTGAAATACAGCGGGGGATCTCTTAAAATAGTCCCTGAAAAATTTTAGGTTGCGTTTGGTAGAGTTTTCTAAATATGATTTGAGAATAGAGTTATATTTTGAGTTAGTGAGTTTTTGAATTATGATTTGAGTACAGAAAATTTGTTTGGTAAATAAGTTTTGAATTGAGTGAAGAATTTTTGATGTGTCATATGATATTTGATACAAAAGCTTACAACTCATAACCAAACACACAACTCAAAATTCTATTCAAAACTCATAAAAAATTTTAAAAAATATATTTTCTTGAATATATAAAAATTAACATGTGTCAATTGCAAAAAAAAAAAAATTATGCACTGTTCTGGTCAACTGGTCGGACGTCCGGTAGGATGTCTGATGCGACGACTGGTTAGCCCAAATTCTCCCCCGCCTTTGACAGAGTTTTCAAAAGTGAGTGTGAAATTAATTTTTGAAAATTTTAAACAAATGCCATATGCAAAACATGGGGTGAAAATATATTTAGAGAGGCTAACCAAATACAGTCTTAATATTTCTCATCCTCCAAAAAACCAACTTAGTTCACCACTGTAGGAAGACAAAGCCTTCACCAGGGCATGCACTATGCTTGTTTATCATTTTTCAAAAACACTTTTCAGAAAATTTTACTTTTTATTTTCCGTATTTTTTTGTTTTTACTGAATTTTTTTAATATTTTGAGCAATTATTAAAATTTTTAAACATACCTAACATACATATACCTAAAAAGTTAAAAAAAAAAAATTGAAAAAACCTTTTAAAAATTCACTAAATACCAAAAATACAAAAAAAATACGAGAATTCAGTACATTTTTTTATATTTTTATGTATTTATTAATTTTTAAAAATATTTTTTCATAAATTTTTTACTTTTTAGATACATCTAAGTAAGGTGCATCTAAAAAAGTAAAAAAAAAATGTTTAAAATTTTAAAAATATTCACTAAAAACAAAAAAGCACGAAAACCAAAAAATTCAGTTTTCAAAAAATTTAATTAAAAAATTCAAACCAAACATCCTGATTGAGATTCCCTTTTTGAGCTCTCTTTTTGCCTTTTTACTTACAATAGTAGAGATGTATTTTAAATCGATCTAACAGTCTAAATTTAGATAGAAAAAGTAAATTTAAATTTGTTTTATTATTTTTTATTTTTAAATAGTTAAATTTGAACCATTGAATCAATTTAAAATATATCTCTACCGTTACAGGTAAGAAAACAAGAAAAAAGCTCAAGGAGAATATTTTTACTCGGGCACCATTAAGATCCTCTCCTTGAGTGGTTGCTGTCAACTACCGTACGCAAATGGTGGTACTCTATACCTAAATTAATATGAGCCATTGCATCGTCCTTTTTGATTTGGGCTTCCACCAAAAAGTTTTGTTAACTGGTTATAATCGATAAACAACAAAATCTATGGATCTGTTTGTTTTAAAGATAGGATGGAAGAAACTCATACTGAAATGATTAATAGTGAAAGAATTGTTAGTGAGTGGCTTGATAATGAAATGATTAAGTAAAATTGTGCTTGCTTTGATGATAGTTGTTAGTATAGAAATTATTAAATTATTTTTATATAAAATAAATATAAAAAAATACAAAAATATTAAACATTAATGTTAAAAAAAAATGCCAAATATGTAAAAAAAAAATAAATAAATAAAACAATGGTTTTTACTTAACAAAAGAACCAAAAAATTAAACATTAATGTTCAAAAAAAATATCCAATACGTAAAAAAATAAATAAATAAATGAATAAAATAAAAAAATTCTAGTCCTTTGGACTATTTTTCTAATACTATCTCCACCTCCTCCATTCCAATCCCCTTCCTAAGGCCTATCTAATACCAAGAGCCTCATTTGTTTTTAGAGATAGAATGGATTGATTTGATGATAGTTGTTAGTGTAGGGATTGTTAAATTATTTTTATATAAAATAAATATAAAATAATAAAACAAATAAATTATCTTTAATTTCTTTATGAAATATATATATATAATGGCTCCACTTTCAAAACTTGTATAAGGCCTCGTTTGGGAACAAATATTTTTAGTAATTTTTTAACTTTTTGACTAAAATGTTATGTAAAAAAAATTAGTATGTTTAGAATGACTTTTTAACTTTTTACGAAAAGATACGTAAAAAATAAAAAAATAATAATAAATTTTTAATTTTTAATATAAATGGTTGACTTTTTTATTTTTTTAATAATTTTTTAACTTTTTAATTAAAAAAATCATTTGGTCAAACGAGACCAAAGCCTCCCATAATTCTGCCAACCAGCCGTGCCGTTGTCGGATGACACTTTATTATGGGACAGGCCTTACTTTTTCTTCCCTTCCATTATTGAATCAAGTCCATCATGTGATTAATTTTGTGGGTTTATTTTATAATAAGGGTAAGTTTGGGATCTTTCAAAAAAGATAAAAAGACAAAAAATTATTTAAAAAGTTAAAAAGTTAACACTATTCATCAAAAGTCAATAATTACGGCTGCACAATTCTCAATTCGAATTTTTCCCTACAAATCAATTTTTACAATTTTTTATTACACATTTTTTCATAAAAATTCAAAAAGTTAACCCAAACATCCATATTTTTAACCTCAATTTTTTAGTCCAAAAAGACAAAAAATACACTTATTTAGGACACCCCAAACAACCCCTAAATTTACAGAAAATAACTGTACAGTAATATAGCCCAAAAAAAAAAAATCACAAAAATATGAAAAAGTATAATATTTTAATTATTAAATTTTTTTCATGCTTGTGTGATTTTTTTGCTGCACTCATTGTTCAATTATTTCCCTATGGCCCGTTTGTTTCACTGGATATAAAATGGAGGATATAATATGATGTGAGATTTAGTCAGGATATATAATGAATAGGATATAGGTATTGGATAGTGTATCCCCCAAGTTCTGTTTGTTTCACTGGATATAAAATGGAGGATATAATATGCATGTTTGTTTTACAAAATATATTGTGGGATATAACAAGTAATTTCCAAGATTGCCCTCATAATATTATATTATATTAAATTAAATTAAATAATATTATATTATATTAAATTCAAAATTTATATTAAATTATATTATATTAAATTCAATTCAATAATATTATATTATATTAAATTATATTAAATCAAATTAAATTAAATAATATTATATTAAATTAAATTCGAAATTTGTATTAAATTATATTATATAAAATTAAATTAAATTACATAATATTATATTATATTAAATTAAACTCAATAATATTAAATTAAATTATATTATATTAAATTCAAAATTTGTATTAAATTATATTATATTAAATTAAATTAAATAATATTATATTACAATATATTAAAACATTTAATTAATACAGAAATAACTTGCACTTACAATTGTTGTAATCTGCAAGGATCTTTAATTGGTACAGAATATGGGAAAGTAAACCTCACTCAGAATCTGTTTTTCTTACAAACTGAAGGGTTGAAGAAAAGAAGGTGCCGAGTGATTACAGACGATTACAACTATATAGAAAATAAAATTAACTATGCAGCATGTGATCTAGGAACTGTGCAGCATGTGAACTGGGGAACTATGCAGCATGTGAACTGGGAACTATACAGCATGTGAACTGGCTGAATGATGAAGGCAGCTGGCAGCATTGAAGACTGAGCAGGGCTGTCGGTTGATTGAATAGTTGCAGCATGTGAATAAAGGAATCAGAATAAATATAAATTGACAGCTTTTCTCAAAAGAGTATTGATTGAAGTCAATTTTATATTTATAAAGAATCCTATGTTGATTATTTCAAGCAAATGGGTCCTGAGCATCATGAAACTCAGGACGATCATAACCAGGTTGATTGGTGGATCCTTCTGAACTGTCTGAACTATCTTCTGAACTAGACTGTTGGGCTGGTGCAGGAGATTGTTCATTTTTTAATTGGGCTTGGGCTTGATCTACTAGGAGACGGGCCATTTGAAGCAATTGATCACTGGTGGATCCAGGTTGAACAATGGGCTGAGCAGGAGGTTGAATACTGGACTGAGCCTGTGATTTGGACTTTGACTTGGGTTGGTCCGGAACCCTTGGGACTTTGGACTTTCCTTTGGATTTGATCTTTGATGATTTGGGCTTGGAGTCACTAGATGAGGGACTGCCAAGATTGACTGGAGGAAGACTGGGCTGACTTCCTTGACTGATTGCAGTAGTTGGATTCTGCTGGGTTTTGACTATTGCAGGAGTTGGAGCACAAGTATCAGGAGGAAATTCCTCATAAACAATTTCAATAATCCTGGGCACATTGAACTTAGCCCACCATTTAACTGAGTGTTGTCGAATAATTATGTTATCATCAATTCCATAATGCCATTTGAATATCCATGGAATTTTGTATTTGGATATAAAAGTGAGCAATATAGGAAATTGTTTTTGATGAGCAGTGAATGGGTAAACAGCAGCAAAGTATGCAATTGTTTCATTAAGGGAACTTGGGAGAATATCTGAAATGGGGCCATAATGAGTCCACCATCTCAGAAACCAGGTTGGTAACTCGGATTTGAATTTTTGATCAAAGGAGATGAACCAGGAGTGACTAAATGACTCATTTTGGTACAAGAACAATTTGAACCAAGCATCAACATAATCATGGTAATTATATTGAATAGAGTGACCAGGGAGATCACGAAGCAGATTAGGATTTCCCCATTCTGCTAAAGAAACAATGTTGTGAATATAAAGTGAATGGTATAGGATCTTATAAGCATATACTCGATCCTGAATGGGTTTGATCAAAATGGAACGGTGGTTGAGCAGGATATCTTTGTAATAAGAGAGGTTTTTCTCTGGAGGTGAAGAAATGAAATGACATCCAGAGCCAAAATGGAATTGAGCAATTTCATTAATGGTTTGACTTCTGGGGTGACTAGGTTCTTTGTAGAACAGGTTAGTAACATGTGATTTGGTGTACTCAGTTCGGGATGGGCGAACTTGGTTAATTGGAAGTGGAGTAACTGAAACTGATTGGCTTGAAGCAAAAGGATCATTAGCCAATGCAGAGGAGTAATCAGGACGGTGAATAGTACCAAGAGTATGGTAACGGTTTACTAAGTCAATGGATTTGGCTGACGCCAAAGGAGGAGGAACTATAAGTTGATTAGGTTTACTGGAACTAGAAGAGGGGACCAAAGCCTTGGAAGGAGGCCTTGGACGAGACATCTGTGGAATAGGAAACAAAGATTAGCAACCAGAAAGAAGATCTAAATAATTCTGGTAATAAAATAGATCATTATAATAATTATGGCGTAAATTGCGTCGAGCTTGTAATTGGTGGTGAATAATGTATTGGGCTCTTTTAGTAGTAGGTCTGGCTGATTTAAGGCGGTTAATGCGGCGGTTAACTTGTTTGATCAGGGTTTGGAAATGGGTAATTTGGGTTTTAACATAGGAAATATGTGGAGTAGCACTCATCCCTTACCCCCCTGTAAAAATTCCCGGGTAAGAAAATCAGGCAAGGAATTTTGACAACCAGGTATGTAAGTAATATCAAAATCAAAAATACTTAAAATAGATTGCCAGCGGGCAAAAATCTGTTTACTAGCAAGATTTTGAACATCTTTTTCCAAAACATATTTAGCAGATTTGCAATCAACACGAAGTAAGAATTTTTGATTTAAAATATCATCTTGAAATTTTTGAATACATAAAACAGTAGATAAAATTTCTTTTTTAATAGTACTATAATTTAATTGTGCTTTATTCCAGACACCAGAATGATAGCGAACAATTTGTTCAGATGACTGGGGAGTGACCTTCTGAAGTAGAATGCCACCATAACCAATATCAGAAGCATCAGTTTGAATAATTTTGAATGAGTTCTCAGTAGGAATACCAAGACAAGGAAGGGACTTAACATATTGTTTGACTTGTTGAACAACAGCAGTATGAGCAGAAGACCAAGGAGGAGGATTATCCTTTAACCTATCGAACAATGGTTGACAGATTTTCCTAAGGTCTTTATAAAATTCAGCAATGTAATTGAGAGATCCTAAAAACCTTTGTAATTGGGTTTTATCAAGAATTTCATCAGGAAATTTAGACGCAAACTCAATAGAGCGACTAATTGGGAGAATAGTATTATGGTGAATATCATAACCTAAAAACCTAACTTTAGTTTGAAACAATTTAATCTTAGGGGCAGAAATGACTAAACCATGACTTTTAATAGTATAAAAGAATGCAGTTAAATGTTTCCAATGTTCACTAATGGATTTTGAAAAGATTAATATGTCATCAATGTAAACGATTGAAAAATGACTAAATGGATTGAATATTTCATTCATTATGTTTTGAAATTCACTAGGAGCATTTTTTAATCCAAATGGCATGACATTCCATTCATATTGACCAAAAGGTGTATTAAATGCAGTTTTATATCTATCTTTAGGATGAATTTGGATTTGCCAAAAACCACTTTTTAAATCAAATTTACTAAAAATAACAGCTTGATTAAGTCTTTTAATTAGGTCTTTTTTATTGGGAATAGGATATCTAATCCATTCAAGAACAGCATTTAATGGTTTATAATTAATAACTAGGCGAGGAACACCTCGTTCTAATTCAGCATTTTTATTAACATAAAAAGCAGGACAAGACCATGGTGATTTGCTGGGACTAATAATTCTATTTTTTAATAATTCATTAATTTCTTTTTTACACATTTCTAACAATTCATGATTCATTTGAATAGGTCGGGATTTAGTAGGGATTTGTCGTTCATGAAAACCTTTAATATATGGTAAAGTAACAACATGCTTTTTTCTATGCCAAAATGCAGTAGGTAAAGATGAGCAAACAGTTGATTCAAGTTTTAATTTAAAATCATTAATTTGATAAATAAGAACAGGATCAGTTAATTGTTGATCAATTCTTTTGTAATTAATTTCGTCTTTAAGAAAATTAATATGTCGAGTTAATCGATTAATAGTATGAGTAATAGAACAATCTTGTAATTGATTTAATTCTAATGGTTCAGGTGGAAATAAGAATTTAAATGTGACAGGATGTCCTAAAACATGAGTAGTAATTCCTTCAGTGGAAGTGGTAAATGGATATAATAATGAAATGAAGGGTGTTCCTAAAATTATTCGATCAGTCATATTTTTAACTAAAACAAATGTGGTTTTAAAACAAACATTATTTTGGCAAACATGTACTTTAGGTAATTTATATTTAATATGCATTTTACTACCATTAGCAGAGGTTAATTTCTCTTGACATTTGTGATAATATTTAGTAGGAAGTAATCCTTCTTGAATACAATTTAAATCCGCACCAGTATCAATTAATGCAACCAAATCTAATTCAAAGTCTTCAACTATGATTTTAATTCGTGAATACCATTTTTGCATAAAAATTTTATTAAGTAAATTTAATCTTTTATCTTCAAGGTTAGTAGCTTGGGATCTATTATCAAAAATAAGTTTATCAGGATTTGTGTGATCAGATTCAGAATCAGAATGGGTGTCAGATTTTGGATTAGGTTGAAAATCATTTAAGTTTTGTTTAAGTTTAATATTAATGATTTCATTTTCTAATTTATTATCTTTGTTTTGGAGTTCTCGGATAGTTTGTTTAATTTGATTTATTTCAGATTGTAAATCTTGGAGTGTAACGTCTTTAGTTTTATTTTTAAATTTTTCTAAAGTTTTAGATAAACTAATAATAGGTTTATTAAACGTAGGTTTAGTATCTTTTTGAAGTAATACATTTCTTAATTTATCAATATATTGTTGTTTTAATTGAGGATCATCCAATTTACTAATTAAATCGATTAAAGCAGATTCTTCTTGAGTATGTTTGGTTAGAACAGAGACCTCTTTAACAGGTTTACAACAAACATCTGTACATCCTAAAGTAATTTGATTATGTTGGTTATCAGAATCAGATTGATCATTATCAGAAGGGGAACTGGATGTAGAAGGAGGAACAGAAGAGGAATCATTATCAGATTGATTTAATTGTAAGATTTCAAATAATTGAATTTTGGATTCTTCATTAATTTGGAGTTGACTAACTCTATCTTTGAGTTTTTGTTTTTCTTTGCATTTATTAGCATAATGACCTTTTTGACCACAATTATAACAGGTAATGTCTTTATTAGATTTTGGATGTGATTTATTTTTATGATATTTCTTTTTAGGTTTAGTATAAAATTTGTCATTAGATTTAGAAGGTGAATAAGGCTTCTTATATTTATTATAATACTTAGATTTATAATTTCTATGTTTTGAATATTTATGTGATTTCCTACGAGAGGGTGCAACTGGAGGTAATCCATATTGTTCACAAAAATTGCCTAATTCATATTTAGCCTTATGTTTATCTTTAGAAGCTTTTTGACTAAGTTTTAAATCAATACACATTTTTAAACCTTCTTTTTGAATAGTGCCTATTATATCACCATATGTTAAATTATCATATTCAATAACACCATTAGGTTGACTAAGAACATCTCGGATTTTGTGAGCAAATAAACTAGGTAATCCATTAATGAATTTTTCTTTCCAGAATGATTTAGTACAGTCTTCCCGTAACATAACTCGAGAGGTAAAAACATCTTTATACCATCTAAAATCACTTAAGGTTGGACAAGTAAGATTACTAAGTTGATCATGGATGCGGGAATATATATTAGTTGGTGTACCAATAAAATGTCGAATGATTGTATAAATTAATTGGTTAATACCATCAGGTTGGCAACATCCTAAATTTTCATCAAATATAGGTAATCCTTGATCATCAGTTTGGTTAGCATAAATGATGGAATCTTTTTGAGATTCAGTTAAATATTTTTCCCACCAAGATTTGAGCATACCAGTAAAACCAGTAGTGATTAAAGTAACAATTTCAGGTTGAGTATATTGGGGATAGTTCGAGAGATAACTGTTGGAGACCATAGATAAATGATTTAATTGTTGAAGGATTTGATCTTCACTTAGACCATCAATATTCCATTCGTATAATCTTTTAGCAGAAACAGAAAATTGATTATTAATATTATTTTCTTCAAATTGTAAATCAACAGGAGTAGGTTTATTATACCAATTCTTAGTAGTTTGGGGATTAACTTTTGGATAATGGATTTTTGTAACTTGGAATTGTTGAGCTAATTGATTGATCTCATTATCGGTGTCGGATGGAGTAAAAGTAGGATCTATATCGAAGTGTTGATTTAGAACAGTAAGACCTTTATCTTTGGAAGGTGAGGGAGTATCTGGTACAGATAATTTTTTAAATAATGTTTCAATAGCCTGGACAGTAGATGATTGGTCATTTGTAACTAAGCTAGGACGGTTGGATCGTTTACTTGGTAAGTTGAGCAAAGGTGCATCTAAAGGTTGTTTAGATGATGAGCTGTGAACAGATTCTAAATTGGTTTCAATTTTGTCTAATTGTTTGCCAATCGTATTTAAACATTGATTAGTATAATTATTTTGTTCAATAACCTTTTTAAGTTCATTATCATCATTACTAGGTAATTTAAAAGGCGAAGCAGTGATTTCAGATCCTTGTTGAGTAAGGATAATCTTCTCTAAGGGAGGATGACTAGAGCTAACAGTAGTGGTAGCAGAAGTTTTCCATTTATGTTTAGTAATAGTATTAAGTTTTTTATAATATTTTTCTTCATACTCAAGTAAAGGTAATTCAAAACCATATTGAATCATAAAATTATACCATTCTTGGGAGATTTGAGACATTTGAGCAGAAGTATATTTAGCATAATAAGCATGGCGCTGGGTGCGATTAGCTTTAGATTTAAAATCAATAAGTAATTTATCAAGATTGGGAGTAAATTCCTTTTTAATTGTCAATAATTGGGGATTGACAGGTGGTGTAAATTCTTCCATATCAGTTTGAGTCGGAGAGTTAGTCGAATGAACTTCTTCATCAAGGAAATGAGTATGTGTAGAATAAACAGGTTTACTTATTTGAGAAGTTGAGGAATTATCAATTCCTTTTAATTTTGGATTGATTGTAGGACCTATGGTTGGACCATTATTGAGTTGACTATTTTTTCTAAATAGAGGTGTGGTGAATATTTCATCTTCAGTTTCTATTTCGCTAGGGACACTAGATGTACTATGTCTAGAGGATTGACTACGGTTAAATTTAATATGAACAGAACCATCATTAAATTGTCTAATATCTTTAATATCTTGTTCAGAGGATTGTTGCTGATTATGTTTGTAATTTTCATTAACAGTAATCCATTCATCAGGTAAATCTATATCTTTCCATTCAATCATTTTAGGAATATTAATATGTGATTCATTATGACTACTACTTTGAATAAGTAAAGTTTTATCTTTAGGTGATTTATGCAGAGCATGAACATTTAAATTAGTTTGCATACATTTATAGTGAACACGATAAATTAAAGCAATATTATGTGTCTTAGCCATCATATTAGTAAATGAACCATGTAGTTGAATATTTAATGTTAAAGCATGTAAAATATTTGGATCACTTAAACTGAGTGTAAAATCAGGAAAACAATTAAAATGTACTGGACCTTTATGAAGACCAGTTTCCATCATTCCCATTAGACTATCATTATAATTAAGAAAACGAGCATCTCTTAAGCATAATAAAACAGAAGTATTTTTTCCAACAGGTGTGAGTGGATTAAGACCAACTTGGATTAGACCAATGTGAATAAAATTGTAACCATTATCTTTGTGTCTTTTAATTAATTTAGTATCAAATAACTGGCAAGTTTCTCGAGGTTTTTCTAAAGCATAAACTTGTTCAATTGTTTTAACATGTAATGCAACTTTAAAAACATTCTGTAGAAATGTTGTTTTATAAATTTCTTTGATTTGTAATTTCGGTATATTCCAATCTCTATTAAATTGATCATTTTGTATTTCAACATCTTCTTCATTAATTACTAATCCTTGATTAGGTATTGAAGGCAAAGTGGTTGACCTAGAACTGACTGATGAGTTACTTCGAAATAATCGACTCATTGTTCTTTCTAATTAATCAGTTTTACAGATATCTTAATACATACCCTATTCTTGTCAAGTTACCACAGACCATAATGGTTTCGCACAGACCCTATCCTAAATGTCCACACTGCCTAACTCTAAGGACTTACTCCGGACAGAAAATGGAAGTGGGTGACAAAAACCAGGTGGATAACAGACTGATCTCGTGGGTGATTAAGATGGAACCGAAAACTAGATTAATCAAATAAACAATGGAAACGATTAATTGGAAGAAACTAAACAGTTAGAAACAGGATACAACATCACCGGGCTCTGATACCAGGACCGCGAAAGCAGCAAACAAAATGAAGGAGATGGATTACGAAATCAAAGATGAACTAATTTAAACACAGAATTGGAATGCACAATACCAAAATATAATTCAAATCCTAATATATTAAAACATTTAATTAATACAGAAATAACTTGCACTTACAATTGTTGTAATCTGCAAGGATCTTTAATTGGTACAGAATGTGGGAAAGTAATTATATTATATTAAATTCAATAATATTTATATTAAATTAAATTCAATAATATTAAATTATATTATATTATATTAAATTAAATTAAATAATATTATATTAAATTCAATTCAATTCAATAATATTATATTATATTAAATTAAATTCAATAATATTTATATTATATTAAATTCAATAATATTAAATTCAATTCAATAATTATATTATATTAAATTCAAAAAATATATTAAATTATATTATGTTAGATAGACAAAAGAGTAAATTGGACTTTTTACATCATATCCCAACCAAGGGGATATGATATAATGGGGGGGGTGTGGTATTGTATATCCTCCACTTTTGGGGGATATACAATCCCACCGGATATTATATCCCCTTCAAAAAAAAAATTGCAAACATGGGATATATGGACCCCACGGGATATGATATCCAATCCCAACCTTCTTATCCCCCAATCAAACAAGGCCTATAAGTTTACCATTTGTTACAAATAATTAATTTTAAATTTCACAATAAAAAATACAAATTGCAACTTAACCATAATATGAAAACACGACTGTTTAACTCCGAAATTTAAAACATAAGAAAGGAGAATGGGCTTGACGCTCTTTGTTCTTGCCTCCAACATCATGGCCATGCCATCTCTATGCCGGTGCATGAATTGAGAAACCCTAACAAGGTTAGTTGCAATCTCCACGTAAATCGGGTTGAAAGGACAATCCATGAGTCGGGTTTCATTCAACTTCTTTCAGATCTCATTAACCAAATGTTCGACGTGGTCACGAGCATCTTCTGCAGAGGCACCAGTTTCATGCATGTAAATCTGGATCTATTTTGAATTGTAACATCTTTCTACCTCATGCTAAACAAATTATTGACAAAAAAAAAAGAAGAATAAGAAGATCCTTCGATGTTATAGTGAATCAAACAAATTACTTGGAATCAGGGACAGAACTAGGAAAAGACTATGGAGGGCCATGACTCCTTATTTCTGTGGATATTATTATTTGCCATAAAACTTTAAATATATATATATAACATTTTATATATAGAAAATGGCCCTCCAATATAAATATGTCATTCTTCTTCTATCTTCAATTCTCTTTCAATTTTACATGGGGGGAAAAAACTAAGTAGTTGTTTGGCATGTGCTAAAATAGCACATGCTATTTTAGCACATTAATCTATTTAGGTCACAATCATCTTCTTTAAGTCACATCACCTCTCTACTATATCACTTCAAACATAACCCATATTTCATGTTTTTTCGTAAAAAGTCAAAAAAGTATACTAATCTAACACTTCCTAAACAACTATTTATTCATCATAGTAGAAATTGCTTCTATGGTATTTAATTTTTTTTATGTACATATAATTTATATTTACATATTATATATATATATATATATATGTTTTGTGTATATGGTGAAAAAAAATTATTTTTCTTTTAATCTCTCCGATAATGAAATTCTGGTTCCATCCATGCTTAAAACTAATTTGCTACAATAGTTCTACTATGATAGCACTAATCAAAAAATTAGCAATAAAAAATATAGATTTAGCAACGTGAGTGGAATAGTTTCTTCAATGGCTGACCCATTGGTATGGCCCAATATATATATATATATATTTTAAATTTTGTGTAAACATTGTGTTTTCATTTTCTTCATTTTCATTTTTTTCATTTTTGTTTTCCTTTACCATGTTTCTTGCAACAAAAGCAAGGAAAATTGAAAAACACCCATTGTTTTCATTATTTAGCTTTTTTTTTTTTATAAAAAAAAAATTACTTTTCGAGTTTAAAAATATGAATTGTTCAATAATTTTCGAAAATAATTCACCAAATAAATTTTAATTCTTAGAAATAAAAACACAAGCAAGAGTAAGAATAGAGCTGGGAACCCACTCATGATGTGCCCAAATCATCAGCAAGTCTTATAATCAATGATGACCACTTGATTAAATCATGGTAGTTCTCTAGACATTCCAACTCTTGCTTGGTAATGGGATTAACAAAGGGATTTGCACTTAGAAAATAAGCATGGGCTAGCATTAATAAAGGGATTTCGGTAGTGTGTTTTGGGGCCAGGCGTTGTCATAATCCAGACTCGTCCCTATAGGTTTAGCGTTAGAACCGGCCAGTAATCTTTGGATTACCAAAGGCCTCTGAACAGATTAACTCATAATAACGGGCTGCAGAAGCAGATATATAAAACATACATAGTCCATTGAGCTGTGCTGACATACATGAAACAGAAAATTTAAAACTTACATTGACAAACTTATATGATATCATCGGACTATCATTTCTACGTCACCAGAGATACAGATAAACCCAAAATAACTGACCATACAAATAAAGTAAAATAATTAAACTTGCATCGTGTTCACAAAACTTGACCACTTGACTTTTTCCGAAACCTCCTCGGGAGGCACAAAGGTTGGCTAACAAAACAGAATTTCAGGCAATCATCATTGAGCCTGGCCACACGCCTGGTCACCTACATACATAAATATTACAGTGAGCTGAAACCCAGTGACTAATAACAGAGTAAAGATTTTAATGAATGATATCTATAATAGATTCTGAAATCATATTTCAAATCCCTTAACAATCAGAAACGTAATCATGTTCGTATTCGTATCAGAAACAAAGTCACATTCATATTCATATTCAAATCATCTGTGGTACATCCATTATTGTTAACAAATCACATTGGTCATTCATATCAAGTCCCATAACGGAACCTCCGGTACCAGGTGTCATATAACATACATAGGCAATGGAATTGTTTCCCCCGGGCAAGGGCCTTATGCCACGGTATTGTTTTCCCCGGGTAAGGGCCTTTGCTAAGGATACCACAAATACATTTCAAAGAATTGGGCCATCATTCATGTAATCTCAAAATAGCATTTTGTACCATTGTTTTCAGAAACAGATCATATCATAATGTTCAAATAGTATTTGATATTGAACATAGTTTTATAGAGTTATTACTCACAGATAGCTTTGATAACAGAACAAATGGATCAACAGCTCATGGTGCGTGACCTACACAAACATAAAACAGATACACATATTGAAACACACACTCAAATAGTACTTAACTTATTTTGTTTCATTCTCAATGTGTTTCTAGCCTTTATCTTCATTATTATGTCTTAATTAGGGCTTAGGAATACTTAAGATGTAATGAGGATGCCCAACTGTACTTCAGAACACTTAACAAAATTTTCAAAAACAAGGCAGTTCGCTTGAACGCAACTTCCGTCGCTCGAGCAATCCGTAAAGTCTACAAAAGTTCTAGTTGCATGATTTTTTCCACTCGACGGACACTCAACAGTCGCTCGAGCACAAAACCGGGTAAAAGGGGTCTCCGCTCGAGCTCAACTTCGGTCGCTCGAGCGGTCTGTAAAACTGTGTAAACTTCTGCGAGCAAGAATTTTACACTTGAGCTTAGATTTCTTCACTCGAGCAAAAGTACAAAACAAAGGGTGGCCGCTCAAGCACAATTTCGAGCGCTTGAGCAGAGATGCAGAATTCTGGAATTTCCAGATTTCTGTTCAAGGTGCAAAACTTAAATTCATAACCTTAAAACACATCCTCTGGGCCCAAAACTTGAGAAAACACTTGCAAACTTACAAAACATAATGAATTAAAGATCATTACACAAAGTCAAGGCCCAAAAGCAAGTGAATTATTCAAAAATAAACTTGAATTGTATGTATGTATAACATGTATGTATTGTCTTGACTTTAAAGTTTTCAAAACATGATCAAATGAGGTCTAATGGTGAGAAATGTAATGAATTCTTAAAACCATGCTAGAATTACCACATGCATGAGAGGAATCTTTGAAAACAACTTTAAACCTCCATGAAATACACATGCATGCATGAATTGATTCTCAATTCTATTCTTTAGCTCAATTCTCAAGTCAATCTACTTAAACCTCTTGAAATCATGCATTAAGTGCTACAACTAAACAACTAAAGGGGTGAATTCCTACCTTAAGCTTTGAATTCTCAAGTGTAGAAGCTTAATCTTTCAAGATCTTTACAATTCCTCCAAATCTCTAACAACTTCCCTTTAATTGAGCTCAAGTCTTCTCTTCTCCCTCTCTCTCATGTTTTAGCCTCAAGATTGAAGATGAAGTGTTGTATAAGAGAGTTCAAGAATTGTATTGGCCTTATATAGGCTACTTAGTGGAGTTTAATCACACTTGGTTTAAACTAATCAAATTATTATTATTAATACTAATTATTTTGTTCCGAATCGATTTTCAATTAATCCTACTATAAATTTCTAAAAATGCTAAATAACACATAAACCGAATCAATTTCGTAATCAAATGCCGATGAGGCCTTCAATTCGCATACCGAATTGAAAATACAGATAGATATTCCTACCATGAACAAATATAAATGCAAATAACATATAACACATACAATTAACGAATAATTTTCTCTTAATTACTCATTAGGCATTCTTAAAGCATTCTTAATCATGATTTAACAGTTAATCACAAGTCGGGGTTATTACAGGCGTGGAAGATAAGCGCGAGAATTGTTTGGGGACAAGCTCCATTTGAGATGATTGTTTGGGCTAAAACAATCATATAGGACAACATTGATTATTTTAGTCAAATAGAACAAAATATCACATCCAACCCATAATCATTTCATTTTTTCTCTCACAAAAGTCAAAAAAGCTTAAAAAAAACCTATCCCAAACAAGGCTTTTTAGCCTCAAGCTTGTATGAGGGGGTTCAAGAAAGTAGTTGAAAAATTCGAAGATCTTCGAAGATCCTTGAAGAACAACTTCGAATTCTCTAGAAGATTATGAGAGGCTTAGATTCTTCAATAGTCTCAACTCAAGAACACAAGAGTAAAGGAGATGATGGAGATAAGAGATTGGGTGAAGAAGAAGGCAAAATGGCTAGAGAGAGAATAATGGCAAGGCTCTCCCATGGATCTCCCACTTTCACTCTCAAGGTTGATAATGGAGAAGGGAAATTAATTCTTTCCCAAGAGTTAAATCTCCAAAATCCATCCCTTGTAAAGCTGTGGGTGGGTGCTATTTATAGGCACCTCATGATGTAGGATGGAGCCCATGTGCAAGGCACATGGAGAATATTCTCTCTAACCACCTTGTCCGAGGAGGTGACCTCTCCGAGGATGAGAAAAACCCCGAAGAGGAGATCAACCCCTCGGCGAACCCTTCTTCTTAGCCACACCTAACCAATGATCCCCAATCATCCCAAAGGGTCAGGGGTAGTCCCAGAGGACGTCCTGCCGCATAAGGGTCATGGGTAGTTCAAGAGAACGCCCTGCCGCAAATATTGCCGAGTCTCAGGGACCCCCTAGATCGTGCCACCTCAACCCGGGTATAGGCTAGTTTAACCGAAGAGTGAATTTATCTCCACTCACCGTCCTCGAGATCGGGTCCTTTATTCGGACTCCATTACACCCATGGTTCTGGTGCGCAGATCCCGGAAAGCTCCGAGCCCGCAAGTGTTCTAGGACTCATTAACGGAGCGACTTCTAGATTGCGTCTGAATCCGTTCGAAGCCAAGTGCTTCGGATCTCTAGATTCGTGGATCCGAATCCTTTCGAGTCCGAGTGCCTCGGATCTCTAGGCTTATTCAATACCCTTTCGAGTCCGGGCCCGAGTAAGTCTCTAAGTCTCTAAGTTCGTGGATCCGAACCCCTTCGAGGCTTAGAGCGATTCAGCCTGCTTGATGGCGATAAATCCGGGCCCACCAATCTTGGACTTGCGATAAATTTAGGCCCACCAATCTTGGACTATTGGGCTTAATTAATTTAATGGGCTCAAATTAGCTCCTTTACATTTGCTCCTTGCGTATATGATAAATTGTAGTTTTTCTCGGACATACATAGTTTCACCTTGTCAGCCGTGTTTTACATTACGTCTTCAAAAATATTTGATTTTAATAGAATCTATGGATAAAACTGAGGACTCACCGTAAATTACGGATAAAAACGACAAATAATATTAACTAAATAAATAAATAACCTCTTCTGCTCTTCTTTTTTCTTTTTTCTTTTTTTTGTGAAAGAAAAATCAAAACTTGAATTGTTTAATGCTCCACCAAACCAACCTAGACATGTAATTAATATGGCACCAACTAAGCTGTTCAAAGAAAATAATAATAATAATAATTCTTTTTCTTTCTTGAAACCAAAGAGATCAAAAGCCTAACCACTTTTTTTTTTTTTAATTTTGCAGGTGTATAAATCAAAGGGCTCTATATATATATAAATGTATATTTAAAATATTTGAGTCAAACTTCACTTTGCATTTTCTCCAACAACTTTCAAATCCGCAAATTCCCAGAATATTTAAAGCCCCACTATCTATATATAGAGCCTTAGCCTTAGCATATTTGAGGGCCATCAGATTTTTTTTATTTTATTTTCTAAGGATAAGGACAAAAAACCCTACTCCTTTTTGGCTAAAACCCATTTCGGCAAGCAGAGTCATTTCAGCTCTCTCTCTACACAGAGAGACCAACCCAGGTCTTTTCTTCTTCAAGGAGCCTCAGCCGATTAACACCATCTTCATCAGCAGTGCAGCAAATCAACGACGCAGAGCATTGACTCGCTCACGGCCATCAGCGCACTTAGCACGCCGTCCGTCACCACAGCTTCGGATATTATTAGCGTCGCAGCTCAGTCACCGGTTCACGCTAACACTAGCCCAGCTCACTGTTGGTTGGCCTGTCCTTCACGCTTGATGCCTTGCACTGAGACCAAACCAGCCTACCATCGGCCTCTCTTTGCTGAAACTCTTCATCCGGCCTCGACAGTCCAGTGCCAACCACACACGTCGCCCGTTCAACGTGACGTGCATGGTTGCCAACTCCGCCGGCTTCGGATTGTCCAACGCCGACCACACACGTTTGCCCACTCAACGCGACATGTGTGGTCTTGCCTAGCCCTGTTGAGCCTCAGTATACATTATTCTTCATTTCTTTCTTGATCATTGTTGCCTCGAATTGCTCCTCCTTTCTCAGATTTGTGGGTAAGTGTATATATATAATTGGTGGAAGCTCCCGTGTAAACCTTGGTGTAAGCCTTTTGAAAAATTGGTGGAAGCTCCTGTGTAACCCACTTTCCTTCTTATTGGAGGTGTTTGGCAAACGGAGGTTTAGGCTATTATAACCTCTTTTGGAAAATTAGCCCAAAAGCTAAGCACTGTAGCAACCTTTTTACAGATTTTCAAAAAAAAAAAAAAAAAAAAAAAAAAAATAGCCTCTGCACAGGTGACAGTGTAGGGCCGGCCTACACTGTCAAGTGTCAAACTTCTACATCATTGCTGAAATTACTTATTTACCCCTTGAAATCAATTTAAGAAAATATATTTTTAGGGATAAATTTGTCATTTTAAATTTAAACATCATTTCAACACACTTCCCAATACAACAACTCAACTAAAAATTTATCTCATCTTCCCAAACACAAAATTAAAATAGCCTACTAAAATAGCCAAAAAGCTAAATAGCCTACTAAAATAGCCATTTCCCAAACGAGGCCATTGTTTTGATGAATTTTTGTGCTCATGAGCTTGGATTTGTGAAATACATATTTGGAATTTTGCAATCTTGCCCATCTCCACTGATTTATTATTTCTATTGGAAGTACCCACAGCACTATTTTGTTGATTTGGGAATGATGAAACATTTATCATACTTTGTTGTTTATTTGCTTTGATTCAAAGGAGATGAACCTTTGACAGGCGAACTTGTGAGCTTGTTGTTACACACTCTTTGAATTTGATATCCGAGGGGATGAATTTGTTTGTCCGAGGGGATAAATACAGAAATAAACAATTGATGCCAAAATTATGTTTGAACATTGTTGTTTTACGTCGCCTTGAGAGGAACCGACCCGAATAGACAAAACCTTGATTGTTGCATTTTCAAGAACTTGCTTAGAGTAATAAAATTGTTGTAGCTTAAATAGATCATTATTATTTGTTGATGTTGCCCCATTTCGATAATGCCTGAATCAGGATATGAAATTGATATTGCTCATTACATTTGTCAGTTTTATTATTTCAAGCAAATAAATTTTTGTGCGAAATCCACGACCCCGAGGCCTTCAAAATCTTCACTAATGAGAGCAAGGGCTATCCTTTGAAAGTCTGAACGAGAGCAAAACTGTCCCTTAGGAGTCCAAAAGCAGCATACACCCTACTTCGGCAAGAAAGATCCCTCTGGACGGCAACTGAGTCTACCAAGCTTGCACCAATAGAAGTAAAGATTGTCTCTTAGAAGTCCGAGCAGAAGCAGGGCTGTCCCTCAGAAGTTCGAGCGGAAACAAGGCTCTCCTTCAGAAGTCCGAGTAGAAACAAGGCTGTCCCTCGGAAGTCCGAGTGGATGCGCACTTCTACTTTGGCAGCTAATGGAAGCAAAGGCTATCCCTCAAGAGTTCGAGTAAGAGTCCACTCTACTTTGAAAAGAAAGATCCTCGGAGCTTGTATTGATGAAATCAAGGGCTGTTCTTCGGATCCGCACTAATGAGAGCAAGAGTTGTCCCTCGGAAGTCTAAACGGAAGCAAGGTTGTTCCTCAGGAGTTTGAATAGTAGCACACACCCTACTTTGGCAAGAGAATCCTTTCTGATAGGCCACCGAGTCTCGAGGACTGTTCTTTGAAAGTCTGAGTGGGAGAACACACTCTACTTCAGCAAGAAAGATCCTTGAGGCTCGCACTGATGGAAGCGAGGTCTGTTCTTCGAAAGTCTGAGTGGGAACACACACTCTACTTCAACAAGAAAGATCCTCGAAGCTCACACTGATGGAAACGAGATTTGCTCTTCGAAAGTCTGAGTTGGGGCACACACTCTACGTCAACAAGAGAGATCCTCAAAGCTCGCACTGATGGAAACGAGGTTTGTTCCGTGGAAGTCCAAATGGAAGCAAGGGCTGTCCCTCGGAAGTCCGGGTGGAAGCACAATCTTTTCTTTGGCAAACAAAATCCCTTCTGGCTGGTAACCGCAAGAAAGATCCCTCATGGCTGGCAACCGAATCTATCGAGCTTGTACTAACGGAAGTAAAGATTGTTTCCTAGAAATCCGAGCGGAGACAAAGCTGTTCCTCGAAAATCCCAATGGATGTACACTCATTTCTTCGGCAATCAATGGAAGCAAATGCTACCCCTCGAAGCTTGCACTGACGGAAGCGAGATCTGTTCTTCGAAAGTCTGAGTGGGAGCACACACTCTACTTCAGCAAGAAAGACCCTCGAAGCTTGCATTTATGGAAGTAAGGGTTGTTCTTCGGAAGTCCGAGTGGGAGCACACACTCTATTTCAGCAAGAAAGACCCTCAAAGCTTGCATTGATGGAAGCAATGGCTGCTCTTCGGAGGTCCGAGTGGGTGCAACACTTCTACTGTGTCAAGAAAACTCCCTTGAGGTTGGTAACTGAGTCTACTATTCCTTTTTCTTCTTTGAGGGCAACAAAAATTTGAAAACTATTTCAAGCAACATAACACAATGAAGATATACAATGTAGAGAAAATAACTTCTAATGGAGATACATAATATGGAGGGAATAAATTTCTTCATAACATAAGAAAGATAGAACTTCATGGACAATGCAGTAAATGCAAACTGTAAATGTCATAGATAGACTTCTTCTATGGAATGTTGACATTTGTCCCTAGAGTTGCGAGGTCATTTGGAAAGCTTTCACCAGTTGCTCGGGTTGTGTCCATCATGCACCATCATAGCCATGTCTTCTAAGATATCCTGGGGCTCCTGTTCTCTGAACTCTATCTCATGTGCTTCGACTTTCTTTCTAAAGATCTTCTTAAGCATCCGGCACTTTTCTATAGGGTGCCCTAGTGATCGGTGGAAAACACAATAATTAGGGCCCTCACGGTCCTTCTTCGGCAAAGGCTCTTCACCTCCTCAACACTACGTGGAAAAAGAGTGTCATCTTCGAAGTGTTTCCTCTTCTGACCTCTGAATTCCTCCCCCTGCGACTTTCGGGTAGAAAACACGGAAGCCGCAGTAACAGAAGGTCCTCAGGATATCTTGAAGCTGGTTTTATAACTAGTGTCGAACTCGATCTCCTGAGGCTGAAGTAAGTTGATGTTTCGAGATGCTTCAATTAGTCCTGAGAAAGTGGCTAACTTGTGATTAACAAGAAGCATTTTGTACCCGTTCAATGCCCCTTCAACACAGATTTGTACCAAGTAGCTTTCCCCCACAGCCTCATGACAGTCTACGGCTTTGTCTTGGAACCACTTCACATATTCAAGAATGTCTTCACCTTCCTGCTGCTTTTCCTTACACAGGGTAAGTGTGGTCACTTTCTCGGCCACCTGAAAGAATTTGGTGTGGAATTTGTTGACCATCTCTTCGCAACTTCGGACAGAATTTGGGGCCAAATTAACATACCAACTATATGCTCGGTCGGTGAGGGACTTGGAGAATTCTCTCAGCCGGAGGACGTGGTTTGAACTATGAATACCCAGAGTCTCGATGAACCGCACAACATGTTCTCGAGCATTTCCTTGTTTACCATCGAATTTGATGAACTTCGGCACCATGTACCCCTCCGGGTATGGATAACTCAACATCTCGATAGGGTATGGTGGCTTGACATCCGGATCAGGCAAAGAGGGTAAAGTTTTCTTACTCCGTTCTAGCTCGAACATGGCTTGCACATCTGCAAGGGTGAGAAATTGTTGAGGGAGAGAACTTGATGGTGGTATTCCCAGAACCTGACTTGTAGACCGAAGATTGAGCTAGGGGCAACTTGGCCATTTGGGTGTTGAGAATTCACCATCGGTGAAGACAAGTGATGAAATTGGCCATCGGCACCTATGGACACGTCATTTGGTGATGGGACATTGAATTGAGGCCCGTAAAGTCCATCGCACGGGGCCGTTATACCGGTTTGTGCTTGCAAATTTGTTGTCGGCGCCAAAGGAGACCCACTCGGTACATGAGTAGAATTTACAATCGGTGGAACAAAATTAGGCATGGATGGAATACCATTTTGTAGAGAAATTTCTGTAGGCCTTCTTTGAACTTCCACAGCTGTTGGAACACCATTCATCACGCTGGAAACTCCTCCAACCGCCGCTGGACTATGGCTTGATCCTCCAGGTGCGTGATTTTGCGCTCCACGAGCCGTAGGTTGGCCATGACTTGTTCCTCCTAGCACTTGATTCTGCACACCATTTTGTACAACTTCAGGGAGAATTTGGGGTGGATCTTGATGGTTTTGACCATTTCCAACATTGCCATGAAATTGTTGATGCTTGTCAGTGCCGACTTGACCTCCATTTGTTGTTAGTGGTGCGAAATTCGAACCCATCACCAACATGGTGTGGGTGAGATTTTGAAGGGTTGTGAGAATCTCTTGTTGAGTGTGTTGGAGTTCTTGAATGGCTTCAAGGATGAGATGTGAGTCTTGAACTTGAGTCCTTTCATCAACACCATTGGAAGAGCCTTGTTGATGAGTCTCATTATCTGCCATTTTTGCCGGTGTTGTATGAGTTCCAGATCTCGTTGAAACCATTAACCAATCCGCCTCCCCAGCAGAGTTGCCAAATGTATGAGGGGGTTCAAGAAAGTAGTTGGAAAATTCAAAGATCTTCGAAGATCCTTGAAGAACAACTTCGAATTCTCTAGAAGATTATGAGAGGCTTAGATTCTTCAATAGTCTCAACTCAAGAACACAAGAGTAAAGGAGATGATGGAGATAAGAGATTGGGTGAAGAAGAAGGCAAAATGGCTAGAGAGAGAATAATGGCAAGGCTCTCCCATGGATCTCCCACTTTCACTCTCAAGGTTGATAATAGAGAAGGGAAATTAGTTCTTTCCCAAGAGTTAAATCTCCAAAATCCATCCATTGTAAAGCTGTGGGTGGGTGCTATTTATAGGCACCTCATGATGTAGGATGGAGCCCATGTGCAAGGCACATGGGGAATATTCTCTCTAACCACCTTGTCCGAGAAGGTGACCTCTCCGAGGATGAGAAAAACCCCGAAGAGGAGATCAACCCCTCGGCGAACCCTTCTTCTTAGCCACACCTAACCAATGATCCCCAATCATCCCAAAGGGTCAGGGGTAGTCCCAGAGGACGTCCTGCCGCATAAGGGTCAGGGGTAGTTCAAGAGAACGCCCTGCCGCAAATATTGCCGAGTCTCAGGGACCCCCTAGATCGTGCCACCTCGACCCGGGTATAGGCTAGTTTAACCGAAGAGTGAATTTATCTCCACTCACCGTCCTCAAGATCGGGTCCTTTATTCGGACTCCATTACACCCATGGTTCTGGTGCGCAGATCCCGGAAAGCTTCGAGCCCGCAAGTGTTCTAGGACTCATTAACGGAGCGACTTCTAGATTGCGTCTGAATCCGTTCGAAGCCAAGTGCTTCGGATCTCTAGGTACGTGGATCCGAACCCTTTCGAGTCCGAGTGCCTCGGATCTCTAGGCTTATTCAATACCCTTTCGAGTCCGGGCCTGAGTAAGTCTCTAAGTCTCTAAGTTCGTGGATCCGAACCCCTTCGAGGCTTAGAGCGATTCAGCCCGTTTGATGGCGATAAATCCGGGCCCACCAATCTTGGACTTGCGATAAATTCGGGCCACCAATCTTGGACTATTGAGCTTAATTAATTTAATGGGCTCAAATTAGCTCCTCTTACAACGCTAAAATAGTTAAAAAGTCAAAAAATCAACACACATTCCAAAAAAACAGTGTGGTATCGGTGTTAGTGGATGTGGGACATAGAGTTTGATTTGTAGGTTTAATCTTTTTATTTTTGATAAAACTAAGTGATTCGTGATTCAGATCAAGATTAATTGCAACAATATCCAAACAATTAAAATGGACAATTTAAATCATCTAACACATACGAAAGTGATTTAGATTGTTACTTCAAAATCAATAAATCAACACAATAGATTTTTATGTGGAAAAATCAAAATTGGAGCACCTCCAATTGTGATTAAAAAACTACGGGCGAAATGTTACTAATCAATTCACTATGAAACAAAGAAAGAATACAACTACCAAACAAATTACCCAAACTCTGACAATTTGTCTTCAACAATCTATATCTCTTTCACAATAACCTTTGTCTCGAAATTGATCAGATTGATGTTGAATCCACAACATCCATATCAAATCAACGACTGCGCACAGCTTCGAAATCCTTCGAATACTCCTCGCTTAAATCTCCAGATTCCACCGTAAAAGAACACTCTTGAAGTATAACACTCAAACAACTCTTTGATATATGCTTGTCAAACCATGTGAGTTTAATACTAAAACAAACATCAAAGAAAACTAACAAAATTGCTCCAGAATAAAACCTTAGAACCCTCAAAGAAGATCTGGAAGCATTAACCCAAAAAACAGACTAAAACAAATAAAGAAAACAGGGCCGCGAAGTTCGCTCGCATGAAGGATTTCTCGCTCAAGCGACGAGACAGATACGCGTGAAACCCAAAAGTGCCTTCGCTCGAGCCACCAATAGATTTGCTCGAGCGCACAAAAACCATTCCCAGTATTTTTTGCAGACAAAGCAAAGTACTGGGACCAAGGCTTCTTCGCTCAAGCCAAGACTCTCTCGCTCGAGCGAGCAAAACAGATAACTAGGAACAATCAGGAACAATTACAACTCGATAAGTTTATGTTTGTTCGTGGAATTGACAAGACTAAAGGAACTAATAATCTCCCTTTTTGTTAATTTCCGAACAAAACATTCTAACAAGGTTTCCTAGTAAACACACGTACTAGACTAAACAAGCAACCAAACTTAACCAACTAATCTAATATCAACAGCCTGACGAAATACCTTGCAAAAATATATAAAACAAAAACACTGGGAATAGCTAGAGCAAGCAATTAAAAATCAATTAGTCCATTACCAAATATCCAAGAAGCCTTACCTAATATCCCAAACAGTATTAACAAGGATACCCCAAAAAAAACTATACCCCAACCATCATGCCAAATATACCCCAACAACAAAAATTAAACTCCCCCTTTTTGACCAAGAGAGACAAAGGGAAGAGGATATACAGGCCAAACTATCCAAAAACAAAAACAAGATAAGCAAATTGTCCAAAAAGAAAAGACACACATCACTGCAATGACGGTAGAGGTTGCAGCTGCATCTGTAGCAAAGAAAGGATCTGTGCAAGCATGGAGGACTGCTGAGCAAGGTGGCCTTCAAAGGCAACCAGGCGGGCATCCATCTGATCAAGACGGTATGTAACAGAGCGCTCAAACTGCTGCAGCTAGCCATGAAACAAGCAGGGACGCACCTCAGGTGCACCGGCATTGTTTGTATCAAACTCTGCCTCTTCAGCAAGAGGATCATGACTTGCACCAGAAACCCCAACCCCAGATGACCATCCCCGAACATGGGCTTGACTCTGGGAGACGGTAATTTTGGTGACAAGTTTAGTGGGAGATGCAAACTCATCATCGTCAAATGGAGAAACACCAAGAGAAGAAAGAAAACGATTTAGTAAACAACCGTAAAGGAGACCCAAGGATTTGCGACCCTCAAACACGCCTATCATTTTGTCCACAATCATGACAAAAAAGTTGAAGGGGAGGTGATGAGCAATGCAATACAAAACATACCCCTGGTCTTGAGTAATATGAGAGGAATGAGTGGTGACATGTATGTTGGCACAGACAATGATATTGAGTAGACGAAATTTGGAAAAAAGCTCATTTTACGGAATGAGCGCCCCGGGGATCCAAGTTCGGGGAGTGCCACAAAGTTCAATGGCGACCATATCAAAATCCACAATGCTGAGGGTAAAAAAGGGATAGTGGCAGTTCCGAACTTCAGGAAGAGAAAAAAACTGGCGAATAACCTCTTGATCAATAAAATTTGCTTTGTTGCGAACCCAAGTGTGAAACAAAGTAGAAATTTTGCTGATGGAATGGATGTTACAGTAGAATTGTGATGCCCCCAAAATATAATCACAGATTCAACCGAATTCTAAATAGATAATTACATAAATCAGAGTGTAACGTTCTTACATTTTATAAAGTTAATAGAACAAGAGAGCTAAACATAAATAAATGCCCTATAGGCTTATACCTTTCCAAGCCTTGGCTTGGTTACAACAAAAATGAGACGAACTCATACAATTTAAGCCCTAGGCTATACAAAATTGAAACAAAACAAGAAGCTCTTGCTTCCCCAAAAGTCCCTCCCATGCTATTGCCTTGGTAGAGGCATGCTATCATTACCAGAAAATGTTTTTCACAAATAGGGTGAGCCACAGCCCAGTAGGAATAATCTAACACAGTATATGAGGTTTAACAAAGATATAAGTACAATATGCATATACAATGTCAGAGATAAAATATTCACCTTTTATAAAGTCATAGTATACCAAATCCATATTTCATTTCATTTCACTTCCCTTCAATTCATTTCAATACATGAATCGATTTCATTATTTTTCAAGAGTCCAAAGGAGACTACAACTCATTGATTCTACAATCACACCATTAACACACAACATTTTAATCTTGCCATTTTACGGATATTTCATTTGCAAGATCGGCGCCCATGTATAAATTTTGGGACTTTCACTTAGGACACTCCGGCCAACTTAATTATAATGGAGTCCATCCCCTTTCTCCTCCTAAATAATGGAGTACATCCCAATTTTCCTCCCAAACAATCATACATATGCAATGTATACAAAACGTGACCATATTCAATGACAACCAACAATGGATTAGTTTTAATTCACCTAATCCTCATGCAATTTCTACAACAATCATAGCTATTCTTCACCGATAGCCCAATACAGTTATCTCTAAACAAATATTCAATCTTTATAGCAAATAATTCATCAAATTTTCATAAGTAAGTGATTAAACAAATCCAACCACACTATTCATCTATACATCCTCCCAATTTCACATTTTCCATACCAATTTCATTATTTAAACAAAATGGTTGTTCAAGACATCTTTAGGGCAAAACTCCCCATTCTCCAAACAATAACCCAAGGGCCAAAATCTGCTATTTTAACATAGGAAGGTCTCACATCCAAACCCCATAACATTTATATACACCCACATGGAAACCCATTTTTTCAAACTTGAAACCCGAACCCTAGGTTTGCTCAAATCACCCCCAAATCCCACCATTGTTACACAATGACAAATAACTAAGCTAAAAGTCACATGAAGGTGTAGAAAAATCCCTACCCCAAGTTAGAAGACCAAGCAAAGCAAAGGTGAAACTCCAACAACGCCAAAACCAACTTCCAATCGGATAAAAATAGAGCTTTCAAGATACTCTACCCTTTTTCCAAAGACACTAGAGTGAAGAGATCAAAGGATCTAGGCAGAAATGTAGAGAGAAAAAGAGTGTGTGTGTTTTTTAGAGAGAGGGTCAAGATTTAGGTTTTTGGAAAGTTATCGAGAGAGGGAAGAATGAAAAAGTGATATAAAATGTCACTTTCGCAATCTGATATACGCATAGTCCGCTTGAGCGGAAGTGTTAACGCTCAAGCTTCAGACACAATAAATTATTTTGCTCGAGCGCAAGAAATGGCCTGCTCAAACGCAGAATATAGTCATTTAGCACCTTTGTAGACAACAGACAAACCGTTCGAGCTCAATAAAGGCCGCTCGAGCGTAGGAAACGCCGCTCGAGCATGTAAAACACCCCTCCAACACTTTTGCAGACGTGCGAAGTACTGAGAGTTTGTGAATCCCGCTCGAGCGCCAGAAAGGCTGCTCGAGCGGAGAAAAAAAATTTACATAGCCCGCTCGAGCACAAGAATGGCCCCTCGAGCGGAGAAGCAAAAATCTGGGCGACAAGGTTTCGAAAAACAAGCAACCAATCTATTCCAAATACACAACTACGACTCAATAACCAAAATAGGGAGGAGACAAGATAAACAATATACGAATCACTATTCGAAACCATACAAACCTGAGTCCGGAATATAACAAGTGACGGGTCAAAAACCAAAATCACTATAAGAATCCCCGGACCCAGCTAAAATTTTGAAGACCGAAGAAATTGAGAACCTAGTCACCCCCCAAGGCATCAAATAAAGACCGGATAAGAATAGACTCGAAAGCAATGGGGTGGACATTTCGTTCTAAGTGAACAGTCCGAGACACATAAAACTCCCTATACAGGTTGGACTTCTCATGGGATTGGAATTTATCTTTATTAAAAGGGGGACGGGATACAGTGGTTTTGCGGCATGTGGAAGGCTCAACCATGACGAACAAGGACAAGGACAAGACTGACAGACACAAAGGAAAGACCACCATAGTGAAAACCCCAAAACCAACCCAAGACACACCACCAATTTTAACCCCGAAAAACCAATAGAAAATAAAACCAACAAATCATTAGTGCAACAGGGTTAGAGAAGGGTGATAAAACAAATCCAGAAATCTATTTGCAGGAAAGTAAAAATTGAAGGCAATCAACATTAAACCAATAAGTTCAATCACAACATGAGCTCAGAATGACAACACCACAGGAAAAAAAAAAACAGTGTGTTTGGTTTGAGTTTTTTGGTTTTCGTATTTTTTGGCTTTTAGTGAATATTTTTAAAATTTTAAACATTTTTTTTACTTTTTTAGATGCACCTTACTTAAATATATCTAAAAAGTAAAAAATTTGTGAAAAAATATTTTAACAAATTAATAAATATATAAAAATACAAAAAAATGTACTGAATTCCCATATTTTTTTTATTTTTTTTTTGTATTTTTGATATTTAGTGAATTTTTGAAAGATTTTTTTTTCAATTTTTTTACTTTTTAGGTGTATTTATGTTAGGTGTGTCTAAAAAGTAAAAAACTTGCTTAAAATATTTTTAAAATCCAGTAAAAACAAAAAAAAATACGAAAAATAAGAAAGTAGAATTTTTTGAAAAGTGTTTTTGGGAAAATGGAACCAAGCAAATTCATGCAACTCCTTAACATTAAACAAAACCCAACCAAACACCAGCATGAGTTCAACAGGGTAATGGAACCAAAACCAATTAACAAAAAAACATGAGGGCAGCAGTAAGAGGTTGAATAAACCAATAAAAATCTAGTCAAAAACCATCATAAAGCAGCAATTTTAATAAGAGAACTTATAGCAAAACTAGGGTAAGGCAAAATTAAAACCCTAAAATTAAAAGCCCTAATAATCACATAGGTCAGAAATGAGGCCAAAAACCTAGATAGATTGCACAATCAAGCAATTAACAAAGAAATAAGTAAAAAAATAAAGATAAAAAGAAACGAAATAACAAAAAAAAACAAAAAGACGAAACCCACACAGATGGGGAGAGAGAGAGAGAGAGAGAGAGAGAGAGAGAGAGAGAAACTTACCACAAACCAGAGATGGAGAGGCTGAGGGAAGAGAGAAAGCACCCAAAGGCAACCAAAGCACGAGCAGGAAGAAACAGGTGTGCCCTAGGAGACCTAAGAGACGGAAAACACAATTTAAACCAGAACAGGTCGCTCGAGCGAGAGGTTTGTTGCCCGAACGAAGACACTTACGCACACGGGGTCACTCGAGCCAGAAAAACAAACTCTCAGAATCTGTGCAACCTGTAAAAGTACTGGGGTAAGGAAAAGTGCTCTCAAGCGCAAACTCTCTCACTCGAGCGAAGGAGTACAACCAAAGAACTTTGAAAGACACCCTGCTAAGCAAATTCAAAAAAGCACTCACACTTCAAGTGGGACCTGCAACAATAAGGGATTAGCACAACAACACGAATGTGATGTTAAGATGAGATAATCCACAAAGCATGAAACCCGTATTCTCGCAAGTTGGACAATGTGAAGCACAATATCATGAGCAAATCAGGGAAACCTTGATCAATGATCATAAGCTACATAGGAATACACAACTCAAAGACAAACATGAGAGCTCACATAAGGAATGTGTGTGTGTATGCAATCCTTGAGAGGCTACATAGCTAAAGTTAATCCTCGTAGTGATCGGATAGCTAGACCTCCGACAAGAGTAACAAAACATCACTGAGAAAAGTTAAACTATTAGAAATCAAGGGGTATTTGTTGAGTAAAAGCGGAGGCTCCTCGTCAATCAATGAGGTTTTTTTTTCTTCTTCTTTTTTTTTATTTGATTTTTGACTTTTCTTGTTTGTGGGCACTCACTGGTGGCATGCACGCTCAAGAGTATGGAGACCAAACTAGAGAAGCATGAAAACAATAAAGATGGCTTGGTTGGTGCCTCTGAAGTAGCATTTTCCTCATGCCTAGACTTCTAAAGAACTGAGAGAGGAACCGTGAAAGTGAAAAAAGATAGTAGATGGTTAAGAGACTTAACATCACCCATGATATGCCAGTATAGGTCAATTCCTCTAAAAATGTATAAAAGACACTGTTAGAGGTCCGTAGAGAACTTTGATCACTTGTGCGGAAACCTCTACAACAATTTATCTCAAGGATGTGTACAGAATGAGATCATGAAGTCAAAGAGCATGAGTATTCAAAATGAGCTATAGACACAGATAAATGAAATCTTGCAAGCAACATGAGATGTGTTCATTCAGTCTAAGTGCAAAGATGACAAGAATCAATGGCAATGAGATTATAGCATCCAAGCATACAACCAGCCACATAGTAACACCCACTCATGCAATAGGACACAGTCTAGTTACTGAGCACTATACCCAAGGTCTTTCTAAGGAACTCAAACCTAAGAAGATCGGGGGGTTTTGTAAAAATATCAGCTTTTTGATGCTCAGTTGATACATGTTCAAGAACAACAAGGCCCTCTTCCACTAACTCACAAATGAAATGATGACGAATGTTAATGTGTTTGGTGCAAGAGTGTTGGACAGAATTTTTAGAGATGTTTATGGCACTTGTATTATCACAGAAAAGAGTGAGAGCGTCCTGGTCTATACCATAATCATGAAGCATTTGCTTTATCCACAACATTTATGCACAACAACTCCCTGCAGCAATGTACTTAGCCTCAGCGGTTGAAAGAGAGATGGCATTTTGTTTTTTGCTATGCCAAGCAACCAAATTATTTCTAAGGTAAAAACACCCCACAGATGTGCTCTTACGATCATCAGCACACCCTACCTAGTCGGCATCAGAAAAACCAAAGATTTCAGCGGTAGTGTCAGTTGTGAACCAAATCCCATACCCCAATGTCCCATTAACATACTTAATGATGCATTTGTGTCATGACCCGAACCCACCCCTATGGGTTGGCATCGTAACCGGCCAGTAATCCTTGGATTACCAAAGGCCTCTGACGAAATAACATATAGTTAGGGGCTACGGAAGCAAATATACAAAATATACGAAGTCTATTGAGCTGTGAAGACGTACATGAGACTGATAACTTAAACTTTTATAACTTACGAGTGACGTCAAAAGATATAGTATTACACATCACTCCATGAACATGTTATCAGAAATCTCGTCCATATACAAAGACATATCATAAACATGATCTTGTACAATCACAAAAACAGCCGCTGAACTTGACTTCATCCGAAACATCCTCGGGAGGCACTAAGGTTGGTTGACAAAACAGAACATAGGCTGTCAACTCTGGGCCTGGTCATGTGTCTGCTCACCTACATACATAATATAAATAGTGCGCGGAAGCCCAGTGAATAATAACAGAGTAAAGATTTTACTGAATGATGTCCACACAGGAACAAAGTCTTGTACATGATTGGGTGCCATAACAGAATAGATTCATAGGCATCGTTACATTTGCATTCAAGTTCGTATATATATATCAAATCATAGTACGTGGCACATCCATTAGCGTTAACAAATCCGATGACCCATAAAGGACTGCCCTGAAGGCTTTCTGATGACTCATGTGCACAGAGACGTTTCTAATGACCCACAAAGGGACCTGATGACCCATAAAGGGATGTATATCATATGTTGCTAAGGATGCCACGAATGCATTTCAGAATCTTGGACAATCATTCATTCATTTCAAACATAGCATAGCATTTTAGAAAACTAATCATTTCATATCATAATGTTCAGAAAATATTTAACATTGAACATAACTTTACAAAGTTATTACTCACAGATAACTGGTAGCTCCAAATAGACTGCAAAGTGGGCAATTCACCTAACCTGAGGCGCGTGACCTACATAACATGGCAGATTCATAGGTTAAACACACTCTTGGATTGTACATAACTTATTTCATTTATTCTTAGTGTGTTTCTAGCCTTCATCCTCATTATGGTGCCTTAATCTTGGCCTAGGAATGCCTAGGATGGAATGAGGATGCAAAAATGCACTTGAAACACTTGACAAAAACTTTGCTGAAACAGGGGTCTTGCTCCAGCATGGCTTTCTTCGCTCGAGCGAACATGCCAAATGTGGGTGGTCGCTCGAGCGCACATTCCTTCGCTCGAGCGGTCTGCAAAGTATGAAAAAGTTCTGGTTGCTTGAAATTTCCGCTCGACACTCGCTCGAGCATGAGACCCAAGTCCTCGCTCGAGCACAACTCTTGTCGCTCGAGCGGACTGCAAAACACACAAAATTCTGAGAGCATGCAATTTACGCCCGAGCCACCCTTTTGTCACTCGAGTGGACATGTGACGATGAAAGTGGTCGCTCAAGTATGGAAACCTTCGCTCGAGCGTGGAAGCAAAATTTTGGGGTTACATTTGGTAGAGTTTTGTAAATATGATTTGAGAGTATGAGTTGTATTTTGAGTTTGTGAGTTGTGGAATTATGATTTGAGTGTAGAAAATTTGTTTGGTTATGGTTTTTGAATAGAGTGTTGAATTGAGTTTAGAATTGTATGTGGAATTAAGTTTTGAAAGTTTGATGTGACATGTGAAATAAGAAAATTTGTTTAGTGATGAGTTTTCAAAATAGTTTTTAAAACTTGTCAATTATTTTATGTCAAATAATTCTTCTGTCAATTCATTTTTTAGGCCTGTACAAACATTTTGTGCAATACGTTTTTAATATTTTTCAAAAATTTTGTTTAAGTCAACACATTTGGAGATTACATATTGATAAAAATATGCAAAAATCAGTTTGTTCAATTTTTTTAAATACAAACCAAAATGTAAACGTTACCAAACATTATCAACATTTTTTTATTTGTTAAATTTTATTAATTTAATAAAAAAATCCTTTATGTTGTATCTTTTTGTAGGTTCATTATAGTCCCTCACACCTAACTCTCACCCACCCGTGAAGCTCATATTATTGGGGTCCATTAAGTGATATTTGACTACAAAATGACCAATTCGCCCCTCTTTCATAGGATGCCAGGTTGCTACGTAAGTATAAAATGAAAAGGGCAATAGTGTAATTTCACTCATCCAATAGACCCACTCTGTCCTTTGCTGGGTGTCAGTTGATCACTGTTCCATAAAGTAAAAGAAAAAAGAACCCAAAAACGAGTGTCAGTTGGTCACTGTTCCATAAAGAAAAAGAAAAAAAAAAGCCAAAAATGAGCCATAGATTGTCAATGATCAGTATACGAAATAAATGAAAAATAAATAAGAAGTGTTATAAGTTGGTATTGGATGAAAGAAAAATAAAATAAAATAAAATAAACACCTTCTGGACCTGAGCCTTTATATAAGTCAGTATCTCTGTATTTGGTTCACCATCTTCACCATCTCATTCCAACAACTTCAGCAACTTCTTCACCCTACAATATTAACTACATTCAGTGTAGATATCCGTGTAAAAGAAGAGAGAAGAGCTTTCATAAGAGGTTAGTTTGAACCAGTTTCATATTCTTGATAGCTTCAGAGCTGAGTTGCAGAAAAGTGAAAAATCCACCATACGGGACAACCATCCCTCTGGTCAACCAGCCGTACATTCGGTTTCAGTCAACTTCCACTAGTTTGCTTGCCTTTTGCTCACCTTTTGATCAGTTTCGCTATCTGTTGGTTGCCTTTTAGCAGAGGCTTAATTTGCCTATCTGTTCTTTTTTTTTTTTTTTTCACACTAGCATCATATATTTTGCTATACATCTTTCATACATTTTTCATAATTTTTCTTAACTTTTACAGTCATCATGCTGAGAACAAAAAGAGCGAGACCCGAACGTGGCGAAACCTCTGACCCTTCACAGCGTCAACAACAACAACAACATCATCGCTATCCAACTGTTGATTTTCTGACATACAATCACAAACAAGCTTATTCAAATTTTGCTAATCGACCAATTGTTACGGGAGAAAGGTAAATCTACCTTCTCAATATGATCCACTGTTGGTTGGCAGACTGGATACTATGGGATGGTTACCTTTAACTAATTTACCACATAAGGTATATTCCCGTTTTGTATATTTATTTTACCTTCACTTGAGAGCTACTGAGGAAGAAGTGGAACAGTGTGGTCTAACCTCCTATGTGAAAGGTAAAGTAATCACACTAAACCCCCCAATTTTCGCACAAATTATTGGAGTTGAGACAGGGGATTTGCAATGCCATTTTCAAACTGAGTCTCAGTTAGCTAACATTGTTGGTGATCTAACTAAGGTTTATACCACAATTTGTGAGGACCGATTTACAAGCAAGACATTTAAAACCCCACCTTCGTATTCTTCATCGATGGATAGTTGAAAATGTCACTCCCAAAAAAGGACATTTTGATGTTGTTCCATCTTTTAATGTTTATTTGTTATATTATTTTGAAATTGGAAAAACATTAGATTTCTGCTACATATTACTGAAAAAAATGATGGTTGCAAATCTTGGTACTCTTAGTGGCCGGTCACTACCTTTTGGAGCTTTGTTAACCAAAATTTTCAAAGCGCATCATGTCAACCTTGAAGGTGAAGTAGATGTGAAAATCACTTCACCAATTTCTAAGTACACACTGACCCGAGCTGGTGGTGCTGAAAACTTACTGGGCTCTATTAATTTTGAAAATGAACCAATATCTGGTGAGGAAGAACCCAATGACATTGCCATGCCACCAAATGAACAACCACAATATTGGACTGATTATTTAGCGTTGGAACAAGAACGGTACAATCAGCGCCTACAATGGGAACAACAAATGGCTAATCAGGTCAACACATTGGGTACTCGGTTCGATGAATTTGCTGCCGCTCAGAACTCACTAATTCAACAATTTGGTGAGTTTCGTGTAGACTTTGGGAGACGTGATGAAGTGACAAGTAACCGCATTGATCAAATTGACCATTGAGTCACTTAGGTGTACCATCACTACTTCCCTCCACCTCCACCACCACCTGAAAATGATGCTTAACTTGTTTCGATGAGCGTTTAAATGATTCACACATGCTGTGGTTATTTTGTTTTCTTATTTTGTTGTGGTTGTTTTGTTTTCTCATTTTATTGTAGTTATTTTATTTTATTTTTTTTGTTGTAATATTTTGTATTAACGTTATGAATAGTAAAAAAAAAAAAATTTGCACTGTAAAATTAACCAATGACAATGTTATAACAATTTGTGAGTTATATTACGAAGTGAAGATGCCATATGCAATTTTTTGGAAAGTGCATATTATACATGTAAACATTAATATAAAAATAAAAATTAATAACAAAACCATTATTTTAATAAAATGAAAAAAAATTAATAAAAACTTATTTCGTATAAAAATTAATATAAAAATTTGTTTTTAATAAACAAACCATTATTTGAATGAAATGATAATAATAATAATAATAATAATAATAATAATAATAATAATAATAATAATAATAATAATAATAATAAAATAAATAAAATTTATTTCATCTAAAAATTAATATAAAAATAAAAATTAATAACAAAACCATTATTTTAATAAAATGAAAAAAAAAATTGATAAAGACTTATTTCGTATAAAAATTAATATAAAAATTTGTTTTTAATAACAAAACCCTTATTTGAGTGAAATGAAAAATAATAATAATAATAAATTATTTCATCTACAAATTAATATAAAAATAAAAATTAATAACAAAACCATTATTTTAATAAAATGAAAAAAAATAATAAAAACTTATTTCGTATTAAAATTAATATAGAAATTTGTTTTTAATAACAAAACCATTATTTGAATGAAATGAAAAAAAAATTAAAAAAAATTATTTCATCGAAAAATTAATATAGAAATTAAAATTAATAACAAAACCATTATTTTAATAAAATGAAAAAAAAAATTACTGGAAACTTATTTGGTATAAAAATTAATAGCACAGTTAAAGTTGATAACAAAACCATTATTTGAATAAAATAAAATAAAATAAAGAATTAATAAAAAAGAATCCATATGACAATTAATATAAAATTGCATAGAACAATTAAAGTTGATAACAAAGTCATTGTTTCAATAAAATGAAAAAAAATATTAATAAAAAAAATTCGTACAAAAATTAATAAAAGTAATTAAAATTAATAAAAAAACCATTATTTCAATAAAATGAAAAAAATAAATTAATAAAAAAATGTCGTCTACAAATTAATAAAAAAATTAAAATAAATAACAAAACCATTATTTTAATACAATGAAAAAAATAAATTAACAAAAAAATGTCGTCTACAAATTAATAAAAAAAATTAAAATTAATAACAAAACCATTATTTTAATAAAATGAAAAAAATAAATTAATAAAAAAATTTCGTCTAAAATGAAATAAAAAAATTTAAAATTAATAACAAAACCATTATTTTAATAAAATGGAAAAAAAATTAATAAAAACTTATTTGGTAACAAAATTAATAGCACAATTAAAGTTGAAAACCAAACCATTATTTTAATAAAATGAAAAAAATCAATTAATAAAAAATAAATGGTATGGAAATTAATATAAAATTGTATCAAACAATTAAAGTTGATAACAAAACCATTGTTTCAATAAAATGAAAAAAAAAATTAAAGACAATTATAATAAAAAAAAACCATTATTTATACCACAATCAAACTTTTTTTTTTTCTTTTTTCCCAAATGGCACCTATCCGACCTATTTGGGTGCACGAGCAACTTTTGCTACTTTCCCAAAAAAATTAATAAAAACTTATTTCGTATAAAAATTAATATAAAACTTAAAATTAATAACAAAATTATTATTTTAATAAAATGAAAAAAAAATGTGAATGAACCTCATAAACTACAATTTTTGCATGCATCATTCAACCGTCAAATTCAATAAAGTGTTTGCTCCTGCATATTATACATTGCATCAACAATATATGTAAATGTCTTCATTCACGTAATTACATTTTCTTGATTGACCATGTGATGATGTTTGGGAAAGAAATTTGATTTAATTTGCCTTTCCTTTAATTGCCATTTTACCCAATCCTTGTCCTCATCGTCAATTATCCTATAAAAAGTGGGCGAAGTTATGTAATAAAAGTATCATAATGATTGAAACTAGTAAAATAATTATGCATTTTCAACCATTAGTCACTACGAAATTCACTTGCCTTGTTCACATCACAAATCTAGCCATGGCCAACATGATTTTGCCACATAGCAGTAGCAATTGCATCCTTAAAGTTCAATTGGTACGTCAACCCATGTTGTGACATGTCAACATAGTCAGCTTGGTCTCCAACAAACCCGTCTGCTTCCGCTTCTGCCGCCATTTCATTATCAGCTTCCATGAAGAATACATCCATATCTGTATGCAAACAGATCCAATTGTGCAGTACACAACATGCAATCACGAGAGGGCCTTGTCTTGTAGACTTGTAATTTGGCATGGACCGCAATATTGGGAATCACTTCTTCAGAATACCAAATGTTCTTTCTATGACATTGCGTAACAACAAATGTCGATGGTTAAACAATTCCTTGGGTCCTGAATAATGACGGCCATGAAACTCTTGCAAATGATAGCATTGGGAACGAAATGGGACAAGAAATCCAGGCATGTTCGTGAAACCAGCATCCACTAAATAATACTTGCCTACATGTAAATAATGAATGCACTATTCTGTCAAATAGATGTACAAAAAAATAATTTCAAAAAATGTACCGTATGTTATTTGGTGACACTCACCATGGGGTAGGTGTGGGAACTGTAGGTCAGCTCTTGTAATAGAGTCAACTAAAATAGCGTTGTTGTGAGCGCTACCTTCCCATCTAGAATTAATAAATGTGAACAACATGTCGAAGTCGCAAGCTGCAAGTACATTTTGCGATACCGTAGATTTGCGACCACGGAATGTATTTTGTCTTGAAGCAAGGATCCATGCATCCACCAATGTGACATCGATAGCACCGACACAATCCTACTTGAAAGATAATTATTTGACATTAAAAGCGGAGCAAACTTGGATATTACTTTTATAACAGGAGAAAAAAAAAATCGCCCCTTATTGTTATTGAAAACTTATAGGACAATCATTAAATTCATACCTTGAACCAAACCCTTGACATTCATAACACTTGACACCTTGTCCCTTCACAATCTTCTTCTCAGTATTAGGTGCAACTTTCGGTGGAAAAGTTTTGAATTTTTTGTTACCCTTATCCTTTGAACTAGAGTCCTTGAAATTCGGCTTCTTTTTCTGTATTTTTTTTTTAAAACTGTTTGGTAAACATAGCTGTCATTTCGGACTCTTGATCAAACTCAACCTCATGGGTCTTAGCAGTCTCATGAGCACTAGTAAAAACCACACAGTCTTTTTGTTTTTTCTTAGAAATTTGGTGGGCTTCATAAGAACTCTTTGATGTATGCTTGTCGAACCATGTGAGTTTAATACTCAAACAAACATCAAAGAAAACTAACAAAATTGCTCCAGAATAAAACCCTAGAACCTTCAAAGAAGATCTGAAAGCATTAACTCTAAAAACAGACTAAAATAAATATTTATAGAAAACAAGGCCGCGAAGTTCGCTCGAGCGAAGGATCTCTCGCTCGAGGGACGAGAAAGATACGCGTGAAACCCAAAAGTGCCTTCGCTCGACCCATCAATAGGTTCGCTCGAACGCACAAAAACCATTCCCAGTATTTTTTGCAGACAGAGCAAAGTACTAGGACCAAGGCTTTTTCGCTCTAGCCAAGACTCCATTGCTCGAGCGAGCAAGACAAAAAAAACCAGGAACAATTAAGAACAATTATAACTCAATAAGTTTATGTTTATTCGTGAAATTGACAAGACTAAAAGACCTAACAATTTTATTATTTTTTATTTTAAAAAATATAAAATCGTGAGACAGAAGAATTAGTTATAAGGATACAAGTTATAATAATAAGAGAGTTTATACTTTTCGAATAACCCTCCCGATATATCTTTTAAGGTAAGGAAAGATGTGAACCGATGTTCCTTAGAGTGTCACAAGTCATTTGATTAATCCAATTGTAATAACCAAGAAAACATATCTTCATGTAGTCTGATATATGTTCCACTGCATTCACATCTCATTTAACAAACCAAAAAAAAAAATGTCAAATTTACTAAAATCTTCTTTGGCAACTTTTAGTTTTAGTTAAAAAATTATTACAAATTGTCATATTACTATTTATTTTTTTACACATCTTTTTACAAAAAATTAAAAAAATATTAAAATAACATATTCTCACACAAAGCCTTAGAAAATAAAAGCCCAATTATTTTTTTCCCTCCTCTCTCTCTCTCCCTCCCTTTCTTTCTCTAGGCATCATTAATTAAGTTGTATATTAAATACGTAGGACCTGGTAAATCACCAAAAAATTTACTTATGTTTAAAAGCAAAATCACTAAAAATAAATAAATAAATAAATAAAAATAAAAAATCTTTAATGTATGGATGTCTCTTTATTTCTTGACTGAATTGAGAATTTTTTTATTGAAAATAAAATAAATCAATAGATAGTGTGTAATAATTCAACACAAGTTGTGTGTAGCACTGTTAATTTGACATAATTATAACTCTTAAATATTAGTGAACTATATGTGAGACATAATTATATTTTTGAGACTGTAAAAATGAGGTGGTAAAGAAAAATAATAATGTTATATGAGCAATACTACATCTACATTAAAATCTTACTAAATGTATTTGTCCAAATATCATTGGAAATTTAAATATATATATATATTACAACCAATTACATTTGACCATTTGTATTTTTAGTATGCATAGAATTATTTATGTTATATTTATTATCTTTTCATATTACATTTTAAATACCATTTTATGTAGTACAATCACCGATATTAGATATTGGATTGTTTTGGAAAATAGGTTAAAAGTTGATTTTTTTGACTTTTTTTTGAAAGAACGTATAAAAAAAAATAAAGAAGAGATGTGACCAAAAAAATTAAAAAGTTAAAAAATTGACTTTTAGCCAGATTCTCAAAACGGGATCATTAATAATGTTCATGTGGGACTTTATATATTAATGATTATGATAATATTTAAAATATGATATAAAAAAAATTATAAATATTAGATTATCTAATCTTAATCGGTCATTGTGGGGAAGCAATGAAACATTTTTGAATTGTAATTGATTCTTTTAACTTTATTTTATTTTTTATTTTTTTTATAAGTGGGGGTGATTCTTTAAACTTTAAAATATGATTTTCTATGGTCTTTTTAAATCCATAGAAAATCTAATTACATGACGGAGAATTCTATCATAATCAGTCATTGTAGGAAATGACACTACAGGAAAAAAGAGATATAGCAACGTTTTGTTTACGACGTTTATAAAAACGCCGCTATTTTTCAAGTAACACAATGTTTCTAAAACGCTGTATTAGATTTCTTTTAAACATCATCTCCGCGTGTTAATGGGCTAACACCATTACCCACATCCTAAAGCCCTAAAGCTGCGATTTCTATATCAGTTTTTCCCCTCCCCTCCCCCCTCTCTCTTTCTCTATCGAGCTCGAATTCATTTTGAGCAAAATTTATTTGCGATTTGCGATTTCTCTCTATTGCGCACTCCAGATTTGCGATTTGCAACTTCTCTCTATTTCGCGATTGATTTGCGATTTGCTATTGATTGTCAAAGATTTTAAGATTTGGAGATTTGAATCTAAGCGATTAAAGTTCTCAGTCTACTCCTTCAGATTTGTTCTCAGTCTACTCTCTCGCTGGATTTTAAATATGCTCTATGTCTCAATTTCGAAAACTCTCTCTCTCTCTCTCGCTCGATTTCAGATCTGGCGATGATTTGAAGGCCACCACCTGGATTGCAGATTTTGAAGTTTGGTTCTCGATTTTGTGAGTTTCAATTCATTTAGCTGTTTCTTTTTCTTTTTCTTTTTTTTTTTTTTTTTTTTTTTGGTTGAAGAGTGTATACATTCATACTCATATCTTGCATCTCTATAACACATCTCTGATAGATAAACATGAGTTGAGGTCGACTGTTTTTTGGTCAATGATTTTATGAAGATGGCTCCATGCATTTAAACTTGATAATTTTGTTAAACGTGTTGTTTCTCTTGCTTTGTATGGGTCCCCTGTTTAGTGTATGGCCATTTGTTGTGCCTCAGATTAGTGATTAACCTTTATGCTCGAGTTCTCCTTCAAATGTTGACTCTAATTCCCATTTTCATTGTCTTGATGTAGCATATTTGTGCCTCATTAAGAGAATTGAGATATCTTTGGTATTGTTTAGACTAAGATGATGGCATGAGGCATTTGGATCTGATCCGCACCTAAATTGTGAACCCTGTACTTGACACCCTCAACTTAAATCTTCAGGTATGAAATTTTGTGACCTGAAATTGCTTCCGAAGATTGCTATAAAATGAAAATTATAATGCTCTGATTGTGGATAGAAAACTTATTAATTTCATATAGTCACTTGTGTTGTGTGTTTATGTATATTGTTGCTTAGCAGCATATTGTCATCTTCTATTTTATGGTGAATCTCCATGGGTATTTTCTTGCATAGAAGGTATGGATTGCATTAATGGTTGTGAATGGTGAGACACCATTACAATTAATGGTAAGTGAAACAAATAAACAAAATAGCAAGTCCATGTGAGCATCCATTCATATCCTCTGCCCAAAACCAGCATATTTCCCAAACTATTATATCTATCTACCACACCGTATACTATGCCACCCCACCAAATAGCGTTGGGGACTTTAAGAGATCTTTATATCGTATGAAGAGTATTTTTCCATGATCATAATAAACTTAAAGAGTTGGAGAGAGCTGACCCTTGCTAGAGGTTCTTTTGAATTTTGTAGGCACCATGGAGTGTGAAAGTTCATAAGGAACAGTTCTGTTTTTTGATACATATAAACCCAACCAAACTTGCAGCCCTACCACATACGAATTTTAGAGAGCTGACCCTTGCTCCAAGTTTTTTTAGACTTTTTGTATTATCTTCTTTCGAGGTCAAAAGAATTTAATAAAATAAATAAATCCTCTCCAACAAGATACTTGCTGAGTCTTCATCAGCCTTGGTGACGTTATCAGGATTGCTTTTTTTGCAATTATAAAAAGGAAAAAAGACCATATTTTCTAGCTGCCCACAGCCAATTTAGAATAATAATTATAAAAAATATTAAAATAAATAAAAATTATAAAAAACCTCAAAAGTTTGGGTTTTCTTTTTCTTTTCTTTTTTTTTTTGGAGTTTGAATAAAACTAAAAATGTGGCTATGAAATAACAGTTTATGTTAAGTTCAAGGAAATACAGAAACATGACAAGAAACCCAAATGTGAAAAGAGACAGAGAACCCAGCAAAAAGGAGAGAAAGAGAAGGTTAAAACATTAAATCACATACAATCAAGAAGGCTAATAATTGTCTTTAAAAAGGATCCAAGGCTAAAATGCACACTTGGCTATAATTTAAATGCTCGTCGAGACTTGCAAGATATGGGAATTCGAAAGGCATTACATCCTAAAAAAGGGGTTGGGAACAGGTATTATTTGCCGCCTGCATGTTTCGCTATGAACAATAGAGAGAGAGGTTTGTTTTGTACACTCCTGAAGAATATCAAAGTTCCAGATGGGTATGCATCCAATATTTCTCGTCATGTTAACCTCAAACAACATAGCATATCTGGACTGAAAAGTCATGACAACCATATATTGATGCAACAAATACTTCCCACAGCAGTGAGAAATTTGTTATCGAAGAAAGTTGTTGAACCATTGATTGAGTTAAGCAATTTCTTCAGGCAGTTGTGCTCCAAAACTCTAGAGCCAAATGGGTTAGATCGTCTTCAATCCCAAATTGCTCTTACACTTTGCCATCTTGAGAGAATTTTTCCTCCATCATTTTTCGATATAATGGAGCACTGGCCTATTCACCTAGCAAAGGAAGCCGAGATTGCCGGTCCAGTGCAATATCGCTGGATGTACTTTATAGAAAGGTGTGCAATTCTACTCTAATTTACAGTTGTATTCATTTGTTTGTTTATAATTGAAAGTCGTGTGCATTTGTTTGTTTATAGGTATCTTATGACATTTAAGTCATATATGCATAATCGAAGTCATCCAGAAGGTTCAATTGCAGAGGGATACTTAGTTGAAGAGTGTATGACCTTTTGCTCAAGGTACTTGGATGATGTCGGTCAAAATTGAATCGACCAATAAGGAATTACGATGTTAGCGACAATCCTGGGATATTACTGGGTCATGCTGTAGGAAAAGGAAAAGGGTTTGCGCTTGATAACACATCATGAGTACAAGCTCATCGGTATGTGTTATTTAACACTGCTGCGGTTGTCCCATATCGAGAGTAAGATACAATCTTTGTTCCAAAATTTTATTGATACCATTAATAAGTATCTTGCATTTTATAAGTACTTTAAATGTATAGGGAACATCGTGATTTTATTAAGCGGTCACATCGTCGTCTCAAAGATTTTGATGTGGATCGCCGTCACAATGATGAGTTTCCCATATGGTTTAATTCTCATGTAAGTACTAATAACTTACATGTTTCTAATTTTCAATTCTCATGTTTTCAATTTTTAATTCTCTATTAGTTGATGTTTAATTTTGTTGACTTTTTAAAAATAGGTTGAAGAGCTTCTAGCTATTGAAAATGCTGTATTGTCAGATGAGATTAAAACTTTGGCATTGGGACGTAGTAAAAAGGCCATGAGATTCAGTGGGGTATATAATTAATGGTACTAGGTATCATACGAGGAGTCGTGAGTGGAGAAGAAAAACTCAAAATAGTGGGGTTATAGTGAAAGCAAAGAGTTGTAGCTATGCAAGTACCAAAGACATGAATCCCGTGGAAGGTGAAGTAGCATACTATGGATATGTAACATATATTATTGAATTGTATTACTCATACGACCGTAGATATGTGCTATTCATGTGCGACTGGATTGACAACAACAAAGGACTGAAGCAGGATGGGTTTGGTTTCACACTTGTTAATTTCAATCATTTGTTATATACAAAGAAACAAAATAGCGATAAGCCATTCACCCTAGCATCTCAGGCACAACAAGTTTTCTATGTTAATGATCCCGTTGGAGCTGATTGGGATGTTGTAGTCAAGATGAAACCTAGAGACTTGTATGAGGTGTGTGGAGAACAACCAATTAATGATGGAGAACATCACAATGAAGTGGAAGGATTTGGCGACCAAGAGTTAGATGCAACTTCATTTGCTTGTGAAGAGGACATAAATTGGGTTAGATAAGGTGAAGTTGGAACAACTATTGATGAAACTATTGGACCTCTTGGGATATCGACATAGACACAATCTGAAGATGATGAAGAAATGATATGATATTGTAATTTTGTTTCATATTCATTGTTACATTTGTGCTTTTAGCATGGATATTCATGTTAATGAAACCTTTGCTTTTAAAATGCATCATTTGTTTTCTTTTCAACGTGATTGTCCTTGAGACAACCTTTTATGTTCTTGAGAATGATCACACCTGTTATATTAAGATTGTGTTTAAAATTTAAATTTGTAGAGAAATTTTTTTAATATTTTGGAAAGTCTTAATGTAGTAGATTCTTTTGTGCCAAAAATGGTGTTGAACTGGTTAAAATTACAATATCATATTCTGTTAGATATTAAAATTTTGTTGTTTTTGTATTCACTATCGTATCTATTGGACTTTATATTCATTGCTAACCCATAAAATTCTACACGTATGCTTGTGGTCTTCTGTAAACTAGCATGACAGATCGACGATGCTCTAAGCAGAGGCAACATTCAGCCTCTGCAAATTCTGAGAGTTCTTATAGTGGGAGTGCAGATGAGAGTTCGTATAGTGGGAGTTCAGATGAGAGTTCAGAGGAGAGTACACGCATCATACCTGATCCACCCATGTCATGGTATCCTCCAGGTAGCTTGCCTAGTACATCATCGAGTACTGGTTCAACACATGACACTACTACTGGTATGAATTATTTTATTCAATTGAATTACTCCATTAGATTTCTTTGTTAATGTTCTTTTTTCTTTTAATGTTTTACATTTCTTTTTTTAAAACTAAGTGACACTATTCCATTTGCTCCATGTTCACTGCTTTAGCATTTTGGTTTTGTTATTCAATATGGTCTACCCTTGAGCTAGTGTTTGATTCTACTCTACAAAAATAATGCACTGTCAAAGTTAAAAGAACCCCTGAAGTCAGACCTCTATCATGGATTATGGCACTAAATAGTGAATCCTTGCAATAGCTTTCCAAGGAGGAGGTGGAAGCCAAAGATAATTGCTCCTCAAAACTATATCTTTCATGCAAGTTTAGTGAAATAACAAAACCAAAACACATGAAAAGTAAATTTTAAGCAAAAGGGGAACTCTACCCCAAATATTTAATTACCAAGTATGTTAGGGGTCCTCTAGGGAAACCATAAAGGCTTCTATGTTATGAACTAACAGCAAGATATAGTCCACATGCATAAGTAGCTTCCATTGTTACTAAAGAAAATATCAAACAAGAAACTATACCTCAATTCTAGGCCTCTTGATGGTAAAAGTTGCAGTTGATTCTAAGTCAAACGCTTCAGAACCAGTCAAATGCTTGAAACTGTCATTTACACTGCCAGCAGATGATACAAAAATCTATGATGCTTGAAACTGTCATGTTGGGCATCAGGGTGATTGCTGTTGCAATGATTTGGGATTGATTTGGGACGCTTAATCAAAGTAGAGTGAAAACAGAAAACAAAAAAAGGAAAACAGAACAAAAACAAAGTGATTAAATATAGCAGTGAATGTTGAGCAGAGCAGTATATAGAACACATTAGGAGATCAATATTACTATGGATGATCATTGTATGTAAATGTTTCCTTCATTGACTGCCCAATTTTTGTTATGAAATAGTTGTAGAACACACTTGTGATTTTATTGCCTTGCTCTTGATCCCTCCATTCTTGTATTAGTTTCCTAGAAAAATTTATTGAAGGTTATTATGGCTCGCTGAAGAACATGAAGTTCTGCTTTGTGAATAATTATGATGAAAAACTCTAATTTAAGACCTCCAATACACCTTTACTGACATGGACAGACCCACTTGAATGTCACCCTCTCGCGACAACAATGAATAATTTATCGATGATGTGATGTTTTGTTGATAATTACATTAATTTCTTTGACAGTTTTGTGACTGGAACCCAAGTATCTTACCAATTTTTATCATTCTTTCTAGTATCTTCTAACTTGATATTGATATTTGGATGAGTAGGTCATAGTTCGAGGGGCCCAACACTCAGGCATGGTAGTGATTGGAACCCAAGTGGTGTTATTTTACATATTGTGCCTAATGAGTTGAACCAAGTGGTTGACGGGTATACACCCTTGGCTTCTCGTTTGGGTGTTTTAGCTCGAGATGGGAACCTTATGCCCCTCACTTATAGAACTTGGAGCCATGTACTGAAGGAAAACAAAGAGAGAATTTGGAGAGAAGTAAAGGTAAAAGAATTATTTCATTTTGCATATCAATTTTGATCTTAATTTGTTATTATTTATTTTATTTGTTTCATAGTTTATAGTTGATCAATTTTAAGCTTTGATTTTTTGGAAAGCTTACCTGCTTGGCCTTGCAGAGATCAAATTGCGGACATTATTTTAAAGCTGTTGTAGTGAAGATGACTGCTTTAAAATCACATGTCTTCTTTAAAATATGTGGAAATTTGTTTTTGATTGATAATGTGAAATCTATTATAGATCCAGGAGAAAGTTGTTACCTTTGTAATTTATTGCTATTGCTTGATGAATTGAGCTTCATACTTGTATTTTTTAATGTCGGAGTGGACTACTTGTGCTGTAAAATTTTTAAAGCAAGATCTATGGTTGAGAGTTCATGGGCAGGTTTTTTAGAACTGATCGTTGGTGCCAGAACTAATAAATATATTCACCATTTGGGATGATAATGAGTTGGGTTTTTTTGTTGAAATCACTTTTAATGATATTGAAGTTATCATTTAGGGTGATATACGTGCATTATTTGTGTGTTTGTGCACAAGCATTAAAATGCTTGCAAATAAGCGCTGCTGTGTGTATACTGGTCTGTTAGCTACTGTTGTGGGCTTGCTGCTGTGTGTATTCAATAGTCACAAAGTTGCCAATTATTTGCAGGTCAATACAGATGCCGACAAGTCAATGAAGAAATTTGTTTTCGCATCTGTTGGAAAAAAATGGCGAGAGTGGAAGGCTAGAGTTAAAAAAATGGGGTATACGCCATTCGACAATGATCCTGATAGGTTAACTCATCGACTCGAAAGAGTACATGAGCATCAATGGCGAAACTTAGTCTATTATTGGGGCACTCAGAAGGCACAGGTATCATTTAAATTGTTTATTGATCTCTATCGTAATCTCATAAGATGAGTTTGTTAACTAATAAATTCTCGTGTTTGTGTTCATATGTAATAGAAAAAAAGTACAAAAAACAAAGAAATTCGGAAGAAGAAGACATTAAATCACATAACTGGCAGAAAACCATTCTCAGTTGTTCGAGTAGAGGTATATAGTTTCTTTATATTTCAAATTGAAATTGTATATTTTTATTTTGTTACTTAATTTTAAGTGTAATTGTAGGAAACTAATAAGAAGAATAGAGTTCCTGCAACTCGCTTAGAAGTGTGGATGGCTGGGTACTCGAATAACGAACCAAGTAATGATAAAGTTGCTGAGGTCATGGTATGTAGCACCATAATTATAATAATGCATTTTGCAGAACATTGACAGCTATGATTAGTTTGAGAAATCATTTCAAGTGCTCACTCTAGAGACTAAGTGGAGCACTGGCTTCAAGATGTTTATGATATCAACCCAAGTCATTTTGAACTCTTATTGAATTAAAGACATAAATCTACTACTAACATATATATAAGGTAGTCAGTAACATATTTATAAGGTAGTCAGTAATTATATATAACCTTTAACAGTGCTTGGAAATTGGAAGTGAGAATTAACTAATTATGTCTTGCTCGTAGACTGAATTTTATTGGTGGCTAATTACTAATTAACAATTGTAGACACAAATGAAGGATCTTGGGGCGCAATCCAATGCTACAGATGAAGAAATTATCACACAGGTTCTAGGGCCTGAGCGACCTGGTCGTGTTCGAACATATGGATTGGGTCCTTCTTCGACAGATGTCTTTGGAGGCGGATATAGGCAATCGTAAGAACAAACTCGTATCATCCAAATGCAAGTCCAAGAGCAACTTAACCAATATAAAGCACAAATGGAGATACAAATGAAAGAGATGATGGATGCTATGCTTAATCAACAGAAAGTACAAATGGAGATGCAAGGCACAATCCAAGCTCAACAAGCACGAATAGAGCAATTGGAGTCTCAACAGGCCATGGGTGGGCCTATTGCACCAGCTGCTACACATGTGCATTCACAACAACAATCCCATGCATACACCTCATCGTTTAATTGCCATCGTTCCTCTGAGGAAGTGAGTAAATAGTTAATTATGAAATTTTCATATGACATTTTATTCATGTTATTTGTTCTTATCAAATGCAGGTTCACATATCAAAGAAAGAAAAGAAGAAGAAGAAGAAGAAGTAGATATGACAAACTCAGGTTCATTCTAAACCATTCTAGTTGGATTGCTTTCTCCTTCTCACTTATTTGTTGATTGGCTTCAGATTCAGTCTAGTTAGTTGAGTTCTATGATGTGCATGGTCATAAACATTTTAAGTCTTTGTTGTGTACTTAATGTTATTCAGAAATGCATTAGAAAATGCTAATTTGTGAGGGTCAGGAAATTAAAAGGAGAGATTTCAGTGATTTCTGTCTTTACTTGTACCTCAGAAAAAGGAGATGTAGAGAAAAGAAGCTACAAAATTAGCTGCAAATTCATGCATCTCATTCCTACAGTTGCAGCTGCTCACACGAACATAATGATGTGATTTTTTTGTAAAATGATAGCAGGTTAGAAATTGACAGACTCTATTCTAATTAGTATTTTAAATTGTTTCAGCATGTGGGCTAGTGGTCCCCAACAATCATACGAGGTGATGATCGTGAAACGATTCACATTCCAAACCACAAATTCACAATGAATGTGGTGAGGAATCTTAGCCAGAAGACTCATTGGCACATCAAAACCTACCTTGCTATCGGTCACTTGGATGTGAATAAGATCAATGTGAGGATTGATTTTGATTCATTTGTTTGTCAACAATAGATTGTGCATCAAAAAACACGCTTCTGTTTCTTGCATTTTATGAAGTGTTGTTGGTCATCACCCATCCTGTGCATCTAGGCTTTCCTTTTACTGAATGTACAACTCGCTGAGCAAGATGGATTTTTCAGAAAGTTATTTGACTTTTTTTGTTGGTTCTCTTGAGTTTCTAAAACTCAACATGGACATGGAATCCTTTGTTTGAATTGCATCCTATGGAAACAATGTGTTACAGATTCATGGTTGCTTAGATATCTTAGTTGACAATATGCATGTATATGACACTAGATGTGAAATTTTCACTTGAAATGATGATTCTAGTGAGATTACATTATGCATGTATATGACATGTATTGAGGATTGGTTTTAAATCCAGCAGTTAGGTCCAGGTGTTCCAAGCAGGGAAGACCAGCAAGCCACTACAGGTTCTCAACGTTCATAATACTTGTAAGGCTGAGAGAACGTAAACTCGACAAGTTTCCAAGCTGATGGGGAAATGTTCCCACAAATCCTGTGTTGGACAAGTTGATATATTGCAGTTGTGTCATAGAAGCAATGACTGGCGGGAATTGTAAATCCATGACATTATTTTCACTCAAATCTGGGTACTTGAGGTGCTGCAATTTTTGCAAACAAGGATTTATTTTACCATTCAAAATGGTATTTTATTTCATATTCTTGCATCAGTAGCAAGGACCCCCCCCCCCCAAAAAAAAAAAAAAAAGAGTGGCGTTTTTTGAAAAAAAAGCCACAAAATGATGTCATTGTAGGAAGCAACAGAAATTAAAAAAATAAAAAAATAGTGGCGTTTTTTGAAAAAAGGCCACTAAATGACATCATTGTGACGTCACACGTTAATTTGGGACGGAGGGTGAGACGGTCGTCAAAGATTTTGCGGCGTTTTAAGAAACGCCGTCTAATATTTTTAGCGACGTTTTTTAAACGTTGGGTAGCTATTGCGACGGCCCTATCAGTGGCGAAAATTTTACACGTCACTATAAGATATTACGACGTTTTTCAGGCTTTTCACGGCGTTTTCAAAATGCCGCTAAAAAACGAATTTCCTGTAGTGTAAATGAAACATTTTTGGATCGCAATTGATTCTTTCAATTTTTATTTTTTGTTTATAGATGGGATGATTCTTTAAACTTTAAAATATGATTTCCTATGGTCTTTTTAAATCCATATAAAATCTAATTACATGATGGAGAATTCTATTCTACACACTTTTTACCATATGGAGTGCGTTTGTTTTGAGGGATTATTTCATAAGATTAGACAATTAACTAATAGTCTATTGTTTGGTTCAATTTTTTTGCTCCGGATTAATAGTTCCTCTTAACTATTAGTCCCTCATATGAGGGATTATTATATCCTAGGAGGAGGTGGAATTATTTCCATAGGATTGGTATCTCATGAGATTAATTTGTGAAATGTCTATTTTACCCTCATATTATTACTTAATAAACAATTGGAAAAGGGTAAAATAGTGTTTTGAACATTTATAAATTATTTTTTTAGTGTTGTCAATTTAAAATTATATATTAAATAAAAAATATAAATTATAAATTTAATTTAATTAAAAATAATAAATTAAAAATTATGGCCTTATAATTTTTTTAGTGTTGTTAAAAAATTAAATTTATATATTAAATAAAAATATAAATTATAAATTTAATTTAATTAAAAATAATAAATTAAAAATTATGGCCTTATAAATTAATTTTTTTTAGTGTTGTTAAAAAATTAAATTTATATATTAAATAAAATTATGTTTTTAGTGTTGTTAATTTAAAATTATATATTAAATAAAAAATATAAATTATAAATTTAATTTAATTGAAAATAATAAATTAAAAATTATAGCCTTATAAATTAAAAAAATTTAGGGGGGATGCACCAATAAATCCCAAATTTGTATCTTGTAACCCATTTGGTCCTATGAATTTTCTTATGAACCGTTAGGTCCTATCCCAATGTTAATGACCATTAAACATCAAACATCATCATCGTCAAAACAACATCATCATCTTCAAAACAACATCAAATATCATCATCAAAACAATATCAAACATCACAACATCATCATCAACATCAAACATTATTATCATCAAACATCATCAACATCAGATTTATTTCAAAAAAATTAAAACTATTGCTCGAGATCCATCACCAAATTCATTAGAACATCAAATCCATCAGATTAAAAGAGAGAAACAGTGTAATTTTTAAAAAGTGAACAAAAATTGAAGGAAATGCAAAACATATTAAACACAAGAAATTGAACTACTTCACAATCTTTAAAGATACAAAAATCTACGAGGAATAATACCCATAAAACATATCTCTAGAGAGAGAGAGGGGGAGACAATAATAATAAAATACCCTTGGGATAAACATTGCCATAGATTGGGAGAACAACAGAGGACCCAACTGGGTTGACGACCGACGAAGAAAACATTGATTTCCACCACGACTTCTTGTTGCTGATTTTCATAACCTGATCCTGATGTTAATGTTGACGGAGGAGATGAAACAGAGACACCCAAAAGCATAGCTACTACTACCATCACCAACATAACCACCCCGCCGCCTAGGGTTTCACGATCTGAGAGAGAGATGGGCAATGGTTCTGTCTGAGAGAGAGAGGGGCAACGACCCTACCCTCGGCTTTGTCTGGACCTACATCGCCGCCGTACAAATGAACCACCACCACCGCGGCCGTATCGACGCTGCCAACAACCTCCTTCCCTTGCCCGAGACAACGATTTGAAGAAGAAGATGATCGTCGTAGAAGAAGAATCATGGATCTGTCTGTTGGGGAGTCGATTAGGGCTCGTATTGATTCGATCGGATTTGAACATCGCTGAAGAACATCATGATGTTGATGATGTTCGCATATATTTTTTTTTTTTTGATGATGTTTTGTTAATGTTTGATATTGTCGATTGGTGCAGTTAATGTTGCTAATGTAGCTAATGTTTTGATGATGTTAATGATATTGATGATGTTGCTGATGTAGATAGTGGGACTAAATGGTGCATAAGAAAACTTGTAGGACTAAATGGTTTAACTTTCTACCACATAGGATTTACTGGTAATTTTTTCAAAATTTTTAGTGTTGTTAAATTATAACTTATAAATTATAAATTTAAAATTTAAAATTATATATTAAATAAAAATTATAAATTACAATGATAAAATAGTCTTTTGAACATTTATCTTTATCCAATCCGTCCAACCAAACGTTAGATTCACTAAAAATAGTTCAATCCAGACATCTAATCCCATGACTAAACAAACATAGGATACAAATCCAATCCAACCAAATAGTCCGGACACAATGTATCGCAAGACTAAGAGTCCGATGGATTACAATTCTCTCTTATCCAGTCCGTCCAAACAAACACACCCTACATTTTTAATTATGTTATTTTTTTTAATTATGATCAATTTTTTTCTTTAGTTATGATAATATTTTGAGATATTTGGTTATGTCTCATTAGTGTTTGGTTATGATTATTTTATTTTATTTTTTTAGTTATGACTCAGAAAGTATGGGATAATACAATCTTCTTCTTTAATTATAAGGTTCATATAGTACATACAGGGATAAAACTAGAAGAAGACTATAGGAGGTCATAGCTCCCCTGCTTGTGTGAGCAATACTATTTGCCATAGTACTTCAAAAAAAATATATCTCTCATTTTATACATAAAAGGGCTCCCAACATAAAATAAATAAATAAATAAATAAATAAGATTCTTTTTCCATCTTGCATTTTCATTTTGTTTTGAAAAAAAAAAAAAAAAAAAAAAAACTGTTTGATCGTATTAGAGATTTTTTCCATGGTGTTTGATTTATTTTTATTTTTTTCTATATATTTGTATAATTTATATATCATATTGTATATATACATGTGTGTTTGTATATATAGTAAAAAAATGTATTCGTCTTTTGACCCTTCGGTAATGAAATCCTAGTTCCGTTACACACCCATTAAAAAATGTGTACCATAATCTTTTCCTTAGATGACAAGTAACAGTGAAATAACTGTAAATAACAATCAATCTCAAGTTCAATTCTATTCACATGTTATCAAAATATGGAATGAAACATAAGTTTTAATTGGTTTAAAATGTTAGTACTTATAATTTTAAGTGAGATTAATATTTTTTAAATATAAAACTTATAATTTTAAATCAATCAAATTTTAGATATGTGTTTTGTATTGGAGTAATACTACTCATAATTCATGTTCCAATATTTGTTCAGTTGTTACTTAAAAATTAGCGTAAAAGCAATGAATTTTATTGTTCAAATGATAAAAATTTCGAAGCCACATGGATCATGCTAGTATTTTTATTAAAAAAAATTTATCTTTACATTGTTCAATCAAAGCATCATCAGACAATTAAAATATCTCCAAAATTACAAACAAACATGGAGGGATTGTCAGAAAAAACATCTTCAAAATCTTCACGGCTGCTGAGCTACAGGATTTGTGTGAATGAATGTGCCATGCCATTTTGCGTAATTCAAATAATATCTCGGGGATAGTTTGATCATTGCGGCTAGCAACCCAGATATTTTCAACCCACTCAAGTATTACCATACGATCATAGAAAGGGATCACCATCAAAGTATCAGTAAAGCTCCGTTCAAACAAAAAAAAACGTATCAGTAGAACTTATCATCAATAGGAATAAGTTTTCAATTGTGCTAGGGACCCCAGTGGGGGCACCCCAGCACCCCCAGTTTTTTTTTATTGGTCAATTTTAATTTTTGTTTTTGTTTTTGGTTTTTTTTTTTTTTTTCTTCTTTCCTTCCAATCACCCACGGCCACAGCCACGTGGGGCTGGGGCTGGGGCTCATTGAGGGTGGGGGTCTGTCGCATTTTTCATAAGTTTTATTTGAAATACAGCGGGGAATCTCTTAAAATAGTCCCTGAAAAAATTTAGATTGCGTTTGGTAGAGTTTTCTAAATATAATTGGAGAATAGAGTTGTATTTTGAGTTTGTGAGTTTTTGAATTATGATTTGAGTACAGAAAATTTGTTTGGTAAATAAGTTTTGAATTGAGTGGAGAATTTTTGATGTGACATATGATATTTGATACAAAAACTTACAACTCATAACCAAACACACAACTCAAAATTCTATTCAAAACTCATAAAAAATTTTAAAAAATATTTTTTCTTGAATATATAAAAATTAACATGCGTCAATTGCAAAAAAAGAAAAAAGAAATTATGCACTGTTCTGGTCAACTGGTCGAACGTCCGGTAGGATGTCCGATGGGACAACTCGTTAGCCCAAATTCTCTCCCGCCTTTGACAGAGTTTTCAAAAGTGAGTGTGAAATTAATTTTTAAAAATTTTAAACAAATGCCATATGCAAAACATGGGGTGAAAATATATTTAGAGAGGCTAACCAAACACAGTCTTAATATTTCTCATCCTCCAAAAAACCAACTTAGTTCACCACTGAAGGAAGACAAAGCCTTCACCAGGGCATGCACTATGCTTGGTTATCACTTTTCAAAAACACTTTTCAGAAAATTTTACTTTTTTATTTTACGTGTTTTTTTGTTTTTACTGAATTTTTTAAATATTTTGAGCAATTTTTAAAATTTTTAAACATACCTAACATATATATACCTAAAAAGTTTTTAAAAAAAAAAATTTGAAAAAACCTTTTAAAAATTCATTAAATACCAAAAATACAAAAAAAAATACAATAATTCAGTACATTTTTTTGTATTTTTATGTATTTATTAATTTTTAAAAATATTTTTTCATAAATTTTTTACTTTTTAGATACATCTAAGTGAGGTGCATCTAAAAAAGTAAAAAAAAAATGTTTAAAATTTTAAAAATATTCACTAAAAACAAAAAAGCACGAAAACCAAAAAACTCAGTTTTCAAAAAACTTAATTCAAAAAACTCAAATCAAACACCCTGATTGAGATTCCCTTTTTGAGCTCTCTTTTTGCCTTTTTACTTACAATAGTAGAGATGTATTTTAAATTGATCTAACAGTCTGAATTTAGATAGAAAAAGTAAATTTAAATTTGTTTCATTATTTTTTATTTTTAAATAGTTAAATTTGAACAATTGAATCAATTTAAAATATATCTCTACCGTTACAGGTAAGAAACAAGAAAGAAGGCTCAAGGAGAATATTTCCACTCGGGCACCATTAAGATCCTCTCCTTAAGTGGTTGCCGTCAACTACAGTACGCAAATGGTGGTACTCTATACATAAATTAATATGAGCCATTGCATCGTCCTTTTCGATTTGGGCTGTCCACCAAAAAGATTTGTTAACTGGTTATAATCGGTAAACAACAAAATCTATGGTCGGTTTGTTTTCACAGATAGGATGGAAGCAATTCATACTAAAATGATTAATAGTGAGAAGATTGTTAGTGAGTAGCTTGATAATGAGATGATTAAGTAAAATTGTGCTTGTTTTGATGATAGTTGTTAGTATAGAAATTATTAAATTATTTTTATATAAAATAAATATAAAAAAATACAAAAATATTAAACATTAATGTTCAAAAAAAATGTCAAATATGTAAAAAAAATTAAAAAATTAAAAAAATAAAAAAATTCTAGAAAAAAATAAAACAATGGTTTTTACTTAACAAAAGAACCAAATAATTAAACATTAATGTTCAAAAAAAATGCCCAATATGTAAAAAAATAAAAAAATAAATGAATAAAATAAAAAAATTCTAGTCCTTTGGACTATTTTTCTAATACCATCTCCACCTCCTCCATCCCAATCCCCTTTCCAAGGCCTATCCTAATACCAAGAACCCCGTTTGTTTTCAGAGGTAGAATGAAAGGATTGATAGTGAGGGGATTAAGTAAAATTGTGTTTATTTTTATGATAGTTGTTTGTGTAGGGATTGTTAAATTATTTTTATATAAAATAAATATAAAATAATAAAACAAATAAAAAAATACAAAAAAAAACATTAAACATTAAACATTAATATTTTTTTAAAAAAAATGCCCAACATGTAAAAAATTTTAAAAAAATAAAAATAAAATAAAAAATTTCCAGGAAAAAATAAAACAAATAAAAAAATGATTTTTGCTTAACAAAAAATATAAAAAATTAAATATTAATGTTAAAAAAAAATGCCCGACATGTAAAAAATAAAATAAAAAATAAATAAAAATAAAAAATTTCTAGTCCGCCGAACTATTTTTCTAATACCAAGTCCTGGAGGCCTATCCTAATCTGGAGTTCACTATCAATCCCCTCCCCATCTCTCAAAACAAACACAATATTAGTGAGTCTCACCTCACTATCAATCCCAATCCCCCCTCTAACTCTCCAAACAAACGAGGCCAAGGAATTAAGAGTCCCCTCTGTAACGCCCTAAAAAAAACCCATAATATCATACATTTACTATAAAGAAAAGAGATTTCATATTACAATCATCAAAGTATTTTTACAAAAGGTATTACATGTTGACAACAAAAGTAAATGTCCTATAGGCTTACAACTTTCCAAGTCAACACTTGGTCACAAAAAGAAGAGTACTAACTCTACACAAAATAAGCCATTGGCTTGATATACATGTAATACAACAAAAACAACAAAAAAGGGTCTCACAGCCTCAAGCCTCCCAAGCTACGTCCTTGGAGGTGGCATAACACCTGTACCTGAAAATGATGTCCCATATAGGGTGAGCCAACGCCCAGTAGAGATATGCTAAACATAATATGAGCAAAAACTAAAACATTAGCATTTGATAAACGTTTAACCCACATAAATCAATTCATAATTCATTTCAATTACATGACAAATATGTCCACGTTTCATTCCTCTTTCCCATACTTAACCCATTTTCAGTTCATAAATATGGCTCAAAACCTGGCCAAACAGTTCCCATGAGACCACAGCTCATATCAACAATATTTTCGTTATTAACAATTTAAATGAGGTGACAACTCATATCAACAATACTTCCATACTTCACAATAGATACACATATTTGTTGTATCAATATCACATTAAAGTACTTCCATACTTCACAATAGATACATATATTTGCTGTATCAATACTTCAATAGATACACATATTTGCTGTATCAATACTTCAATAGATACACATATTTGCTGTATCAATGGAGTACATCCCCTATCTCCTCCCAAACAATATCTGGTTTAGGAGTCCATCTCCTATCTTCCCCTAAATCGTGGAGTACATCCCCTATCTCCTCCCACACAACACAATGTATATAAACACATATCGTATACATGAACAATCAATACATAAATTTGATGTATTATTCCAACCGTCATATTCAATGACATATTCAATTGATTAGTTTTAGTTCGCCTAATCATCATGCATTGTCTACAACAATCAAGACTATTCTCCACCGATAGCCCAAAGCAATCTTTTCTAAACAGATAATAAATGCCTCAACAGATATATAATCAACATTTTCAAAATGAGCGATTAATAAATCCAACCCCACCATTATATCTCATATTATGCCAATTTCATCATTTCCAATTCAATTTCATATTTCCATAACATTTCCAAATTAATAATATAAATTAATTCATCACAAAATTTAGGGCTTTCCTCCATCTTTCTCAACTTTGACCCAAAGGCTCAAAAATCAACAACAACATCAAGAATCTCATTTCTAGACCCAAATACACATGTATTGGTCAAAATAACAAAACCCCCTCTTTATTCACTTTGAAACCCTAACACCCAAAATTACCCAACTTCAACATTAAATCAAAATGGCTAAAAATTTATATCAAAGATCATATAAATGAGTAGTTATCCCTACCTCAAATTCAAAGCTCAAAGGAAGAAGATGAAGAAATTCGAAATGCTCCAAACCCCAATATTTTTGGATCAAAACGTAGCCCTCAACAAGCTCCACACTTTTTACAAAGGCCCAAGGGTAGAAGATCACTCCTAGTAGATCAAACCCTAGAGAGAAGTTGGAGTTTTAGAGTGAGGTGCCCTCCAATGGAGGTTTTGAAAAGTAAGAGAGAGAAAGAAAGTGTGAAAAGTGATTTAAAATCACCCAGCTGCCATCTGATATACGACTAATCCGCTCGAGCGGAGAATAGGACGCTCGAGCGTCAAGCACAAAAACTGGACCCGCTCGAGCGCCAAGACACAACTTCAAAACACACCCGCTCGAGCGCAAAGGGAAACCCGCTCGAGCGTAGATTACCCTCTTCCAGTATTTTTACAGACATTGAACACCCGCTCGAGCGCAAGGATACCCACTCGAGCGCGACCCGCTCGAACGTAAATAAATCCGCTCGAGCGTGAAAAACACATCTGCAGTATTTTTGCAGACGAACAAACTACTGAAGGTGTGCAAACTCCGCTTGAGCGCAAGAAGGCCCGTTCGAGCGGATCACCAAAAAACTGGGCAACAAGAAATGGAACTAAGGCTCAACCAACCTATTCGAAACACGCCCAACACATCCTAAAACCCAAATATATGGAATTAAAGAATGACAACAAGACATATACAACAACCAACTCCACGGAACCTAAGTCCGCATTCAACAATCAAAGGAGGAAGAACCAGGATCGCTATACCCTCTCCATCTCTCAAAACAAACACCCCATATAGTAAGTCTCATATCACTATCAATCTCAATCTCCTCACTATAACCCCAAACAAATGGGGCCATGGTGTCTTTCTATTTCCTTCTCTCTTTTCTAGTCTCTCGTCTTCCCTCTGTCTCTTTGTGTATTTTGGGTTCGTTTGGGAAAAAATGCCCGGGACTTTTTGGCTATTTTAGCCACACAAAAAATAAAATAGACTTTTCTAGCCCAATAAGACAAAACATCACATCCAACCTATAATCATTATAGTTTTTCTCTTACAAAAGTCAAAAAAAGTCAAAAAGTCTATCCCAAGTGAGGTTTTTTAGCCCCAGGCTAAAATAACTAAAAGTCAAAAAAGTAGCCCACATCCCAAACGAACCCTTTTATGGTACTCATGGCCACATCTTGATGTTTAGAATATGTCTATTTAAACCCAACGCAGATTTTGATGCCGAATGCGCAACTCAAAATCTTGCACCGGCTGCTAACAACAGGGGATGCAAATCTCTCCGTCAGCGACACCGATAGAGATGGCTCCACTCATCCCTTGTTGTTGGTGGTGCGTTTGGGTTTTGTTTAAATTTTTTTTTCTCGAATGCTTACCCAATAAATTAGTAATACCTTTGTGAGAATGGTGATTGCTGAATTGTAATATTTTTGGGTGTATTTGTATGGTGACCGGAATAGGACTGTGATGAAAGTTTTTTTTTCCCTCTTGTGAGGGAAGAGGTGTTGAGAAATTACATCTCAGTGTATTTAAAAATTAAAATTAAAATTAAACTAACGATAAATTTATAAATTTTGTCAGGGTGAAGCACCAATAAATTCTAAAATATGATCTTGTGAACTGTTTACTCTTTCTTTTTTCTTATGAACCCAAATGTCCCATTAAAGTAGAAATTACACAAAAGGTAGTTACTTACCCGTTTGGATTTAATTTTTTAGGGATAAAAGTAGGTTTCTCCAAATGTGAAATTACATGTTTGGGCAATCCACACTATGGAGGTTTTGGATTTTATCTCATTCTGAAACAAATCTCACATTACAAATAAGAACGTAACACTTTAATGTAACACTCTAATAATATAACACTCTAATGTAACACACTAAAAAAATCCTTAGTGTTCTTTTCTTAAACGTAACAACGTAATACTCTAAACTTGTTCTAAATGTAACACTCTAATGTAACACACAAAAAAACTTCTTAGTATATTTTTTTCAAACGTAACACTCTAATTAATGTAATTTCGAACATAACACTCCAATGTAACACACTAAAAAATTATTAAATATACTTTTTTCAAACGTAACACTCACAATTTGAAATTATTCATTTACCCAAAGTTTATTAAGGAATTTTTCTACTCCTTTTTGGAATGGTTTGAAGAATCTCATACCCTTTTTTTAGAGTGTTACATTGGATTATTATGTTTGGGAAAAGTATCGTAAGAAAAGTACACTAAAGAGTTTTTTGAAGTGTTACATCGGACTGTTACGTTTGAGTGTTATAGATTGAAATTATACATTTGCTCAAAACTAAGGAGTTTTTGTACTCCTTTTGAAATATTTGAAGAATCTCCCATCCTTTTGAAATGTTTGAAGAATCCTATATTTCAAGTCATTTTTGTACTAATTTTGAAATATTTGAAAAATCTTATTTTTCAAGTCATTCCAAATTTGATTCTCATAGGTTGTGTATCTTACCTTTCTAACACAAAAGAAGAATATATATATATATATATAATAGAAATAAGGGTATAACTGTAAATATAATTTTCAAATAATATATTAAATTTACCTCTCCAAAATTAATGAGACTAATTGGTTTAGAAGAAAACTCTTGGTACTAATCGGATCATCATTCCTCAAACTGAGATTTATAAGTAAATTTTTCATTTTTTTATTAATCTGTAATTATTTTATAAATAGTTCAATGATGTGTAATTTTCTCGAGAAAATTTTGTTGTGGACCTATTGAATGACTAACTTGGCAAATTTTGAGTGATTACCGTAAAACATCACATTTACGGGTTTTTATGTCTGTATAATAAGTAGCTAATTAGTGGATTAAAAAATATCATTTGGTGTATTAATTGAAAAACTTAATTAAAATTATGTAAAAAAATAATAAAAAAATACAGTTATTAATATCTATAATCCACCTTCCATAAATATTTAACTTGAATTTTTTCAGCAACAAAAAAAAATAAAATTAATATATTGTTACTATTATAATAAATATATGAAGTTCTAAAATTGCTCTCCATGAGTTATACAACTTAAGTGGTAAGTAACTTCATAGGTAGTGATAAGTATGTTCAAAACAAGTACAAAGTAAGTTTAAAATAAGTGGTAGGTTAGTTCAAAATGAATAGTAAGTTATTTCATAACAAATGGTAAGTAAATTGATAAAGAGCGATAAGTAATGTCATACACAGTAAGTAATTTTATTAATAAATATAATTTCATATATCACTCATTAACAATTTTTTTTTATTATTATTTTATAGGAAAGCACGAGACTTGATATATTGTATATCCAATAATAAGTCATCTAATAAAGTATATTAGAGTACAAGATAGATCTCAAAAGGGATAAAGAGAACCTTTACTTAAGGAGGATATGAGTCTCTACATAGAGAAAAAAAAAACTTCCAAGTAGGGAGGAAAAAAGCCTCCATGAAAAAAGAAAACTTCTACATAGAGAGGTATTATTGCAACAAAAAAATAATAATAATCAAAATAATCACTATCAAACAAACATTACTAATTACCTTCACGATACATTCATCGTTGCAACAGATAACTATGGTACTTCAATCCCCACTTTCATATTACAAAATAAAATATTTTGGATTTGAAGTGATTGCCTAACGTATAAAAACACGTTTAGCAGTGTCGGATTTCAATCATGAATTAGATTTGAATCCAGATCTGAAAGTTTACTCGGTGACGGTTGATAACGAAAACGGGACAAATAACAGTAGCTAACATAGTGATGAACAAGAAAGAAAAAGCAAAAAAGGTATAAAAAAAAATTAAAAAAAAAAAAAAAAGAAACTGTGGGAGAAGAAATGGAGGGAAAAAGAAGGCTATAAGTATATAATGTTATTCTTGTTTTTGCTCAATGTTGTCTTCTATCTGTAATAAGCATAGGAAATAGCAAGTAAAAAAATGATAAGTACAATACTAGGTGGTAAAATGGATAGTAAGTGGTAAGTTGAGTTAGTTGAAAATAGAATGAGAATGAATGGTAAGTGTTGTATTTTTTAATGGTAATTAAACTCTATTTACTATTCAATGAGCATCTACTTACTATTTTATTATACTTTACTTACTATTCGATTAAACACCACTTACTACTTAATAATACTCAACTTAATTACTACCCAATAAAACTTCGCTTACTACTTAACGATACTCAACTTACTATTATCTTACTTACTACTTAATGAGACTCCATTTACTACTAGTTGATACTCTACTTACTACTTGTTAATTGTGTACTTGCTACTCCAACAAACTTGATTTACAACTCAATCAAATGTGACTGCTACTCAATAAACCTCTGTTACTATTGATTCTTGGGTAGAATAGTAAGTAGAATAAGAACAAATTGTAAGTACAATCACAATAAATAGTCAGTAATAATTAGAAATATAAATTTTAAATTATTAAACAAGACCCATGAATTTTAAAGAAAATGTAAAACTATAATAATGGACTTGGTTTAGTACTCAAATCAAAAAAAAAATAAAAATAAGGCACCACTTCATTTTACTTAATTTACTATTCAATTAAATCTGACTTACTACTTAATAGGACTCTACTTTTTATTTCGTTAGACTCTACTTACTAGTCAATGTTACTCAGCTTACTACTCATTGATATTCTATTTACTACTCCATCAAACTTGACTTACAACTTAATCAAACATGACTTACTACTACATTAAACCCCGCTTACTACTTCATTAGGTTTGCTAAATACTATATTAAACCCTACTTACTACTTAATGAGACTATGTTTACTACTCCATCATACTTGACTTACTATTTCATCTGACTTCACTTACTATTTAATTTGCTACACTTACTAGTTAATATTATTTCACTTACTACTCAATTAAATTCTATTTACTACTTAATGAGATTTCACTTACTACATAATGAGACTCCACTTACTATTCAATGGTTTTTTTCCCTTTAATTAGATGAAATGTTATTGCAACAAAATCTTAAAAATTATAAATTAAAAATATCACATTATGTTAAAATAAAACATGGATAGAGACATAGATAGATTCTTATCTGGAGAATGTATTGAATTTGTGAAAATCAAAATCACCCTCTTTCACTTATCCTTTGTAAAAAATTATATATATATATATAGAGAGAGAGAAACACTATTGTTCATAGTAGGGGTGTGCGCGGTGCGGGTCGGTGCGGTTTGAGAGAAAAATAAAAACCGTATGGCGGGTGGCGGATTGATAAAAGTGTCACTAGAATTTTCCATTTTCCTTATCAAAAACCGGCGGTTCGGTTGGCAAATAATGACGGATTTGCCTTGGCGGTTCGGGCGGATTGGTGATTTATAAAAAATATAATTCAAATTACAAAACTTAAATCAAAGAGTAAAAAAAAGACGAGAGATACCGTGATATTAAGCATCTTGCGAAGCTTTTGCAGCAAGTGTAGCAACAACATGATAATATCAATGACTATGCCATCAGTTCATTACAAGCATCTGTGGAAGTTACAATAATCAAATACAATACATAAAATTAATATCATTCAGGGTTTACAATATATTAAAAATGTTTACTGTTGAAAAGTATTTAGATTGAAAAGTGAGCTGATGCAAGTTTGCAACATGGCCAGGAAAAAAAAAATTGAAAAGTGAATTGGAATCCAACTTTATTTTGGATTATTGACATTTTGAATTCCCCTCGAGCAGTAATGTAATACTATATTCTAAGGTATAGAACAACAAGCAAACTTAAGTAAAAAAGAATTTTTAGAATCTTATAAAACATGATTTAATAGCGGTGCGGGTCGGTGCGATTTGGAAGAAAAATAGAAACCGGCGGATTGATAAAAGTGTCACTAGAATTTGCCATTTTTCTTACAAAAAATCGGCGGTTCGATTGGCAAATAATAACGAATTTGCCTTGGCGGTGCGGCTCGGTGCGGTTTCGACGGTTTCGACGGTATTATGCGCACCCCTAGTTCATAGTGTATGCAAATGAATTGGGAGGTTTTCTATTTTTTCTTAATTAACTAATTTAGATGTATTCATTTATTGTTTTTAATAAATGTTCTTCATGTTGTAGTAGGTAAAGAATAATAATTTTTGTAAATATATTCATTTATTGTTAGTAATAAATGTTGATAAATAAGAGATATTCCTACATGAATAATACTACATGCACTAATTAGTGTACTATCTAATATACTAATTGATGATGTGTCATAATTTAAGAAATTTTTGATATTTGTAATGTGATTAATGAGTGGGGTCAATAATAATGTCATAACTAGTGTTGGTACACTAGTTAATACACTAATTGGTACATGTAACATCACCATTCCTACATATATTTAGAAAAAAAATAATGCTAAATGTACCAATTAGTGTACTAACAGATGATGTGGTATAATTTTAGAAGTTTTGAATATTTATAATTTGTATAATGTGTGGGATCAATAATAATGTTATAACACTAGTTGGTACACTAGTTAATATACTAATTGGTGCAGGTAGTACTACCGCTACTTAATCAAACTATACTTACAACTTAATTAAACATGACTTATCAATTAATAAGACACCAACTTCAATAGACTTAAGTTAATAATCAATAAAATTACACTTAAATAGAAAATAGTAAATATAAACGTTACCAAACAAGCCCTTAAATAATAATTATTATTTTGAGGTGTTGTAAGTAAAAATAATAATAATAATATAACTATTTTAAATTAATGTTTTTAAAATTAAGTTTAAATTAATGTTTCACAATAATGACTATTTTAAAATATTAGTAAATTTTAACAAATTTTAATAATTAATATTTAAATATCATATTTTACTCTTTACAAATCATTTCAAGAGAAAATAGAGAGAGAAAATAGTTAAATATGATGTCATTAGTTTTATATATTTAAAATTAATTAAAAATGTAAAAGAGGACACACTTTTCAAGAATTGAAGGTGACCTATTTAGCAGGTAATATTTTAAATAGTAAATTCATTCATAACAAATAGTGAATGAGTGAATACCAAATAGTAAGTATATTTATAGCAAATTGTATGTTACCATCACTTTTTTTTAATTTCAAAATTAACTAAAATTATTTTACTTTTTATAAAACTACCTTACTTTTTGAAAAATCACTTTATTTTTTTCACCTAATTTTATTATGTATTCATCCAATAACTAACATTTATCATATCTAAATCTAAAGCTACATATTTCTTCATATACCATATGAAAACCACTTTTTTTTCCCAATTTGTTGGGGGTTACCGATTCTGTCGGGAAACCAAGTCATAAGAGCGAATCATCTGTCAACACGTGTAAAAAGCCTCACCTTTGCGAAGAATCCAAGCGACATATTGATAGAAAGGAAATGTTTCAACTATAACGAAATTCTATTATGGAGCATTTTGGCAACAAGGTAAAAAGTTAATTTTTTAATTTTTTAATTTTTTTACTTAAAATAATCTAATTTTTTATTAAAAAAGTCAAAAAATTAAAACACTAACTTTTTACCAACTTTCCAAAACACCCCTATATACCCTTTCTATCACATGCATCTTTAAGTTTTGTTATTTTTTCAATGGAGCTTTTTTAATAAATTCACTTTCTAAGAGCTTTATTCCATCCAATCCATATTCTTTTTGACTATTCCATTAGGTCCTATTTGAGATAAGAAGACCAAAATACCATTTTCATCTACTTATGTTCCATTTAGTTCACATTATTTTCTTATGTTTCAATAAGTCCTATGGGTGACAAAATTACCAAAATACCCCTAATGTAAATGTTCACACCGTCAATGTGAATGTTCATATCGTCAATGTATAAGGGCCCGGCCCATGTCGATCGTCGTGGGTGCCCGGAAAAATTCGAGTTGGGTCGGGGCGGGTCCGGCCCATTGACAATGTGAATATTCACATTGACATGTTAACATTCACATTAATAGGAGTGTAAAATTGGCCTGCGTCCCGTGGCAGCGTGAAACCCGCCCGCGGCCCATGGGCGGCCCGGGGCAAGCCGGTCTAGCCCGTTGACAATGTGAACATTCACATTGAAAAGAGTATAAAATTGGCCCGCGGCCTGGGGAGGGCCCGACCCAGCCCGTTGACAATGTGAATATTCACATTAACATGTTAACATTCACATTGATAGGAGTGTAAAATTAGCCCGCGCCTCATAGCTGCCCGAAACCCGCCCACGGGCCGTGGGCGGCCCGGGGCGGGCCCAGCCCGGCCTGTTGACAATGTGAATATTCACATTGACATGTTAACATTCACATTGATAAGAGTATAAAATTGGCCAGCAGCCCAGGGCAAGCCTGGCCCGGCCCGTTCACAATGTGAATATTCACATTGACATGTTAACATTCACATTGATAGGAGTGTAAAATTAGCCCGTGCCTCGTGGCTGCCCGAAACCCGCCCACGGCCCTGTGGGCGGCCCGGGGCGGGCCTGGCCATTTTTTTTTAATTCTTTTTAATTTTTTCTACCAAAATTTTATTATTTTCCACAAAAAAAGACACTAGGCCTCGGCGCGGGCCAGGCCTCGGACCGAGCCTTGAATGGGCCTTAACCGAACCGATGGGCTGAGCCGGGCTTCAAAGTGATGGCCCAGGCCCTAGCCTAGAGTCTCGGACTAAGCTTAAGCCTAGGCCCAAACGAGCCTTTCCCGGACCGGCCTACGGGCCAAAAAATTAGGCCCAGGCCCTAGCCTTGGCACAAGGGTATTCGGGCTTTGGACGGGCCGATGGATCGAGCCTCGGGTCGGGCCGGTGGGCCTGGGCCTAGCCTCGAGCTTAGGTCGGGCTTAGGTGGACCTGGCCATTTTTTTTAATTCTTTTTAATTTTTTCTACCAAAATTTTATTTTTTTTCACAAAAAAATACATTACGCCTCGGGTGGGTTGGGCCTCAGACCGAGCCTTGAATGGGCCTTAAGCGGGCCGATGAACCGGGTCAGGCTTCAAAGTGATGACCTAGGCCCTAACCTAGGGTCTCGGACATGCTCGAGCTCAAACCCAAACGAGCCTGCCCCGGGTCGTGGGCGGGCTTCGGGCAGCCCACTGGCCGCGAGCCAATTCTACATTCTTATCAATGTGCATTTTAACATGTCAATGTGAATATTCACGTTATCAACGGCCAGGCCGGGTCTACCCCGGGCCGCAGGCAAGCTTCGGGTAGCGGGCAAATTTTACACTCCTATCAATGTTAATATTAACATGTCAATGTGAATATTCACATTGTCACGGGTCAGGCCAAGCCCGCCTCGGGCTGCGGTCGGGTTTCGAGCCACCCACGGGCTACGGGCCAATTTTACACTCTTATCAATGTAAATGTTAACATGTCAATGTGAATATTCACATTGTCAATGGGCGGGGTCGGGCCCGCTGGCCAATTTTATACTCTTATCAATGTGAATGTTAACATGTCAATGTGAATATTCACATTGTCAACAGGCTGGGCCGGGCCGCCCACGGGCAGTTGGCGGGTTTCGGGCAGCCACGAGACGCGGGCTAATTTTACACTCCTATCAATGTGAATATTCACATTATCAACGAGCCGGGCTGGGCCGGGCCTGCCCCAGGCCGCGAGCGGGCTTTTGGTCGCCCATGGGCTGCGGGCCAATTTTATACTTTTATCAATGTGAATGTTAACATATCAATGTGAATATTCACATTGTCAACGGCCCGGACCGGGTCCGCCCGGGGCCGCGCGCAGATTTCGCGCCACCACGAGACGCGGGCCAATTTTACACTCCTATTAATGTGAATGCTAACATGTCAATGTGAATATTCACATTGTCAACGGCCGGGCCCGCCCCGGCTCGCGTGTGGGTTTCGGGCCGCCCATAAGCCAATTTTACATTCCTACCAATGTGAATTTTAAAATATGAATGTTCACATCATAAAATTGCTAACCGTTCAAAAAATATTTATAAGAGTATCAAAATTAAATATAAGGGCATAAATGTCCAAAAAAATAGTGTAAATCAAGAAAAATGACTTTATGGAATAAAACTATACATACATAGGACTAAATGGGTTAAAAAATTCCTTCATAGACTTCTTGGGTTAAAACACTTCTAAATGGGATTTATCAATAAAAATCCCTTTTTTTAACTATAATTATTTTTTTTAGCTATAATTTTATGGAATATTTACACATAAGTCCTAATTTATGAACTTATACTCCATTAAGTTTTGACTAAAATTTTTTAGACATTTAAATTTCATTCAATTTTTAATAATCGAAATTATTCTTCAAATAATGATTGTTCATCATTTATGATTATCTATAAATAAACATGATAATTTAACATTTATTTTGATTTTCAAAACTTTATAACATCAACTTTCAAATTAAAAAAAACTTTGAAAAAATTATGTGCAAAATAAATAAATAAATATTTTTTGAATTATTTTTTTATGCAGAACTGAAAATTTTGTATTTATAAAGGATCATGATGATGGAACATTGATGTGTAAAACTTTTATTAAAAAAAAATTAAATGAAAAAACTGATAATATTCTCAATTTTAAAATTGAAAAAACCTGATAATGTTCTCGATTTTATTGGATAGTTGAATCAAACCAATAAGTCGAAGGGAAAAAATGTTTAATCTCATGTTCTGTTTTTTTTTTATCAGTTAGTGAAACAATTATCTGGAACACTAATATTCTTAATTTTAAAAATTGAGAAAAACTGATAATATTCTAAGTTTTACTAAATAAGACTTATTAGTTCAAAAAATTATAAATAAGATCTAAACTATCATAACATTTATAAATAGGACTTTTAGGTAATTAACTCTAATTTTATCTTAGTTATGACTCATGTGTTATTTGGTTGTGATTTTTTTTAATCATGAATCAAAAAATATAAAGTTATATTTTTTTTTCTTAATTATAAGGTATATACGGTACACTTTGAGAAGTGTATACCATCATATTTCCTCCAACTTAAATATTATTGTGAGATATAATTTAATTTTTTTTTGGTTTTGTTTTTGAAAAACAACTTAACAAATGTTAAATCGTAAATGATGGGAGCAATATTTTAAAATTACCAAATAATCCCTCCGTGTTGATATTGAAAGAAATCTTTTTTTTATTTTTATTTTTTGCTCTTAAGGCAATGTCATGTGATATTCTAATGAAAAATATTTTAGAGTTCTAAAAAAAAAAGCTCTAAAAGAGCTCTAATTTGTCTGTTTTCTCATTATGATTTGTCTCTTTTCTTTTTCTTTTTCTTTGTTTCACTGCTAATTGTATAGAGCTCCATTTAGAACTATATACTTAGAGTTTTTTTTATCACTGTCGTATTACAATATATTGATTGATTTTAAAACTGTACAATCCAATATTTTTTTATTGGATTTTTTTAGGAATAAATTAAGAAGTGTCAAATAATAAATGGTATGGGGCAATGTTTAAATATCACCAAATAATCACTCCATGTTGATGTTGGGATAAATGATTTTCTGCTCATGCCTATGTAGTGCTCCAACTTGATATGTAGTGCTCCAACTTGATGTTGATTGGTTGATTGAAACTACACAATTTAAAGGGTGTTTGAAAAGTGCTTATTTTAATTAATTTTTTGAATTTTTAAGTAAAGACGTGAAAAAAAATATAAAGAGTGATTTCATTGAATATTTTAATTTTTTTTTTTTTTTTTTTTTTTTTTTTTTTTTTTTGGCTATTAGTACTTTTTGGAGGACTCAAAGTTCCATTTGTTTGGAGTTATAGGGAGGAGATTAGGATTGATAGTGAAGTGGAATTACTATATGGGGTGTTTGTTTTGAGAGATATGGAGGGGACTCCTAATCCCTTAGTATTAGTAAAGGCCTTGGAAGGGGGATTGGGATGGAGGAGGTAGAGATGGTATTAGAAAAATAGTGAGGGGATTAGAAATTTTTTTATTTTTTTTATTTTTTATATATTGGGAATTTTTTTTAAAATACTAATGTTTAATTTTTTATATTTTTTTATTTGTTTTATTATTTTATATAAAAATAATTTAACAATTCCTACACTAACAACTATCATCAAAACAAACACAATTTTACTTAATCTCCTCACTATCAATCCCCTCACTATTAATCCTCTCACTATGAATCTCCTCCATTCTACCTCTGAAAACAAACAGGGCCCAAGTGTATGCCTTATTAAGTAAACTTATTTTTTAATAGATTTTATAATAATTAATGACATTTTTTATTATATACTATTAAAAAATGTCACAATTGTTAATTTTCAGCGACAGTTTAAAAAAATCGTCATTAATTTTTAACTTTTAGCGGCAATTTGAAAATTTCATTACAGAAAAATATCACAAATTGTAACTTTTAGCGACAATTTATAAAAATCATGACAAAAAAAGTCAGTAATTATCAATTTTTAGTGACGTGTAAAAAATAGTCTTAAAAAATTATTTTTAAGGACGATTGTACTAAGACTTATAGTCAAAAAAATTATTTTTAACGATAATTGTACTATAATTTATAATTTTTTATAAGTTATCTTAATTATAACTTTTGAGAGCATTCTAAATATTTTTATGATAAAAAAATTATATATATATATTTTACCGGCAAATGTTAGTTATTAATTGTTAGATTAGCGTCTATAGGAGAAAATCTCTCCACCCTTGGCAAAACACCTAAGTACTTGCACTCTCTTAATTAAACCCCTTTAAGGGGAGTTGAACACATAACATCATTGGAACTAAGCCGTAAGGAAGGCATGGTGGCCAACTAGACTAGGCCTAGTTGGTTATGTGATAACTTATTTAATTAAACATGTTCAAAATTTTTCACAAATAATGAAAAGTTGCACCTAATTTTTCATATTAGTAAACCTTTTTTTTTTCATATTTATTTATTTTTTAACACTTTCTAGATACATTGAAAAAGTAAAATATTTGGAACAAATTTTGAAAAAAAAAAATCTTTAAAGAGAAAGAAAAATAACCCAAAAATGAATTTTTTTTTAAAAATTTGTTTGTCGCATCTAAATTTTTTTTAAAAAAAACAAAAAAACAAAACCAGTTTCTATGCTGTAAACCAAACAAGGTGCGGATTTGTTTTGTAGGGAAAATGGATCTGCTTACCACTCAAATAGAGATTAAAACAAATTTAAGGTTTTTGTAAGTCCTTTTTCTTTATTCTTTATTTTTTTTAGACTTTTGTATTGAAACGATTGTTTAGTTGATAGTTTATACTCCGACATTGATGCCTATATTTTACTTTTATTATTATTGTTCTGAGGGTTTTTCATGTATTTCAATGTATTCATATTTATGCTTTTATAATTACTACAATGTTATACAAATCTATATAGGAATCTTTTGAGTAAAATTGAATTGGCTAGTTGAATTAGCATACTACCTGTTTAATTTTTAATAGTTTGAAGATTGAATCTAGAGTTCAGCCAATTCGACCTCTCTTTTCCTAGAGTTTATTAACCAAGTTATTTTTAGTGTAAACTACTAATAGATCCTAATAGTTTTGCTTAATTTCTATCAAGTCCTATTGAAAATAAATCTTAATAAAATTGCTGCTAAAAATAATTTTTTGTGACGATTTTTTTTGCATACATCGCTAAAAATTGACGATTAATGATTTTTTTTTGTCACAATTTTTATAAATTGTCGCTAAAACATACCGTTAATGATGTTTTTCTGTGACGAAATTTTTAAACTGTCGCTAAAAGTTAAAAATTAGTAACATTTTTTTGTGACAACTTTTGTAAACTGTTACTAAAGCTTATAATTTGTGATTTTTTTGTAACAATTTCAATCTATCGCTAAAAATTAACAATTAGTGTCATTCTTTAATAACGTTTAATAAAAAAAGGCCATTAATTTTTACAGGACCTATTGGACAATAAATCCACTCATTAAGACTTCTACGTAACTCCTCTTATTTTTAACTTATTATTTCCTAAATCTAAAGAACAATGGTTCCATCCTCTTTTTTTTTTTCTTTTTTTTTCTTTTTTGGTCTTAAGTGAATTTCTTTTTTTTTTTTATAATTTAAAGTTGTATTCTAATTTTTTTGAAAACTACTTCTGCACAAAAATGAAAACAATACCAATCAGGCCTCCCACCATAACAAATGACAAAACCACTATATTGATACAACATAAACAAACATTCAAAATCACCATTAGACATTATTTCTACGAAAAGAAAAAAGGATCAAACTATCCTCAAGGACTACCCATCTTTCACAATCCGGCATAATAACGCTAGCGAAATAGAAACTACAAAAAAGAAGCAAATCGTCCTTGTAAATGGGATGCGAACTGAGCTATTCTCGGATGATACAGTCAAACAAAAGGGAAAGAGAAACGGGAATGGGAACACCCAAGATTTATTTCTGCGCATTAAGATCCTCTAGAGTGTATTCTCTAGAGTGATCTCCTAGAGTGACCCATCCTAGGGCTGAGACTCAGCCTCACCAAAACGACGTCGTTTTGGTGAGTAATTTGAAAAAAAAAAAAAAAAAGAAAAAGAAGAAAAGAAAAGAAAGAAACCAGGTCAGCCATGACAAGAAAGAAATGGTGATGGTGTCTGTGATAAGAGACAAGAAAAGAGAGAGAAGAGGATCTACATTGACCCTGATGTTGCTCTCTCTTACATTGTAAGGCTTATTGTTGTTGAATTTTGAATTGACCCTGCCTTATATCAAACCTGTAGAGTGATTGTAATCTTCTTCTCGCTCTCTTCTTGTCTCTCTCTCTCACTCTGTTTTTGCTCTCTCACTTTTGTGATTTAAATTTTTTTTTGGTAAAATTGTTTGTATATTTGTTTGTTTTGATTTATAAATATATATATATATATATCATCTCTATGTTTTGTCTAGATCTATAAGGAAAAGAAAGAAAGAAAGGAAGAGGAAGAGGAAGAGGAAGAAGAAGGAAGGGGAGGTGCAGAGGGAGAGGACCGCCGGAAGAGGTGAACGATTGGGGAAGGGTCGTCGGAGGGATTGAGAGTTGCCGGATCTGGTGGGGAAGGTGGCTAACGATGGGCTTTTGTTTTGATTATGTTCAATTTGTTGAATTTGAAAACCCAGCAATGGCACGGATTGGCCAAAGATTTGGGGATAATTTGTAAATTTTTATATTCGTTTGTATATTTGGCCAAATTTCTTGAATCTGAATCTGAATCTGGTTTCTTTCTTGAAATTTTTTTTTGTATATGAATCTGAATCTGAGGGGGTATATACAAACAATTTGGGGATATACAAACAAACATCACAAACAGGGCACCATCACCATTTCTTTCTCACCATGGCTGACTTGGAGTTTTTTTTTTTTCCACCAAAACGACGTGGTTTTGGTGAGGCTGAATCTCAGCCTTTAGATGAATCCTCTAGGAGATCACTCTAGAGACTACACTCTAGAGGATCTTAACGCTATTTCTGCTAATAAAAAATTTCAATAAAAGCCACTAGATATTTGTTATCACTACCTCTAGTTGCCTTTAGGAGTGTTGAGATCTGCAAATACCGGGCTGTCAACTCCTACTCCCATTGCATTGAGACCGTTGTCAACATACACAACAGCACCAGTGATTGCTGAAGCCAACGGCGATACCAGGAAGGCAGCTGTGTCCCCCACTTCCTCTGTAACATTGGTTTCTCAAGCTCAGTGTGTGGAAAATTAAAAAGCATAGCAAGACTGAAAACGCTGTCAAATTGCAATTTTAGTCAAATATTTGGGTTTACAATTAGAAATGCAGGTTGGCCCAAGGTAAGATTGTGGTTAGCGTCCCTGGTGATGTGGGTTCAAGTCACAAAAATAACCTCTCCAAAAATAAGAGTAAGGCTGCATACATTTTTCCCTCATGAAATCACGCTTTAGCAGGAGCCTTGTGCCCTAGGTCTCCTTTTTATTTTGGGTTTTAAATTATTTGTGAGCAGTGTTATTGGCAGAGAACCTGTTTAGTTGCTTCTGTGGCTTTTGCCATTTGCCACAGCAACAACCAACCAGTCCCACCCCGGTATGCACACACACATGTATAGATATGGATATAATGAAAGGTAACTCAAAACACACTAAGGAACACCAAATGAAGTACAGTAAAAGACGTTCAAAAAAAAAAAAAGAGTAATAGGGACTTGCCTGCAGAAAGTTCTTTCTGCAATGGGGCATTCGCCATTGAGTAGTCGATCATCATATCAATAAAGCCGATAGCTTTTGCAGCACGACTTCTTAGTGGACCTGTATATAATTCTAATATGTCAGCACAAAGATGCAAGAAGAGAGGATAAAACTAGTAAGATGTTAAACATGTACTCCAGCAGATATAGAATTGTCTCATTCAATTTTCTGAAGACTGAGTACCCATCAGGCATCAAGAAGACAAGATTTGTCACACAAAAAAATGGAACCAAACACAATAAATGATGATCAAAAAATGTTTGAAACTATTGAACTACTTAAATTCATGGAATCCCAATCAATGGTGAAGTATGACAACTAGGTGTCAGCCTCAGGGCTTCAATTCCTTTATTGAAATGACAAAATTTACAGAAACGAATGATTTGCTTAAATTGAGTCTTCGATGGGGCTTTGGATGACAGAAAATTGACTTAAAGCAATACTCAATTGATCAACAAAAATGAAAATAATGTTTCTTTTCGAATTTTTGTAAATAATTTATTTGTATACCTGCAGATATTGTGTTGACTCTGATTTTGTGCTTTCTTCCAGCTTCAAAAGCAAGCACCTTCATCAGGCACAGAAATGAGACAATCCATCAGAAAAAACATGAGAAATAAAGGATGCTAAATTTGGTAAGAATGAAAAACTAGAGGCGGGAAAAAAGGAGAGAGGAGGAGGAAAAAAATACTTTTGTATCACTCTCAAGAGCAGCCTTTGCTGAGCTCATGCCTCCACCATTTCTGCATGTAGAAACGTTTCAATTGACAGCATTTGCTCCTTGTGTAATTGGTCAGATGGACTTATGACAGAATTGAGTAAACAAGACAAAATGGAAATGTACCCCGGAATGATCCTTTCAAAAGCAATGTAAGTTAGTGAAATTGATGCACCTCCTATAATCACAAGCCAAACTCAATAGTGCCATGATTTTAAAACAATGAAGAGGGGGGGGTGTTGGGTGTGAATTGTACCTGGATTCATTATTGGAAGGAAATGCTTGAGTAAAGATATAAATCAATAACTTGAAGCAGAGATTGCTGCAAGATATCCATTTCTTGATGTCTCTGAGAGAAGTTTGCTTACCTGCCCAGGGTTTGTCATTACTTTAATACCACGAAGATGGTAAAACAGCACCACCCAAAGGAAACAAGGAAGCGAGAGGTAACTTAAAAAGAACTAGCGAGTGACACACACGATGTGTGTGCAATTCAGATAACTAATAATAAAGAATTTAATACCATAATATGTATGTTGCTTAAGTGATAAGTATGTTCTTAATAAAACCCAAAGTCTTGGGTTCAAAATTTGCTTACGCTATATAATAATTTTTTTATTTTAACATATATATAGTTGTCACGTGGTATGAGGAAAAGAAGGCTTCACTAAACCAATTTAGGCCTTCACTTAGGGCTTGTTTGGGATGTGAGTTGACCTTTTGGCTTTTTGATTTTTTGACTTTTTTAGCCTAAGGCTAAAAAACCTCATTTGGGATGGATTTTTTTGGATTTTTTGACTTTTGTGAGAGAAAAAATGAAATGATTATGATTTGGATATGACATTTTGTCTTATTGGACTAAAAAGCTTATTTTGTCTTTTTGTGACTAAAATAACCCCAACTTCACCCAAACCCATATGCCAAACGAGCACTTAATAATAGTATAGATAACAAAAAATTACAAATACTCTACCTCTGGTCCATTGGCAAGCGAGTGCACGAGGATGTCAATGCTGCCAAAATCCTATGAATAAATCTGGTATATTTTTACTTGACCATATTTACTAAATATCAATATCTCCGCTCTTCTAGAGCTCATAGGTATAAAAGAATTTTGGAGAAATGTACTTAGTTCGGTCACTTTTGATATAGTCTCCTTTGATCAGTGTGATACACGCAACATTATCTTCGTATAATATGATTGGGCTTTTTTTTTTTTTTTTTTTTTTTGGGTTAAAGACATTCCACACCTTTCTTGAGTATGATAGATCATGCATCTTTAGCCAAATATATTCTCAACTTACTTCATGAATAGAAAGTATCTTTGAGTGATTTGAAAAGTAGCAGTCAATGTATGCTTCACAGATTGCCAAGAGATAGTTGTACCACTATAGGTAAATACGAACCCTATTTGTGATTAGGTTTTGTGTAGATCAAAAAGATAACGAGTATCTGTATAGCCAATTGGCTATGGTTTTGATTCATTTGAATAAAATAAACCCATGTCGATTGTTCCACGAAGATAACTTAATATCTCATTCAATCTATTTCAATGTCTTTGGGTTAGTACAGAACTATATTTTGCTAACAAATTGACATCAAATGTAATATCGGGCCTAGTACAATTTTCAATATACATAATAGTACCAATTGCATTGAGATATAGTACTTCAAGACTAAGAATTTCTTCACCATCTTCTAGAGGGTGAGAGATATCTTTCTTTACATCAACCGATCGAACAACCATTAGAGTATTTAATGGATGAGCTTTTTCCATATAAAAGTACTGTGGGACTTTTCTAGTATATGTTGATTGGTGAACAAGAATCTTATTTGGCAAGTGCTTGATCTGCAGGCCGAGACAAAATTTCGTTTTGTCAAGATCTTTTATTTTAATTTCTTCTTTAAATATTCTATAGTTTTGTATGCTCTTCTGGAGTCCCACAAGATTCAAATCATCAACTATACTACAACAATTGCAAATTCAGATTCTAAAAAAAAATTGCATTAGCAAATTGGATCATTCTCATATCCCTTTTTCAATAGATATTCATTCAGGTGATTGTACCATGCATCTAGATTGTTTCAACTCGTATAATGATCTTTGTAGCTTGGTAGAATAAACACTTATGGAATTTGAATTAAATGCTTATGGAATCTTAAGTCCTTTAGGGATTTTCATATATATATATCACTATCTAGTGATTCAAATAAATATGTTGTAACCACATCCATTAGATGCATATTTAAATTTTCTGTGATTACCAAGGTAAAAATCTGAAGGTGAATATGTTTTCTCATAGTTCATACCAAGTTTCTGCAAGAAACCTTGTGTAATGAGTTGCGCATTATATCTAACAATTTCATTTTTCTCATTGTGCTTTAGCACAAATACCCACTTATATCCAACAATACCCACTTATATCTTGCAAGCTGTATCCCTTCGAGGGTTTGGACTACAGGTCCAAATACTTCATATTTTGTAAGTGAGTTCAACTCTACTTGTATTGCTTCTTTCCACATTAGCTAATTATTTCTACGTCGACATTCTTCGACGGTTTGTGATTTATTATCATCATCATTTCTACACCATTATTTCTGGTAATGTTTTCACTATTATTTCTAGTGTTGTCAAGGGCAACTTTATATGAAAATATGTTGTCAACAACAGTTTAATTTATGTCCCAAACATCTCCTGTACTTATATAATGTATTGAGATCTCTTTATTTTTAGGCATCTTTTCCACTTCAAGGGATAATTCTTTCAGAAATTTCGCTTTTCAAGGGATAACTCTTTAGGAGATTCCTCTTCTAGAGGTTCCACTTCAGCGGATAACTCTTTAGGAGATTCCTCCTCTCGACGTTTATAAGTAGAAGATTTGGATAGACTTACCATAATAGCCAATTTCGTAGGTCTAACATCTTCAGGAGGCTAGAAAATTTTGTAGGCTAGCCTCTTCAAGAGTGCTAGGTATGGTCTCTTCTGTAGCACCTCTTCAGGAGTACAGATCTAGCCTTTGCAGGAGCACCAAACGTCTTCCTCTTTTGAGAAACTTTGTCTTTTGCACCAATAGGTCTATGATGCTTCTAGCGTGACTTAGAAACATTTGTAGCTATACCAACAGATTGTCCTTTAGGAACATCAATTCTTGCCAGAGCATTAGCACGCGGAATATAAGATATTGTGACACCCCAAAAATCGAAAACATCAAAGAATTTATTAATAGGTAAATAAAAGGTTTTTTTTAAGGTTATAAATGTAGAAAACGTCACTAATGAGTCATTTGGTCAATAATTAAGTAAGATCTGAGGAAAGGTTGGAGGAGTCAAAATAGTCTCCCTTCTAAGTCTAATCTCTTTAGATAGCAAAACTACCTTTTTTTTAACAAATCTTAAGAAAGTATTAACACAAAATCTACATAAATTGACGGAAAATAAGGAATAGATTACAAAGGATAATTATAGTTATAAAAGCAAAATAATAGTTACAAGATCATATCTTAATTACGACAAGAGTTTTAACACGTATAATCCCAAAACACGATTACTAATTCCTAATTCTCCTAGGATAGTCACATGTCTTCAAATGTTTCTGCTTTGCCGTCGTCTGTGTAAATTTGTCAACACCTAGTATGAAACGCCATGAGCTTGGAATGCCTAGTAAACGCACACACACCACATCCCTTATTCCCAATCCAATACACAATTACAATTACAACAAATAAGTAATGAAGCATCATATTCAAGTAAACAAGCAGAAGGTTATAAAGTTACATTTTAGTAATTTAGAAATTCCCCAAAGAGATTTCATCCTTCCAACCGCAAGAATTGGACTCGGATTATTCAGTATGCCCCATCTTTTATTGCTTTGCAGACCTTACCCCTGATGCCTACAATGGTTATGTACTGCATAGCACCAATTGAGGACCTCAAAAAAGACAGTAAAAATAAGGGTCTTACCCATAACATCCTCCAACCTTATCTATCATAAATACTTAGGGTCCGAATACAACCGATCAATTCAAGGATTCCAAAACAACCACTTGTGCAAGACTTAACCTTTAATTAGGGAACATGTCCCATCAATCTATACTTGAAGTTAACATATTATCATCTCATCATTATTCAAGTGATTAAAAACCCAATAATGCTTCCACTTAGTTTCCCTTTGAGTTAGATGTTTTAAGTTAAAGTTAGAACAAACTATTGAGACAATAATTTCTTTACACTTATAAGCATCATCAAAGCACCATGGTAAAGAAATATAGGCATAACAATGTAAAAATCATACTAAGGCCCAAACAAGTGATAAAAAGCACATTCATGAAATTAAAAATATGAAATCATCAATAAACTTGAATTTTCAGATTAGATACACTTTAAAGATCACAATCTAAGAGATATTTTTAGATTTTTTCTGAACTCAGCCTTTCTAGGGTTTGTAGAGAATTTTATCTAGTTTCTAGACAATCTTTCAAAAATAGGATAGCTTTCCTAAATTTTTCATTATTTAAGAAATACTTCAATGTTGTCCAAATTCGTCGACTATTACGAAAATCGGATTTTCTCTCAAACCACTCGCTCTTTTTCAATAAAACCATTTTTTCTTGAAATCCAACACTTTAAGAAAGGTTTTGATATAAAAATGAGGTCAAGAGAATTTTTCTTCATTTTTATAGAATCTTTGAAAGTGTGCTGAAAATACCGGTCTTTCTTGCACAAGATTGAAATAAGAAGAGTAATAGAAAAAGAGGACAACCATGAGAAATTTTACACTTCTCTTATTGTGAAAACATGATAAATAGTGTATATATATAACTCAGATTTTTAGAATGAATGTATGCTTTTGGAAATAATGTGAGAAGTGGGTAAAAGATATAGTTTTACTTCCATTAAGTGATAATACAAGGAAAGAAACAAGGCTCTAATTATTTTATTCAAACACAAGAACACTAGGAATACACATTTGAAAATGATATATTAAACCTCTAAGACCATGTATCTGAATGAGAAAATAAAAAAGAAGGTTGTGTTGTGGCTTACTTGTTTGCCTAAGAATAGTGTTGTGCAAGCTTGCTCGTGTGTATGTGTTTGAGTGTGTTTGATGCTCAAAAGTGTAGAGAGGAGTGGTGCACTTATAGGAAAATTGGTGTAAAAAGTCCAAAATGGCCATTGGTTAGGATTGAATGAAATGAACTTGTATTTAGTTGAAATGTAATGGAACGAGGGGTGCTTAGAATGGTTAAGTATAATTTAGTTGGGTTTAAATCTAGCTTAGTTGGTTTAGAACTAGGGTGGTACAAACACAATTCCAAGTTTTGGGGGTACTGTGATACTTTCTTCCTTAATTTCATGAAAATGTTTCAAAAGGTACTTCAAAGTCTTCGCCCTAGGGTGGCTGGCCGTGTGATGGTGGTTTAGAAAAGAATTTTCTGTTATTTTGCATACAAATTGATATCTATATATATATATATAGATTTTGTGTACAAAATGATTTGATAAGAAAAGGTACATATATATATATATATATATGTAAAGGTACTAGATTTGGGGTCAAAGCATAATTCTAATAAAGTGTGAGGACTAGGCTTAATTATGAATTAAAATACTTATTTAAGTGTAGAATTAGTGATAAGGAAATTAATTTGATCAAATTATCTCACTTTAAATTAAAAGCCTCATAACCGAATGGAAGTGATAAAAATCAAAAAGTAGAGTTTTAGGTGATCAATCTATAATTCGAGACCTAATTAATTAATATTAAAGTATTAGAAATGATCTCTAAGTTACCGGAGTCGATTAGGGTTTGCACGGTTTCGATCAGGATGTGTTTCAATTTTAGGGTTAAAATTGTGAATAAATAAGGAATTGAGGGCTTTCATTATAATAATCCAAAAGTAAGGGCCTTCATAGAATTCACAAAAGTTAGGAGTCTCACATTTATTACCCTTTTAGTGTTGGTGAAGGCATTCGGTAATTGATTTGTATATACTTGGCAAATTTATAATCCTGTGAACTTCTAGTTCATACTGATTAGTACAAGAATCAATATAAGATAATATTGAATTAATCCAAGTGATTTCACATCAAGCTTCAGGCTGTGACTATTCTCCCCCTGATGATAGGAAGACTATTTTATCAAAATGACAATTCTCAAAGCGTGCTCTAAATCCATCACCTGTTAAGGGTTCAAGATATCTAATAATAGACGGAGAATCAAAACTAACATAAACTCCAAATTTACATTGAGGACCCATTTTACTGTGCTAAGGGAGTGCAATAGGAACATATACAACACAACTAAACATTCTAATTGAATAATATTTGGTGGTTAACCAAATAGAAGTTGTAATGATGAGTACTCATGATATGTGGTTGGTCTAACATGAATTAGTGATGCTACATGCAATATAGCATGACCCGATGCTAAAACAGGTCATTTGTTTTTCAGAAGCAAATGTCAAGCAATCAACTGAAGCCATTTAATGAAATATTAAACTACATCATTTTGAGTATGAACATGCACTGTAAGGTGCTTGACATTAATACCAACTGGTATGCAATAATTATTAAAAGTTGCGCTATGAATGAGATTATCTAATTAATACATATATCAAAATCATGAAATAACAAATAGTCCATATATCTCCTTGAATGGGATGGTCTAATAATTAATTTTCCCAGTAAACAAGCAGAGCATGGATAATCACTTGGTAAAACAATCTTCTGATTCTTTAATGGTTGTCTCAATTTAAAATTTCAATAATTCAATGCACCATTATAGATCCCGAATGCTCAAGGTAATCATTTCATAATATGAAAAGCTTTTTGGATTAGAACATTTCTGGTGCATTAAGTTAGAGCACTTCTGGTGTATTGCAACATTTGATTCAATTATTTTCACTACCGTATAATACAACCCAGATGAATATCAAGAAACTTTTCGATGACCAGCATCTGGCCGAAAACATTAAAAGGAACATATAGATATTATTCTTTACCTTCATTTATATTTTCAATAACTAATACGACATATATTTGTAAAACTTAATAGATGTCATTGGGATCTAGTAGAATATACTTCATTAATATAAAAATTTTGTTCTATTTGACAATCAATATCAATATTGGCTCTTCCAGAGTTTTTAATCAAGTATGTAGGACTTGAGATTTTATTGATATTAGCTTTTGTCATTACTAAATGTATCAAATGTTTTTCATCACAAAGAATTGTTGGTGTTGTTATATTGTCTACTAAACAAATATTCTTACTAATCATTTAAGGATTAATCAATACATTAGTAAAATCCATGTTTACAAACTCCAAAAGCATAACTAAAACAAATATAACATTTAGAAATTAATGTGAATATTTTCATCACCAATAATCTTTTCTTTTATTGAGGCTTGTTACCCAGGAGACAGACGTCCCAAATGGAAAAGATTTCAATAGTAAAATACTATTGATGAATAGTATTTTGAGAAAATTGCCAAAAAAGAATGCACGATGATGAATAATGATGAATAGTGAATTACCAAGTGAAATTTGTCAAAAGATGAATATTAATTATTTATGCACAGTAATCACTCTCTTTTCTAGCAGATTTGTTTGCCATGCAATATGCACCATGCATATGCAACATGAATATATTCATACATCATTCTTGGGAGGTTCTATTGTGTAAACCTTTCTCTTTTTACTGTGATGTCTCAGGATTATTCTACTTCAGGTGGAATGGCTTCATATTTTTGCTCAAATGTATCTGAACATATCCCCCACGAATTTTGTAATTCTACCTCAGCCATGTCCAAAACCACGACCTCTCCCTTATCCACAACCATGAAATGAAACCTCATTCACTTAAGGGAATGAAGTAGAGCCAATAAGGTCAGATTGATGATTTTTCAATAAAGTTGATTAATTTGTTTAGCCATAAGAAGACATGAAATTAGTTAAGAGTACTATGGTAAATTGATGCTCTCTATTAGGGGTATGTGCATTGCGGTTCGAGCAGTTTGAGAGTAAAATTATAAATCGAATGGTAGATTAGTAGATTGGCGAATTGTGGTTTGAGTAGTTTTGGACGGATTGGCAAATTGCAGTTTGAGTGGTTTTGGGCAGATTGGCAAATTGAAGAATATTTTAACCAATTACCAAGCCTTTGCATAATATAGCACTAATTTGCATCATATTTTTCATATATACAACACAAAGTAATTTTACATAATATTTTTCATATATATAACTACTAATTGTAATAAATTTCACATACTAAATCTCTTTCACACTCATTTTTACTTTGATATTTCATTATAGGTTAAAAAATATATATGTATTAATTATAGTAGAGCAAAGTGGAGTGGTTTCGAAGGTGGATTATAAATTTTAAAGTTTAAACCGCGGCTAGCGGATGAAGCGGTGCAAATTGATGCGGACCGGTGCGGTTTTAGCTTATTGGACGGTATTTTGCATAGCCCTACTCTCTATATTGCTATTGTAGGAGCATATCATCAGCATAAAAATTTCAACACATATTCTATAGATTGTACTCACTAATTGCTTCATAATTTTGCAACTTCAGGTGCAATCAATTATAGGGAACTTTTGAGGAGGATTATGGTCTTCTGGTACTCATATCTCCTTCAAATTATTCCGCAAAATAAGTGAATATGTTACCGTGAGATATTCAGTTTTAATTCTTCTTGGAGATGGTAACGAATGAATATCATTGCCCTTGTGCAATCCTACAAGGATGTTTCATTTTCATTTTTAATGGTATCTCCAAGATCTATTGCCTTAAGGTGGATCTCAACATCAAGGATCCAAGATATATATATATTTTAAAAAAAATACAAAATATCAAAAGCTATGAATTCTAATATTTGAAGGATTCACCATATTCATGCACTCAACACAACAATAATAACATATTTAGTATCACGTGAATATATTGAGAAAAATATAAAATCAACCTTTATGACTACTTTTGTAAAATATTTACTCATAATTTATTTATACTTACCTCAACCACACTGTAAAAAGATCACACTAACTTTATTTGTATGTAATTAAACTTTTCCTTCTCAGCTAGTCAAAATCTCGTGCTAATAAATATGGACTCGCCTTTTTCTCGCACCCCGCCTTTCGGAAAGGTTTGAAAGAAAGGCCTCACAATTCGGACTCCCGCGGTTCTGAATCTAGTCTCACAAGTGCAATGTGAAACTGATAAACACCAAAGAGTCTAAATCCGATAAATCTTTTTGGAAAATCGATTTTAAATCAAATAATACTAAAATTGGACTGCTTTGCTAGATACAGAGTCGCCACCTAAATATTTTATTTTGGAAAAATTTAGGAAACCTTGACTCGTGTCGAATGCCACGTGTCCGTCATCACCAAAGTTGCCTCGGCTCAGGAACTTAGGTACGAGAGGGGAAGGTCATGAATTGAGCACCCCCGCTCGCCCCATCAAAGATCGGCCTCTACTAATCATGATATGATATTTTATAAATATTATACGTTCTTATTCTGGTTATTAATCTAACCTTACTATGTGATGCACACGCATACAAGTCTAGACTACATCGCAAGAATTGGAACATTTCAAGTCATGTTTGCTTGTGAATATGGTTTGAATTTGCCACACTCAAATGGGCTTAAAGATGCGGATTTGCCACCAAACATAGTGGGCTTAAAACATGATTTGTTACTTAACAAAATGGGCTTAAAACTTACATTTGTTGAATCGTTCCAATTCAAACAACAAGCCTTCATCCACAGGCATTCAAGCAATTTAGCATTTAAGCACTTAGCCTCATGGCAAGCATGCTAATCATGGCAATATGGCAATCACACTCATGCAAGCATGCTAAAGCATAAAAACTCACCTAGTACTCCAAGCCAAAAAAGAAACTAGTTAGAAAAATGCATGATCCTAACTATACAAGATGCCTAATGCAATGCATGCAATATGCAATTAATAGGTTCGGCTACTAATGTGGCATATGAATCGATTCGAACAACATGCGATTAAACACGTATTTAAAGAAGTATTTGAAATTGCAATGCAGTTTGTATAATGTGCCTCAGTGCATGCAAGACAAATGAATGGATGCAAGCATGCGGTATGATAATTGAAATATGATCCCTAATCTAACCGTCGAAAGCGATTAAATAAAAGGGAGAAAGACGTGGGGTTGGAAGACATACACACACGTACGCACACTTATTACAACATTATGCCATCGCGAAGGAGGGTCTGAATAAATAAGTCAATTAACTAGCTACGCTAATTAAGCTAACTAATTATTACAACATAATATTTAACTAACTACTCTAAGCTAATTGAATATTACAAATAAACTAACTAGCTAGGTACTTAACTAATTAATTACAAAACAACTAAACTAATTAATTACAACACGAATTAATCAACTAATTAACTAGACAAGTTAACTAAACAACCTCAGGAAACGAGGGATGCATGCATGCTCGGTTCCTCTACCCGAAAAGCCACCGTTTTGCTGCTACGAGCCTCTGTTTGCACATTTGAACACCAAAAATTCTGCCAACTTCCAGAATACCTCTACTCCACCTCAAGAACACACTGTGCAAATTTCATTGGTGGCCGACAGGGGGCCTGTCGACTACCAATGGTGGCCGGTCGGCTGCTAGTGGTGGCTGGTCGGCCACTGATGACATGAACTCCTCTTTTTGCTACAATAGAGAGCAGACAGAGCAAAATAGTGTATTCTTACAGATTATTTGCATACTTTGCCTCTTCTTTTCATGGGGAGATCAAAGGAGGGACAAAATTTGGGTTTACAAACCATCAATCAAGCAATTTCATTGCATGATGGTTTGTGAAACCAATTGAGCAAGTTCAATGAATGCAAAATGAGACCAAAGGACCATCACCCTATCATGCTTGATTAAGGGCAATGGTAACCAAGGAAAATGGCACATTTCATCACTTTTGTGTATGAAATGTCTCATTTTCCTTGTGTTCAAACTAACGTCCGATTTGAACACATGCAATGCAACACAAATGATGCTTATCTTGCCTCTTTTACTTGTCCAATTTTGTTTACTCATTTTAATTACCAAAGCCTTTCTTTAATCCATTAAGTCCATTAGTGAGTGTTCTCTAATGGAAAGATAGCTCAAACCACAAGGTGCTTTGGGCATGAAAGAGGCATTATACTGTTGGTAATAAACCCTCTAAGGGATTAAACCATTAGGTGTAGCACCTCCATTTCATACTTAGGCAAACAAGTGGGTTGAAACCACTTTCAAAGCAAACAAAAGAGTGAAGAATGGAGGGAGATTACAGAGATTTTAAGTGCTGAAATGAAGTGCAAAACAACACTAAAGCATTCTATTTACTCAAAACAATGGTGATTAAAGCATTAAAACACCAAGCTAGTGAAGGAAATTACACTATAACTATGCAATATAAGACTCAAATGAAACAAACAACCAAAAACAGAGGCAAAACAGCCCTAAAAAAGGTCTTAAACATGCTGGACTTAAGCCACAAAAAGCTAAAACAATAAGCTAATACATGAGGCTAACTAAGCATGCAAACAAGACACAAGGAGGGGAGGCTAACCCCTCCAATTTTGGACTTCAAAATAAGATTTTTACTACTGAAAAACCTCTAAAATTCAGTGATTAAAAGGCCCAAAAAAACTGATTTAAAAGTGATGAATAATGGTATAAAAGCTTAGCAAACAAAGGAGCAAGAATGGTGGACCACCCCCTAACTCAAAGAGACCTCAAACCAACACTTTTAAGTAACAAAAACAGAGCTTTTGACAGTTCAAAATCAGCCCAAAAACAGTTGGAAAAGATGGCAAAACAAAAATACAAAACAAGTATAAATAAGGTAAGTGCTACACCTTTGAAGCCAAGCACAAAATAGCCAATAATCCAAGCTCAAACCACCTTCTAGAGCTCAAACAAGACTCCAAGTAATCTCAGCCCAAAGGTCAGAGTATTTGGTTAAGGGTTGGTATGCAAAAGCTAAGGACTTGTGAGCAAATGTGTACAAGATATCAAGAGAGAGAGAGAGAATTCTAGAGAGAGAGATATATTTTTGCTCTAATTTTTCTAACCCTCCAAAATTGGGGAGGAACCCCCCTATTTATAGAAAAAGCACCCCTTGAGCTTAGAAACATCTCACCATACACGTGTATGAAGATACAGCTCAGTGTGCAACAACTAGCACAACTGTCAATAAATATCTGGAAAAAGGCACAGGTGGCCATATCAACCACCACTGATAGCTGACCGGCCACCACTGGTGGCCGACCAGCCACACCCATGGCCAACAAAAACATCCCATGGCCGACAACCTTGGGTGGTGGCCGACAGGTCACCAAGAGGTCCAAACACCAAGTTTTGGTCCAAAACAAAGCATAAAAAGAACAAGGTTTAAAGGCTCAAAGACAGGGCATTCCTCCAAGGACTTCGGGCGCTCAAAACGAATACAAACATACACAATCATCGAGTGCCAAGTGATGACGTCTAAGTCTTGAGGACAGTCAAAAATAGGGTGTCTATAATAACGTATTATAAAACTAAAATAATAAAAGAGAAAGTGAGGGCCAAAGAAAATAACAAAGAACTTGGGCCAAAAGAGAATAAGTATTATAATTCTTATTCATTCTCATGCATAGATATACACCTAGCAAACATTTGTTTTTATAGACAAATTTTGGTGGAGAAAATTCAACACAACCTTATCTTCAAAGTTTCTCCAACCTTCTCCTATCTTTTACCTCTTTCTTTTTATCTCCAAACCTTATAACATTTCAAGTCTATCCTTGTGATGTCTCGAATCCTTTTAAAACAAATTGAGTGCATTAATTGGTAATTTCTGTCTCTTTGTGTTGTCTTCATCATTGTTAAACATTTTGAGTTTTGTGTGGTTATCCATTCTTCCTTGTGATTGTTCCGGTAAGCATATTTTAGTGAGTTCTGAGATGTCTTCTTGTACTTTTAGGTCTTTGAGTGAAACCGAGGATGTGGTATATGTTTTGAGGATGGTTTGTCTCCCTTTAGGTTGAGACTGCTCAAACGGTCTTTTGGTCACTCGAATGGTGAAATCAACCATCCAGTATCTTGTTTTGCAGTCTGAACTTCAGGAAATAAGTGTTCTTCGCTGGAGCAGAGTTTTCATCGCTCGAGCAGTCATTTGCAGAGGGGAGTGGAGATTCTAAGAATCGGTATTATTCACTCAAGCAGTCTCTCGAATTTAAATTGTTCACTTGAGTGCAAGTTTGATCACTCAAGCGGTCTGTCCACAGTCTGCTCCTAAAATTGTATCAAATCGCTCCAAAAGTTGAGCCTTACACACTTTTCTCTCACTTTTCAATTCACACTCTCTCTCTACATTAACTCTCACTCTCTTTTCTCTTATCTCTCTCTAGAAACTCTCCACCCACTTTAATTACTTCCTTGATCTCTCATTATCCATTGATATTTTGACCTTAGTGTCTTCTTTAATTTTGGAGAGCTTGTCAAGGGCTACGTTGTGTATAGTGGAGATCGGATTTTAACGCCGTTGATTTCGAAGCTTTTCATGTTTTCTTCTCAAAGTCTTGAGGTAGGGATTTTCTTTCAGTTATATATATGATTTTAGCATGTCCTGTTCATATCTCTATAATTTCAAGTTTGGATTTGGGTTTTAAAAATGTTGAATCTATAAAATGTTAGAGAAATGATTTCTTTCTCATGATTTGATCCAAGATAAATTATTTTGGGTACAATGAACCACCTAGAAATGCATACCAGTAGGTATTTTGAAAATGAAGGAAAACCCCTCTTTTGATCAAACCCTATGTTTTGGGGCAATTTGGGAAAAAGTGAAATTGGTGAAATATCCATAAGATTGATGTTAAATCCTCTGAGAAATTGAAGAAAATTTTCCTTCTGTTGTTAAGGCACTCACGAAAGAAATAAGAATTGCGATTGAGCAGTTATGGTAATATATGGTATATATGTTTAGATTATGGAAAAATTGAAAATGGATATTGATTGTGAATATAAGGCGTAGACACCCCATTTTTGACCACCCTTAAGACTTGGGCGCCTCAGGTTGATCACTCAATGGTGAAAGTTATGTTGTACAAACGTTCGATTTCTTAAGCAAGAAGAGCTTCTAAATCCCAACCTTACACCCATTTTTGTCCAAAACTATTTTAGACCTTAAAATCCTCTTTTTCAAAATATTTTTCCAAACGTTTCTACGATGTTCCTGGGCTCGCAATTCGTTTAAAATATTACACTTTTCGGTAAACCAAGTAAAGACAAAGTGGAAATAAATGAAAGGGACGTGAACTCTTTGAAAATTCTTTACAAATATCTTATTTATAGGTTTGGAGTTGAAGAAAATAGGAGAGGAGGGAAGAAAACTAGTTGGGGAGAAGGTTGGGCATCAATCCGTTGAGAAAGAAATGAGCAGCCTTCCCTAAAATAAGTATATCTCTTTGAAAACTTAAAATTTAGATGTGAAACCACCACCATTGAAAATTAGACTTCTGGGCTTCAATTTAGACTCAAGAATCACCTAAAACCAAGTCTGGATGAAGGAGATATGCTCATTTGAAGTCGGGCCTGGAAGCAGATTTTTCTGGACAGTCAGCCACTAAAGTAGACGACCGGCCACTAATAGTGTACGGCCGGCCAGTTGTGAAAAATTAGGCCATTTTGAGTGGATTGGCTTGCCAAGTGTCCCCACAAGCCAAATTAGTGGCCGGTCGGCCACTAATAGTGTACAGCCGTCCCCTTTAGTGGCCTGCCGGCCACTTGTGTCAAAAAACCAGATCTTTTTGCCAACTGTGCCAGCTATCTCCACAAGTGTATACACTGCACCAACTGTCTCTATACTAATATTTCCGACTGAGTAACATGTTTTTCTATATATAGTGGACCTTCCCTCTTGGTTTTAGGTTAAAAAAAATTCCAAAAACTCCAATACTTGCATAGCACTCTCTCTCTCTCTCACACAACCTACACTCTCTCTCTCTCTCTACACTTTTTAAACCAAAAATTTAGCTCTTCTTGCTGAGGTTCTTAAGCTCAAATCTCAGCCCTTGAGAGTGAGAACTTGTGGGTTTGTTAACAAAAGAGTTACCTTGCTTCAAGAGGTATAACTTTAACTATCTTTACACTTCTTCTTCTTTCTCTTTTCTTGCTATTTTTGGGCTTTTTTTCAACTATTTTTATGGGCTGAAGCTTGTGGTTTAAGGCTATTAAAGTTAGAGGGGTTGATCACTCTTCTTTAGACCTTCTTTTCCAAGCTTTTACCCTTGCGTTTCCCATCTCTTCCTCAACCTTTTTCCAACTTTTTACATTGATTTTCAGAGGTTTCCAGAGGCTTAAAAATGTGGTTTTGAGGTCCCAAAAATGGAGGGGTTAGCCACCCCTCCTTTGGCTTGTTTATTAGCTTAAATTCTCCATTTTTTTAACTTACTCTTTTAGCTTCTTTTTCCTCAATTCTAGCACTGTTATAGCTTCATTTAGGAATGCTTTTATGTGTTAGTTTCATTTTTGCTTTGTATAGTATGTTTGTAGTGCAGTGGTCCTTATAGGTTTGGTGTTTTAGGTATTAAACACTAACCTATTTGAGTTGATAGCATTTATTTCTTACTTTCTATACTTGTGTTCGCATGTAATCACTTCTACAACCTCCCTCCTTTCTTGGCTTTTTTATTTCTTTGAGAAGTGTTTCAACCGAATGTTGTTTAAGCTTGAGAAAGGGACCATACAATGCTAAATGGTTTAATCTCTTCAAAAGTTCATTACCAAGGCATTACCTCGCTCTCATGCCCAAAACAACTTCTTGTTTGATACTCTTCTCCATTTAGTGGACTTAACGCTCATTTTTGGACTAAAATGACTAATGAATGGAAAGGTAATTAAAAGAGGCAATAAAACTTGGACTAAAATGGAACAAGGTAATAAAATCAAGTTTGGGGTTCAATCGGACGTTAATTGAACTCATTGAGTCTAGAGTCATTTCATACTTTCAGTGATGAAAATGGTTCAAAATATCAAGTCAACCACTTCTCTTGATCAATATCGTGATAGGAAGAGGTTTTTGTTGGTCTTTTAGTTCCATTTATTAAGTTTTTGTCCCTTGATTCATAAGCCATCATGCAATGAACTTGCGTCGATTGATGGTTTGAAAATTGAGCCTACCCCTCCTTTGATCTGATCTATGATAAGAAGAGGTAGAGTGGACAAACATCTCCTGAAAATACTCTATTTGTACTCCATTTTGTTTCTGTTGCAGCAAGGCAGTGCCAATCATTAGTGGCCGGCCGGCCACCTTTACTGTATGACCGACCACTTCTTCTGGCTGGCCAGCCACCTTTTTCAGCTAGGCAATATTATTTTTCCTACAGAACAGAGCAGAGGATGAGTATTTTTCAGATTGCGAAACAAAAGTATTTTGGCAGCCAAACAGAGAGTATTTTCGGGTGGAAATCCGCGTGCATGCATGAATCATCCCTCGTCTCCTAGGGCCCGTTAAAATTATATTTAATAGTAGTTTGTTGTACTTAAAGTAGTGGACTTGTAATTAATTAGGTAGTTTAATTAATTTGTGTTAATTAGCTTAAAATAGTTAATTTGTGGTGTTGTAATTAATTAGTTAATTGATTTTGGTATTGTAATAGTTAGTTAATTCGGTAATTAGCTAGGACATTCATCCGGACCCTCCTGTGCGAGGGCAAAATTGTAATATGGTGTATGTCTTCCAACCTCACGTCTTTCTCCTTTTTATTTACCCACTTATGATGGATAGTATAGAACATCATGTTTTAATTAGCATTTTCCATGTACAAAATATCCATTTGTCTCGTATGCATAGGGTTTGGCTCATCATTCTAACAGTATTGTCATTTATTACTTCCTTAAATACGTGCGCCACCGCATGCTATCAAAGCGATTCACATGACATATTAGACAACCGAACCTATTAGTTGCATTTTTATATGTGTTGCATTAGTCATTTACCTAGTTAGGATCATGCATTTTTCTAACCCTTTTATTTCTTTTGGCTTGCCTTGGAGTACTAGGTTAGCATTTATGGCTTTAGCATATTGCATGCGTGTGATTGCTAACATACTAAGCATATTTTCCATGAGGCTAAGTGCTTAAGTGCTATACAGCATTTAGGATCATTATCTTTCCCTAGCAGATCATTCCTCATTTATATCATACCACTCAATTACTTGTACTCTTTCTCTTTCTCTTTCTACAAAAAACATAGTTCTGCATGTGCCCACACCCCTTTCACGTTGAAACATGGTTCTGTTTTGTGTAAGCATCCATCCTGTGCTGCCAATATTGAGGGTGTAGGCACTTAGCCTGTGTTAGGCATCGTTTGGCTGTGCCCACTTCTTTTCTATATAAAACGTAGTTTGATTTGCATCTCCATTTTTTTTATGATATTTGTGTGGTAAGTATTGCTTGTAGTTTGATTATATTATTGCATTGCACTGTATATCATTTGCATCATGCCCCTAAACTACGCTGGTTTAATTTCTTACAACGGGATACATAAGCAACCCTCGGGTTCAACCAACTACATTTGTATTTTGTTTGTTTGCCCAAGTCTTACAGCCTTGTCAAAATAGGTTGTCTTCAGGCTTTGACATTAACTCACATCATTTCATGACTTCGAGCTCTGTCAAAAAGAGGCAACTGTAGACACCTCATTTTTGACCGCCCTTAAGACTTGGACGCCTCAGGTTGATCACTTGATGATAAAAGTTATGTTGTACAAACATTCGATTTCTTCAGCAAGAAAAGCTTCTAAATCCTAACCTTATACCCCGTTTTTGACCAAAATTATTTTAGACCTTAAAACCCTCTTTTTCAAAATATTTTTCCAAATGTTTCTACGATGTTCCAAGGCTCGCATTTCGTTTAAAATATTGCACTTTTCGGTAAACTGAGTAAGGACAAAGTGGAAATAAATGAAAGGGAGGTGAACTCTTTGAAAATTCTTTAAAAACATCTTATTTATAGGTTTGGAGTTGAAGAAAATAGGAGGGGAGGGAAGAAAACTAGTTAGGGAGAAGGTTGGGCATCAATCCGTTGAGAAAGAAATGAACAGCCTTCACTAAAATGGGCACATCGCTTTGCACACTTAGAATTTAGATGTGAATCCACCACCATTGGAAATTAGACTTCTGAGGCTTCAATTTAGACTCAAGAATCACCTGAAACCAAATCCGGATGAAGGAGATATGCCCATTTGAAGTCCGGCCTAGAAGTAGATTTTTCTGGGCGACCGGCCACTAATAGTGTACGGCCAGCTAGTTGTGAAAAATCAGGCCATTTTGAGTGGATTGGCCAGCCAAGTGTCCCCACAAGCCAAACTAGTGGCCGGTCGGCCACTAATAGTGTACAGCCGTCCCCTTTAATGGCTTACCGGCCACTTGTGTCAAAAAAACTAGATCTTTTTGCCAGCTATGCCAGCTGTCTCCACAAGTGCATGCACTGCACCAACTATCTCTATACTAATATTTTCAACCTAGTAACATGTTTTTCTATATGTAAGAGACCTTCCCTCCTGGTTTTAGATTAGAAAAAATTCCAAAAACTCCAATACTTGCATAGCACTCTCTCTCTCTCTCTCTCTCTCTCTCTCTCTCTCTCTCTCTCTCTCTCTCTATCTGGTAACCTACACACTCTCTCTCTCTCTACACTTCCTAAACCAAAAATTTAACTCTTCTTGCTGAGGTTCTTGAGCTCAAATCTCAACCCTTGAGAATGAGAACTTGTGGGTTTGTTAACAAAAGAGTTACCTTGCTTCGAGAGGTATAACTTTGACTATCTTTACACTTCTTCTTCCTTCTCTTTTCTTGCTATTTTTGGGCTTTTTTTAAAAGGTTTTTATGGGCTGAAGCTTGTGGTTTAAGGCTATTAAAGGTAGAGGGGTTAATCACCCTTCTTTAGACCTTGTTTTCCAAGCTTTTACCCTTGTGTTTCCCATCTCTTCCTCAACTTTTTTCTAACTTTTTACATTGATTTTCAGAGGTTTCCAGTGGCTAAAAATGTGGTTTTGAGGTCCCAAAAATGGAGGGGTTAGCCACCCCTCCTTTGGCTTGTTTACTAGCTTAAATTCTCCATTATTTTAGCTTACTCTTTTAGCTTCTTTTACCTCAATTCCAGCACTGTTTTAGCTTCATTTGGGACTATTTTTATATGTTAGTTTTATTTATGCTTTGTATAGTATGTTTGTAGTATAGTGGTCCTCATAGGTTTGGTGTTTTAACTATTAGCCACCAACCTATTTGAGTTAATAGCATTTATTTCTTGCTTTCCATACTTATGTTCGCATGTAATCACCTCTGCAACCTCCCTCCTTTCTTGGCTTTTTTATTTCTTTGAGAAGTGTTTCAACCGAGTGTTGTTTAAGCTTAAGAAATGGACCATACAATGCTAAATGGTTTAACCTCTTCAGATATTCATTACCAAGGCATTACCTTTCTCTCATACCCAAAACAACTTCTTGTTTGATACTCTTCTCTATTTTAGTGGACTTAATGCTCATTTTTGGACTAAAATGAGTAATTAATGAAAAGGTAATTAAAAGAGACAATAAAACTTGGACTAAAATGGAACAAGGTAATAAAATCAAGTTTGGGGTTCAATCAAACGTTAATTAAACCCATTGAGTCTAGAGTCATTTCATACTTTCAATGATGAAAATGGTTCAAAATATTAAGTCAACCACTTCCCTTGATCAATATCGTTATAAGGAGAGGTTTTTGTTGGTCTTTTAGTTTCATTTATTAAGCTTTTGTCCATTGATTCATAAGCCATCATGCAATGAACTTACGTTGATTGATGGTTTGAAAATTGAGCCCACTCATCCTTTGATCTATTCGATGATAAGGAGAGGTAAAGTGGACAAACATCCCCTGAAAATACTCTGATTGTGCTCTGTTTTGTATCTATTGCAGTAGGGCAATACCAAACATTAATGGCTGATCGGCTATCTTTATTGTACGACCGACCACTTCTTCTGGCCGGTCGGCCGGCCACCTTTTTCAGCAAGACAATATTATTTTTCCTGCAGAACAAAGCAGAGGATGAGGTAAAACAGTGCATTTTTCAGATTGCAAAACAAAAGTATTTTGGCAGCCAAACAGAGAGTATTTTTGGGTGGAAATCCGCATGCATGCATGAATCATCCCTCGTCTCCTCGGGCCCGTTAAAATTATATTTAATAGTAGTTTGTTGTACTCAAAGTAGTGGACTTGTAATTAATTAGGTAGTTTAATTAATTTGTATGAATTAGCTTAGAATGGTTAGTTAATTTGTGGTGTTGTAATTAATTAGTTAATTCATTTTAGTATTATAATAATTAGTTAATTCAGTAATTAGTTAGGACATTCATCCGAACCCTCCTGTGCCAGAGCAAAATTGTAATATTGTGTATGTCTTCCAACCTCACGTCTTTCTCCTTTTTATTTACCCGCTTATGATGGATAGTATAGAATATCATGTTTTAATTAGCATTTTCCATGTACAAAGTATCTATTTGTCTCGTATGCATAGGGTTCGGCTCGTCATTTTAACGGCATTGTCATTTATTACTTCCTTGAATACGTGTGCTACCGCATGCTATCAAAGTGATTTACATGACATATTAGACAACCGAACCTATTGGTTGCATTTTTGTATGTGTTTCATTAGTCATTTGCCTAGTTAGAATTATACATTTTTTTAAACCTTTTATTTCTTTTTGCTTGCCTTGGAGTACTAGGTGAGCATTTATGGCTTTAGCATATTGCATGCGTGTGATTGCTAACATATTAAGCATATTTTCCATGAGGCTAAGTGCTTAAGTGCTATACATGTTTGAATGCCTGTGGATGAAGGCTAAATTGCTTAAGTTGGGATAACTTGATGAATGTACATATGAGGTCACTTTTTCAAATGATACATATTCAAACACTTTTCAAAACAAACATAAAATCAAAGTGTTCCAACTTTTGTAAATTAATCTAAACTTATGTGCAACACATAGTAATGCTAGCCTAATAATCAGAATAAGAGCATATAATGTAAATAAGATTCACATCATGATTAGTAAAGGCCAATCTTTGATCGAGCGAGTGAAATACTCAATTCATGACATTCCCCTCTCGTACCTAAGTTCCCGAGCCGAGACACTTTGGTGATGACGGATAAGCGGCCTTTGGCACGAGTATCGAGTTTCCTAAATTTTCTAAAAATATTTAGGTGGCGACTTTGTAATCTGGCAAAGCATTCTATATTTGGTATTTTTGATTCAAAATTGATTTTTCAAAAAGATTTTTCGAATTTAAACTCTTTTATATTTATCTATTTTGCATTACACTTGTCAGATCAGATTCTCGGTCCATTTGTGGCCAATAAGTAGCTAATTTGGGGACATTTTTAAAAGGAGGAGAATAAGGCCAAGTTTGGCTACCCAAAATAAGTACACACTTTTTATCTTTTTATCTTTTTTCCATCACATCACCTCTCTACTTTTCTGTACATCTTTTCGTAAAAAGACAAAAAGTACACTTATTTAGGTCATCCCAAACAACCCCTAAAAAGAAAATAAACACAATGGACCCACTTTAAAAAGTGATAATTTAAACGCACAAATATCTTTTTTTCAATTTTATAATAATAGTTTAATTAAATTATTTTTTCATAAACTATAACAGAAATATATGCACTCAAATAAACTATAAACAGAAATATACACACTCAAAATAAATAATAATAATAATATGACACCTTCATTAGCAAATGGGCCATGGACAAGTATGTGATAGCTGGCAAAGGGATTTGTTCAATTGAAATTATCCAACCCTTCGCCAATATAATAATGAAAAATGTTTGGGAGCTCTAAATTGGGAATACTAAAGGAGTTCTAGAGAGTAGGTCCCACTTACTGATGTGATGTTTTGGCCTTAAGTTTTTTTTTTTCTTTTTTTTTTTTTGAATTTCCCCCTCATTAGTGGTCTATTAGTTCTCCCAAATTAGTGGGATGTATCATTGTTGTATAATAATTTATATTAGTACTAGACAAGTCTAGCTAGTGCTGGTAGTCATCGAGAATAAACGAGCTGGCAAAGAATATGCTTAAAGCTCCTGCTGATGATTGATTAACCTAAATAAAAAAAGCTTTTGGGTCCAAATGAACCAATGGGCCCGTGTGGTAGAATTATGGGAAAGTGATTATAATTTATAACTTAACAGTTTATAACTTATAACTGTGAACATAAGTTGATTTTTGATTTATAAATTAAGTTTCTCCTCCCCCACTCAAAGAATAAGTTGATTTTTGACTTATAAAAAGTTATAAGCTGTATTGTTAAGTTGAACCAAACACATCAAAATAGCTTAAATTAAACTAAAAGCTGAAATAAACTAGAAATAAGCCTTACCAAACATGATCAATGTATGAACCCTAGCAGTCTCTAGAAAGAAGATCATATCCGAAATGTAATCTTCATCCACATGCATCATATCTAAGAAAACAATCTGATATATTATTTGTGATCATCACTTCTTTCAAACACTCAAATTTTGTTCATATATACCTTAGAGCTCTGTCTATTAATATCAATTAATTTCGAGTTAAAAGTTTTCAATTTTGTGTGTTTCTCTCATTTGTAATCTTTTGACAGATTTATATGTAGATTTTAATAGGTGAAAAATATTATTCAATAAATTTTATGATAATTAATAGTGTTTTTTGTCAAATATTATTTAAAAAGTCAGCAATTATTTACTTTTAGCGACAGTTTGAAATTTTTTTATAAAAAATGTCACTAATTATAAGTTTTAGCAACAGTTTAAAAAAAATATTCCCAAAAAAGTTTCACTAATTTTCAAATTTCAATGACCATTTTAAAAAATTCGTCACAAAAAAGTCACTAATTATAAATTCTAGTGACAATTTATAAAAATCGTGACGAAAAAATAACTAATTATTAATTTTTAACGACATATGCAAAAATTTTCAAAAAAAAAATATTTTTAATAATAATTTTATTAAAACTTATTTTTAATAAAAAATAATCCAATTATTAAGAGCTATTAATAATTGAAAAATGTTTGAGGGCCTTAATTTCTGCAGCTCAAATGGCTCAAAATTGCCAAAACGACATCGTTTTGGCAATTTTGATGTTGTTTTGTATTCAAAACGACGTCGTTTTGACAAATTCGAGCCATTCGAGCCATTTGAGCCACAGAAATTAGGGCCCTCTACCATTGTTGTTAATAATTTACCCTAGAGCAATGGTTGAAGGCCACAAAAATAGTAGCTCAAATGGCTCAAAATTGTCAAAACGACATCGTTTTGGACGTAAAACTTGCCAAAACGACATCGTTTTGACAATTTTAAACCATTTGACCCACTGTTTTTGTGACCCTCAAACATTTTTCTTTACCCTAACCGTTTATCATATTCACATGTGGCCAGAATCACACGTTTAATAGCGTTCTAGTTTTATTCCGTACCATTTTTCTACCTCGCTCATATAATCTAAAGTGACAATTCCAATAGCTCTTGACACTTAAAATAATATTTAAAATGTAGAAAAACAATAAGAAGGGTTGGCTTTCCTCTGGTCCATGGTTAAATTAAAGGATACTATTGGATTTGTGGTGGTTTATTACAGATTTTGTTTTGATAATTTGAATCGTTAATTTATAAAATTCATTGAGTATTATATATCAAAACATTGATCAGATATCCATAACTACATGATCAAATCAGTTTTGTATAAAAAAAAATGGACGAGTTCTACACATTGAACGATTTAGATTATCCGATTAACGTGATTTTTTACAAACATATAGTACTCGACGAGTTTTATACATTAAATTATTCGGATTATCGAAACAGTACCTGTGGTGGACCCTCACAGCCCAACAGCATCATCGAGGAATGGAGGGAGTTGATAAATAAGCTACAAACTACTAAAAAAAAGTTGTCAATCAATGTGAAAAATATCAACATAATTATAAAAAATTCAAGATATATTTTTTTGTTTCGATGATAAGCACTTCTGAGAAGGTGAATGTCTTATGTTTTAGAGTTTTCTAAAAGAGTACCCTCTCCCTGTTCTATTGATTCTTTTTCCTAATGTATCACAATATATGAGTCTCTAGGAGGTTCAAAGTAAAGGAGACCATAAGGACTGGTGCCTAAGATTAGGGCTGCGAACGAAACGAATCAAATCGAGCCGAGCTTTTTTGAGTTTGAGCTCGGCTCGTTTGCTTATCGAGCTCGTTTATTGAGTTCGAGTTCGGCTCAATAAGAAACTGGACTCGAGCTCGAGCTCGGCTCGGCTCGATAATTTTTTTAATATTATTTAATATATAAATAATGTATTTATAAATACATTATTTATATATATTTATATAATATTTAATATATAAATAATATATTTATTATATAATTTAAATAAAGATAAACGAGCCGAGCTGACGCGAGCTCGAGCTCGGCCTCGGCTCGGCTCGGCTCATTTACTAAACGAGCTTGACCTCAGCTCGTTTACTAAACGAACTGAGCCGAACCGAACCCTTAACGAGTCGAGCCAAGTTTGTTCATGAACAGTTCGGTTCATTTGCAGCCCTATTTGAAATCCGTCAGATAGACCTACTTTCAATCAGTTATACTCCTAAACAAATGAACTAACTTACTTCTTTTTTTTTTTCTTGTGACTTTATTTGTCTTCGTGTTTTTTAAATTATTTTTACATTTTTTTATTGATTTATAATTCACCTTATACATATTTTTGTTAAATTATACCAACTTTCTTTGAAGTTTAGAGAAAACACATCAAAACTAAGGTTATGTTTGGTATGGATTTTTTTGATTATTTTAGTCACAAAAAGACAAAATAAGTTAAAAAATAATAAGATAAAATATCACATCAAAATCATAACTATTTTATTTTTCTTTCACAAAAATCAAAAAAGTCAAAAAACTCACTCCAAACGAAACTTTTTAACCTTATGTTAAAATAGCCAAAAAATCAAAAATCCAACCCACATCGCTAAGGAAGGCTAATAAATTTAACATAATTGCATTGCAGTCCTTTAAAATTTATTTACATAACAAATGTCACTTTTCATTAGTAATTTCTTAGTTATATGAATCTAAATCGTTTATTTTTTAAAATTTCTTAAGTAAAATATTTATACAAAAAATAACATGATCAGGTATATGTTTGAATCAGTATTACCAAAAATGAATAGTTATTCACGAAATTATATTTGTCATCTATTTTCAAAACAAATGTGGTTCAAACATATAGTTATCAATGTCACAAACACAATTTAATATATTTTTTTATACATTTTTTAATACTGACAACAACTCATTGAAGTAAACTCCACAAGTTTAACATAATTACACATGCTTTCTTAAGGTTTAATTTACGTAATATTTAATCCATTTTTATTAATAATTTATTAATTATATAGATAAAATTATAATATTATCATCTTTTTACACTAAAATTTATAATTTATCTTTTTTATATTTATATTTATTTTGATTTTTTTAATTTTATTAAAAAAATTAATTTAATTATGTCAAAATTATAAAAACTACTGTATTTTTACAAAATTCTAAAAGATTAATTTAATTTATCATTTTGTCTTAAAACATGCTAGAAATAATGTTTAAAAATATATTATAATGTATACAAAATTATGTGGTGTTTCGGAAAGTTAGTAAAAAGTTAATTTTTTGATTTTTTTTTTTTTTTTACTTTTTGGCTTTTTTATGCTAAAAAAGTTAGCTTTTTGTGGCCTTTTTGGCTAAAAAAAACTAAGTACTTGTTTGGCATATTCTATAAAAGACAAAAAGTCAAAATGTTATCGCTATTCAAAAAAAATATATAAAAAAATAAATTTACACAGGCAGGTGCACAAAAAAAAGTACATGCCAACTTTGTATTGAAGTGATAGCACAATCTGAAGTGATGGTACAAATTTATATAGACAGGTGCACAAAAAATTTACACACGGCGATATTGTTTGACCTGTGGGGGCCATCATAGGTCTGGTTTTAATAATCTAAATCGTCAATGTGTAGAACTCATCGAGTACTATATGTCTGTAAAAAATCACGTTAATCGGATATCAATAACTATATGATCAAATCAATTTTGTGTAAAAAAAATTGAACGGTGAACAAATTAACGGTTGATAAAAAACTGATCCGATGAGATAACTAACAATATCCGCTCAACGTGATTTTTTACAAACATATAGTATTCGACGAGTTCTACACATCGAACGCTTCAGATTATCAAAATGAGACCCGTGGTGAGCTCCCACCGGTCGAACAATACCGTCCAGTCCGATCTCGGACTGGAGGCAAGCTACTCCAATATATCTTCTGAAGTATGCTGCCCACCACACAACTTCAAAGCAACGTTCCGTACTAGCTTCCTAAACAATCGCTGTTAGTACGCATAGGGGCATTAGGGGTAATAGGGTAATTTTGTTATTTTATATAATATTTTAATACATATTTTTTTTATAGAAAGTCAAAGAATTATCAAAAACAACTATCAATGTGTTTGGTTTGAGTTTTCTAGATTGAGTTTTTTGAAAATTAACTTTTTTTGTTTTTGTGTTTTTTTGTTTTTAGTGAATATTTTTTAAATTTTAAACATTTTTTTTTACTTTTTTAGATGCACCTTAGTTAGATGCATCTAAAAAGTAAAAAATTTGTGAAAAAATATTTTAAAAAATTAATAAATACATAAAAATACAAAAAATGTACTGAATTCTTGTTTTTTTTTTATATTTTTGGTTTTTAGTGAATTTTTAAAAAAAAAATTACAATTTTTTTACTTTTTAGGTGTATTTATGTTAGGTGTGTCTAAAAAGTAAAAAAATTGCTTAAAAATATTTTAAAAATTCAGTAAAAACAAAAAAATACAGAAAATAAGAAAGTAAAATTTTTTGAAAAATATTTTTTGAAAAGTGAAAATAAGTAAGGTGTATATTTTTTTCTCTATTTTTTATTCAAAAAATCAAAAAATACATTTATATAATACATCTCAAATAATTGTTAAAAAATTTAAAAGTTAACTTTTTACGATATACTCAGAACACCTTTATATAAATATTTTTTATTTTTTATTTACAACTAAAACATCGTGGGGTCGATTCGATTTGACACGCCCATCATTTATATGTAGAACCACCGATAACGTAGGGTCTAGGGGCATCAATTCATCAGCCAAAACTCGGGTTGTTTGAGCTAATCTAAATAAATATATTTTTTATTTTTTTATAAAACAATATATAAAAAAATAAAAAGATAATGTGATAAAATAAAGATAAAAAGATAATTTTTTTTAGAGTTGCAAAACTTGGCCTAATTGTAACAAACAGGCTTGGACTCCAATGTTGAGAGGACATTACGGCCTATTTTGAGAAGATGGTAAAAATTAACTTTTTTGTTTTTAATCAAGATTTTTTAGAGTGATTTGGGAAGTTGGTAAAAAGTTACTTTTTACTACACTTAAAATGACTAAAATAGCCTCACCCAACTTAAAAAATTACATTTAACCCAAACTCACAAAATATAAACACTAAGGGTAATTATATAATTTTGCCACCAACCTTTTGGCTCTTGCCAAATGAACAAAAATGAAAAATCAAATTTTTGGATAAAAACGCAAACCCAGCGTTTTTATCTCTTCCCAAAAGTAGCCTACTTCTTAAATTGTTTGAGCAATAAATGCTTCCTCTCTGAAAACTATATTCGGTGTTTTTAATTTGAGTTTTTTGAATTAAATTTGTTGATAGTTAAATTTTTTATTTTTTGTATTTTTTATTTTTAGTAAATGTTTTTAAAATTTTAATTTTTTTTTTATTTTTTTAGATGTATCTTACTTAGATGTGTCTAAAAAGTAAAATATTTGTGAAAAAATATTTTAAAAATTAATAAATACACAAAAATATAGAAAATGTATTAAATTTTTGTATTTTTTTTATATTTTTCGTATTTAGTGAATTTTTTAAAAACTTTTTTTTATAAAAAATTATATTTTTTAAGTGTATTTATATTAGGTATGTCTAAAAATTTTAAAAATTCCTTAAAATATTTAAAAAATTCAGTAAAAATAAAAAAAAAATACAGAAAACAAAAAAATAGAATTTTCTGAAAAATATTTTTAGAAAACTAGCCAAGCAATTTTTTTTCTTTTTTCTGGATAATCTTACATTTATGTATATATTCAATATGTTTTCACAGACTTTTACACATTAACACCTATTGTTCAGCTTACGGAAATTAAGGATCTAAGACCATCTCCAACGGAGAACCAAATCCAACATCAAATTTGAAATTTGATGAAAAACTCACTTTTTGAGGCTCCAACGGTGGCACCAAATTCATACCAAACTGAGGATTCATCAAACAAAACATCAAACTGATACCAGGAAACAGATTTTACCAAATCACTGTTACTGACCGTTGAAAGTGGTACACCGGTCAACCACCCGGTTGCCCGGCCGGTTGACCAACCGGTCGCCCGGTTCTCTTTGAAATACATGGGTTCAAACAGTTTAAAAAAAAAAAAAAAAAAAATTTGGCTTTGCCGGTCGACCACCTCCCCAATTTCACTTTGATGCTCATTTGATGCTCACCGTTGGAGCGCCTTGTACCAGATTGAGAAAATTTTCATTTTTGTACTCAAATTTGATGAAATTTTTGAGTAATCGTTGGAGATGCTCTAAGAAATCAAATTTCCAAGTTCAAAAATGCATAAACCAAAATGAAGATGAAGAAAAGGAAGAAGCAGCTTTTATGCCAATCATTGTAGTGAGAATAGGTCTGAATTTAGGTCTTAGTTGGAGTTTGATAAAAGTAGTGATTAAAGAGAGGAGATGTTGATTTGAGAAAAGATTGGGCCTATTGCTCGAAATTTAGGTGGGACTAAGGTCAAGTTTGAGAAAACTAAATAAGTGTATTTTTTGATTTTTATTATATTATGTGTAGAAAAAGTAGAGAGGAGATATTGATTGATGTGACCCAAAAAAAATAAAAAGATGAAATAAGTGCACTTTTTTAGGTTAGCCAAACTTGGCCTAAAAGGCATTTGTTGACTTTTGTTTGTAAAGATTTTTTTCTCATATATTTGAATTATTGTTGATTTGTTATTGATTATTGTTAATTATTTGTGAATACATAGTGAAGGAATTTGTCGAATCTTGTTTGATACTCTATTTTTTTTTTGTTACTGATACTTTATTTACAAAGATAGTAAAGTGTTACTTTGATAATCAATAACATATTATTATAAAATAGAGTAATATATTGTTGTTTACGTCATGTTTGACGATAATTCTTTTTTTCTTTTTATGAATTTCATATTCAATACGAATCTTGTTTGATACATCTTCATGAGATGGATTATAAAAATATTCAGTGTGTTTGATTTGAGTTTTCTGAATTAAGTTTTTATAAAATTGAGCTTTTTAGTTTTCGTACTCTTTTGTTTTTAATGAATATTTTTTAAATTTTAAACATTTTTTTTTACTTTTTTAGATGCACCTTAGTTAGATGTATCTAAAAAGTAAAAAAATTGTGAAAAAATATTTTAAAAAATTAATAAATACAAAAAAATACAAAAAATGTACTGAATTCTTTTTTTTTTTGTATTTTTTGGTATTTAGTGAATTTTAAAAAAAATTTACAATTTTTTTACTTTTTAGGTGTATTTATGTTAGGTGTGTCTAAAAAGTAAAAAAATTACTTAAAATATTAAAAAATTCAATAAAAACAAAAAAATACGGAAAATAAGAATGTAGAATTTTCTGAAAAGTATTTTTTAAAAAATGAAAACAAGCAAGCTAATTAATTTTATTAAAAACGAACATTTAGATCAAAAATTATATTATTATAAAATTTAAATATTAAATTACTTATTAATAATATTTTGATAATAATAATACATATTAAATTTTTTAAATATAATTTTTTATACTTATTTTTAATGAGTTAAAATTTTATTATAAAATTTTTACCGAATTCCTCTTTCTCAATTATATAGGGATCCGAGTTGGGATGATTCCATATTCCATCCATCGTACGAGTTATGGACGACATAGACAGAAAAAAATTATGTAATGGTGTAGAAGCAAATCTATGTAGTTTTATAATTCGGGCCTTGCTACATTCTCTTAATTTTTGGCCTTTTAATCTCCTTAAATTTCAAATCAAGGCAAATATATATATATATATATATTGTCCAAAACGACGTCGTTTTGGGCATTAGGGGGATTAGGAGGGCATTTTTAGGGGGACAAATCATTTTCCTTATAATTTAATACTATTGATTAAAATTGTGATATTTAATCAATGTGTTTGGTTTAAATTTTTTTAATTTAATTTTTTTTAAATTAAATTTTTTATTTTTTGTTTTTAGTAAATATTTTTAAAATTTTATGTTTTTTTTTAAATGCACCTTATTTAGATGTATTTAAAAAATAAAATATTTGTAAAAAGTATTTCAAAAAATTAATAAATACACAAAAGTATAAAATAAACTGAATTTTTATATTTTTGGTATTTAATGAATTTAAAAAAAATTCACGAAATTTAAATGTATTTATTTAGATGTGTCTAAAAATTAAAAAAATTGCTTAAAATATTAAACAATTCAGTAAAAATAAAAAATACAGAAAATAAAAAAATAAAATTTTTTAAAAAGTGTTTTTAAGAAACTCAAACCAAGAGTGATTCAATAATAAATGATATAAAATAATATTTTAAGATTATTAAAAAATAAAAAAATAATAATCAGGAAAAAAAGTGTAATGCAATTAAAATGGTGAGATACGTGGAGAAATGCTGACCACACACTTGCCTGTCACCATCCATCATCCCCCATTTCAGATAAAGGCCTATTTTAGTTAAAGTCAACTTTTTTTTTTTTTAAACTTTTTTTAAGTTATATATATATTTTTTAATTTTAAAAACAATCACAAAAAAATTCAGCTATTTTGGTTTTAGTTTTCAGAAAATAATTTTCAAAAAATGTTACTTTTTATTTTTCGTATTTTTATGTTTTCAATGAATTTTTTAATATTTTAAACAATTTTTAAAAAAAATTTTAGACATACCTAACATAAATACATTTAAAAAGTATAATATTTGTGAAAATATTTTTTTAAAAATACACTAAATACCAAAAAATATAAAAAAATTCAATGCATTTTTCGTATTTTTGTGTATTTATTTAAAAATATTTTTTCACAAATATTTTACTATTTTGGTATCTACGTAAGGTGCATCTAAAAAAGTAAAAAAATTATTTAAAATTTTAAAAATATTCTTTAAAAACAAAAAAAATGAAAAATAAAATATTCAATTTTTAAAAAATTAAATTCAAAAAATTGAAACCAAACACATTGAATAATACTTCTCAAAATAGGCCAAAAGCATAGCTTAAGGTAGCATTTTATTATTTTTTTTTTTTTTTTTTTTTTTTTGGCTCTAAACAATGTCACGTGATTCTTTAATTTGATATTGATTAATTAAAATAATAATTTTTTTTTTCAAATTTGTGAGAAATAATTTGACAAGTGATAAATGGTGAGGAACATTTCAAAATCACTAAATAATCAGGGACCCACCACAAATATTACGGGGTGTTTTGGGAAGATGGTTATAATCTGATTTTTGGTGAAAAGCTGATTATAAGCAGATTATAATCAGCTTTTCTGTGAGAGAAGAGGAGATAAAAAATCTAAAAATCTGATTTTTTATCTCTTCCCAAAACACCCCTACAAATCTTTAATGAACTACTTTATGAATGTCCATTTGTTCCACTAGTGGTAGTAGTTTCTTGCATGTATAATTGAGATGCGACGAAAAGTGGGCTTTACTTATTAATGTGCTTCACGTTCAAATATATAATTGAGTGAGGCGTGACGAAGTGGCTTCGACTTATTAATGTGCTTCACGTTCACATATATATAATTGAGTGAGATGTGAGATTGCTTTCTTTGTAGCTCATTCACAAAAATCTGACCCCGACACCGACCCACCTGTTCTCCGGTTTAAATATGGGGATATATATATATATAATAAATTTTATAAGGGAATGCTGTTGCGCATTTGGCAGAATAGTAACTGTTATGTCTCAATTGAAGATTTATTATTGGTTTATTTTTATGATCTAAACCATTCATTTTATAGGGTTCGTTGAATACTTCATATCTACTAAAAATCATATTAATCAGATATCAATAACTATATGATCGAATTATATTTATCGTAAAAAGTATAAACAATAAGTTTTTCTTTTAAGAAATAACATAAAAAATATGTAATTCGATCATGTAGTTATTAATATCCGATTAATATGATTTTTGATAAGAATTAAGTACTCAACGAACCCTATAAAATGAACTGTTCGAATCATAAAAATAAGTTCATAATAAATCTCCAATTGAAGCGCAACACCCATTCATATTTTATAAATATTAATAATGAAAATCTTAAATTTTTTCATATATTTATAAATATTTTTTCAAAAACTCATTGAATTGTAATTCTTCCTTAAATATGTATGCTTGCACCTAAAAAAAGAGTGGACAAATTATAATAATCATCTCTAAGATTTAAGTAAAAATACAACAAATCATCAAAATTTGAGATAATTGTATTAATCTCTATTTAAGTATTATTGAAATTATTAGAACTAATATAAATGATGTAAAGACACAATAATAAATATAGTAGAATATACATTTCAATATAAAAGATATAATAATTTCATTTTTTGTCATAAACAAGATAAGCATAACCGAATATTTGATTGTTCAAATTTATTTTAAAATTTTAATTGTGTTTCAGTAGATCTTCAAGCTTAGCATATTTAGCATTCAAATCAATCTCAATAAATCAAATTGAACTCGATTGGTTGCGTATTTTATATAAAATTCTACGTTGCAGATAAGCTTACCCTACCACCTCCTAGTTGAAATCAAAGCATTAATAAAATTCGATAGATGTTTAACTTTGTTTTTTAATCTAATGAATCGATTTAAACGAGTATCGCGAACTAAGCTCAAGTAATTGGTTTTAACGGATCACATACAATACATTATAATAATAATAATAATAATAATAATAATAATAATAATAATAATAATAAAAATAATAAAAATAAAAAGATGAGTAAGTTTTAGGTACAACAAAAGCAATTACAATCAATGAACAATAGGAAACCCTCATAAAGTGAGGTTACACTACAATACATTAAAGTGTAGAGGCAAAATTTTAGAAAGAAAATTACTTTTTAGGAATAAAATATTTTTATTATTAGAAATTTCATTATTGTATTTTTAGCGATGAAATTAAATATTTGGTGATGAATATTATCTTTTTGGGATTAAAATTTTTTTCTTAAAAAATAATCGTTTTGGGATCAAATTATTGTCTCTAAAAGTGCACTTAACAGCGACATTTTCAAAAAAAATTTACTAAAAGTTTTTTTTTTATTTCTCGAGATGATCTTTTAGTTACAATTCTCATGGTGAGAGAAATTAATCCCAAAATAATTTTAAAAGTAAAAAATTTAATTTTTAAAATTTTTATATGTTTTAGTGAAATCAAAGTTGTCTCTCCACTAACCAATCAAATGAACCAAGGGGTCACATTTTTATTTTATCTTATTATAATAGCACTTAACGAATCTATTCAAGTCATGTTTGTTTGTTAAGAATAATTATATTATTACACGTGGAACTTATTTATTTTATATTTAATTGTAAAATTTAAAAATAGGATGATTTTCGATACGGTGATATATCCCCAAAATTGGATGTGGCACTATGAATGTGTTTATTTTGATGGATTATTTCATGGGACTAGATTATTAGTTCATTTAGACTAATATTTTATTATTTGGTTTAATTTTTTTACTCCTGATTAATAGTAATTCCGGACTATTAGTCCCTTATATGAGGGATTATTGTATCCTAGGAGGAGGTGGGATTATTTCCATGGGATTGATATCCCATGAGACTAATGTGTGAAATATCTATTTTATCCTCATGCTATTACTTAATAAATAATTAGAAAAGGGTAAAATAATCTTTTGAACATTTATAAATTATTTTTTTAGTGTTGTTAATTTAAAATTATATATTAAATAAAAATATAAATTATAAATTATAAATTAAATTTAATTAAAAATAATAAATTAAAAATTATGGCCTTATAAATTAAATTTTTTGTGTTGTTAAAAAATTAAATTTATATATTAAATAAAATTATTTTTTCGTGTTGTTAATTTAAAATTATATATTAAATAAAAAATATAAATTATAAATTTAATTTAATTGAAAATAATAAATTAAAAATTATGGCCTTATAAATTAAAAAATTTTAGTGTTGTTAAATTTTAAATTTTAAATTATAAATTATGGATTACAAATTTAAAATTATATATTAAATAAAGATTATAAATTACAAGAGAAAAATAGTTTTTTGAACATTTATTTTTATCTAGTCTGTCCAACCAAGCATTGGATTCACTAAAAATAATTCAATCCAGATATCTAATCCTATGACTAAACAAACATAGGATACAAATCCAGTTCAACCAAATAGTCCGGGCACAATATATCTTACGAGTTCGATGAATTACAATCCCTCTTTATCTAATCCGTCCAAACAAACACACCCGATATACCCTACTTCATGGAGTGATTACTCAATCCATGAAAGGGGTTTGATTGGAATAAGATAAAATTTATAAACAAAATTGTTAAACATATACAATAATACCACCCTCGAGGAAAATTAGTGACTCCTAGAGAGAATAATATTTTCTATTCATTATCCTTTCAAAGGACATAAAAATTGGATAAATTACACTTACCTCCTTTAAGATTTAGAAAAAATAGTAGTTAATTTTACACTTTTAATATAATTACACTAGTTTTTCTTAAAATTTTAACTCGCATAACAGTTAGGTCTTTTTTTAATCAATCATTTTTTATTTATATAAATGAAAAATGATATTATCGTATATTTTATGCTAAAATGTATATATTTATATTTGTTTATTTTAGTATTTACCACTATCTCTATTATTTTCAGTCACTTTAGACTTAAGCTTTAAAAATAAGATCAATTATGTCAAAAATATAAGTTTGAATCAATGTGTTTGGTTTGAATTTTTTGAATTAAATTTTTTAAAAATTGAGTTTTTTAGTTTTCGTATTTTTTTTGTTTTTAGTGAATAATTTTAAAATTTTAAACATTTTTTTTACCTTTTTAGATGCACCTTACTTAGATGTATCTAAAAAGTAAAAAATTTGTGAAAAAATATTTTAAAAAATTAATAAATACATAAAAATACAAAAAATGTACTGAATTCTCTTTTTTTTTTGTATTTTTGGTATTTAGTGAATTTTTAAAAGATTTTTTTCACAAATTTTTTACTTTTTACGTATATTTATGTTAGGTATGTCTAAAAAATAAAAAAAATTTACTTAAAATATTAAAAAAAACAATAAAAACAAAAAAACACGGAAAACAGGAAAGTAAAATTTTTTCAAAAATGTTTTTAAAAAAATGGAACCAAGTATATAGAATAAAATTATATTTTGTAAAATTAAAGCAACCAAATATTCATTCAAATATATAGAATAAAATTATATTTTGTTCCTTGACCTTCAAAACTCAATAGTTAACTCCTTGGAAATATTATCTTATTATATTTTACACTTTTCTGGAATTCTATTACCGATTTAAGCAAAATTAGGTTATGTGTTAAATACATGATGCACCTATTGATTTTTTGAAACAATAATATTTGTTATTGATATTTTTATGACAAATAATACTCTGATCTGATAATATTATGAGTAATGATTCATCCCCCCTTTTCCCCCCACCCCCTTTGACCCCCTCTCTCTCTCATTGGTCACATTTTCTTTTTCTTTTTCTTTTTTTTCCTGCTCCTCCAATCACCACCCGCCACGTGGCAAAGAGGGGGTGAGGGGGTGACCCCCACAAGGGGGTCCCAAGCATTATTCTAATATTATTTGCACTTATCTCTCTTATCTGAGTGGCAAAATAGAAATTAGATCACCATATAGGGAAACTATTTGCGGTGTTTAGTTTCATTTTTTTGAATTCAGTTTTTTGAAAACTAAACTTTTTATTTTTTATGTTTTTTTATTTTTAGTGAATATTTTTTAAATTTTAAGTAATTTTTTTACTTTTTTATATGCACTTTACTTAGATGTATCTAAATAGTAAAATATTTGTGAAAAAATATTTTAAAAAATTAATAAATACACAAAAATACTAAAATGTACTAAATTTTTGTATTTTTTGGTATTTAGTGCATTTTTTAAAGATGTTTTTCACAAATATTATATTTTGTAAGTGTGTTTATGTTGGTGTGTTTAAAAATTAAAAAAAAAAAATTTACTTAAAATATTAAAAAAATTCATTGAAAACATATTTTGAGAAGATGGTTATAATCAGTTTTTTTATTAAAAGCTTATTATAAACTGCTTTCTGTGAGAGAGAGAAGTGGGTTATAATCTGAGAAGTGGATTATAACCCACTTCCCAAAAGATCTCAAAATACGAAAAATGAAAAAGTAGAATTTTCTGAAAACTATTTTTTGAAAACTGAAATCAAACAATTATTCTAAAAATTTAATAAACATGTCATATACTTGAGAAATGATATGATTTTATGTAAATTTTTAACAAAATTTTATGTAAATTTTTAACAAAAATAACTAATTATAATGATATAATATTATTGAATTTTGAAATTTTGAAAAGTAAAATGTGAACGAGTCATAATAAGAATGTTTAAATTTACCTAATATATATTACCCGTCATATTGAAATTTGCAAAAACAGATTTTTATCTAGCAAACCACATACTCTGTGAAAAGAAAAATAAAAAGAGAAAGCAACTTTTTAAACCCGAAAATGAAGGGAAGGGACCTAAAAAGAAGATAAAGTTAAATTGGAGAAAAGGACAAAGACAGAAAAGATCATTGAGCTCCGATTCGTAGCTCGAATTCGGAGGCTCGAATTCGGCTCGAATTCGGAGCAGAGGAAGCAGTGGAAGAAGAGAAGAAGAAGGAAGGAGGAGGAGGAGGAGAGGGAGGAGGGAGGAGGAGGAAGGAGGAGGGAGGGGAGGGGAGGGGGCCATAAAAATGGCTGGAGGGGGAGTCGGGGCCGGAGGAGGCGGGGCTGCGCGGGGCTGCGGCGAGGTGCGGCGTGCTGCGACGATCTGGTTCAACGACGATCGGCGATTCTGGTTCAACGACGAGCTGCGGCCCTTCTCTCCTCTCCTCTCCTCTCTCTCTCTCGACGATCGGCGGTGGCGTGCTGCTGGTTCAACGAAGAAGACGAAGAAGAGAAAGAAAGAAAAGCCAGAGAAAGAAAAAGAAAAATAAAAAAATAAAAATTCGAGACCCAAAACGACGTCGTTTTGGGTCTCGAGCCAAAAGTCGAGCCACAGATTCGAGCTACCAGGAATTTTCCAAGATGATTCATGCCTAACCAGAAGGATCCCAGACCAACCAGACACTATCGTTGAGTACTGACACAATATTCACATGAAGTGCTCTACTCCTCTTATCCACCCATCTTCTTCATAATTGATTCTCCATAGAAGAGGGGGGAAATTGAAAAATGGAAAATGCCTTGGACCCCCAGTGGGGGTGCTGGGGTCCTTGTTGATTGGCTGAAAAATAGTTTTTTTTTTTTTTTTTTTTTGGACTTCCAGCCACTGGCAGTGTGCCATGTGGCACTGGGGGTGCTGGGGGTGCCCAGTCACTGGGGGTCCTTAGCATTACCCATTGAAAAATGCCTAACACCCCCAGTGGGGGTCACTGGGGGTGTCCTCCCATTGGTCAAAAACAGTTTTTCTTTTTTTTTTTTTTTTTTTTTTTTGTTTTCCAACGAATGAGGGGGTGACACCTCACTGGGGGTTGTCAGTGGGGGTCACCCCACTGGGGGGAAATTGCGTTTTAGTGAAAACAGTGAAAAAATATTCAGCTGGTTTGGTTTTATTTTTCAAAAAAATACTTTTTAGAAAATTTTATTTTTTATGTTTTGTATTTATTTTTTTTATGAATTTTTTTAATATTTTAAGTAATTTTTTTTAAATTTTTAGATACATTTAACATAAATACACTTAAAAAGTATAATATTTATAATTTTTTTTATTTTTTTTTACTAAATATCAAAAATACAAAAAACAAAGAAAAGAAAAGAAAATTTGAGTACATTTTTTTATATTTTTGTGTATTTATTAATTTTTTAAAATATTTTTCACAAATATTTTACTATTTAGATACATCTAAGTAAGGTGTACATAAAAAAGTAAAAAAATTGCTTAAAATTTTAAAAATATTCATTAAATATAAAAAAATATGAAAAATAAAAAATTCAATTTCCAAAAAACTAATACCAAACACACTAATTTTTATTTTTATGAAGTTTTTGTGTGTATGATATAAATTATTTTTATAGATAGTGCAAGTTCATTTTGTATATCAGAATTGTGACATAAAATATTTTATCTATAATATAATTACTTTTTTATGGATAAATTACAAATACACCCTTGAAATTTACTTAAAATACAGATTGCTCTTGTGGTTTAAAAAATTACAAATACCCCCTTATTATAATTTTTTATTTAACAGAATTAATTAAAAAATGAAATTCATAATTGCTCTCCTACACAATAATAAAATTACCTAAATTATTAATTGAAACATGTTTTTAATATCATTAAAAACTGTTAATTGACCTAATAATTTATTAATAAAATGGACGATTTGTTATAAAATTAAAAATCTCAAGAGTAGAATGTAATTTTCAAAATCATAGGAACAATTTATATTTTAATCAAATGTTAAGGATGTATTTATAACTTACTCTTTTTTTTTAATTGTTCCACTGATTTAATTTGTGATTGACTAAGAACAAAACTATATGATACTCCTAAATCAACCAATAATTTTTCACTACTCATCACTACTCATCCTCCAGCTATACAACTCACTTTTTATTTTAGAAATAATCACCTGACAAAGATAATTTAGAAAAATTATTATATATGTATAAAAAAGTTAATATTTTAATTATTAATATTAAAAAATATATTATTAATTTATAATTATTTTTTAAATTTTACATTAAACTGAGTGATATGTTGTATGCGAGCTCACGCGGGGCTCGTTTGGAAAGTAGATTAGCTTTTTGATTTTTTGACTTTTTAACTATTTTAGCGTGAGGTTAAAAAGTTTTGTTTGGAAATGATTTTTTAACTTTTTATAAGAGAAAAAATGTAATAATTATAGATTAAATGTGATATTTTATCTTATTTAAATAAAAAACCTATTTTATCTTTTTATAATTAAAATAGTCCTAACACATCTTCTCAAACAGAGGCAGATTAAACTATTGGAATTATGAATATGAGTTTCATGATAAACCTAATTAGGTCTAACAATATCCTCCAATGAGCTATGATCGGGAGAGAATCTGTCATACTTTTTTATAAAATGACTAAAAAGAAAAAATTTAATTGAGTGCTTTTTTTATTTATTTTTTATATAGGAATGAACATTTATTAGTTACACATTGGCCTATTTTAAAAATCGAGCTAAAAGTTAATTTTTTTAATTTTTTTCTTCAGTTAAATCATCTTTTTATTTTTTTATAATTTTTTTTTAAAAAAATAAATTAATTAATTAATTTTTAACTTATTTTCCAAAACAAATTATTATAAAATACACAGATTGGCTAGTTTTGTAATTGATCAATTCATAAACTTGTACCAATCAGATCAAAGAGGGGTATGAGGCCTCACAACGGGATGATAAATGAATCAAATAATGCAAATTTAACTTATATTTGGTTGATTAAAAATTCATTTGAATTCAGTTTGCTAACCAAATAAATTAAATTTAAATATATTCTAAAATTGGTTAAAATTTTCAAGTCAAATTTTGACAGTCAATTGCTTGACTCGGTTCGATAAGCGTACAACTATATAAAAATATCAAACCAATCGAGACTTGACAAAAATTGATTTGAAATTGATTCAAAAATTTAACAAACTAAATTTGAACAAATTTTAGAACTTATTAAAATTTTCAAAAAAAAGTTTAAAAAATTAACTGTTCACCTCTTCCTATACAACGCATGTTTTTATGATTTAATTCTGTATAATAAATTTTTTAAAATTGAAATTAAATTGAATAAAGTGAAAATCGTACAAAGTGGAATAGAATAACACAACCAAACACTAGACCCCCATCCCGCAGCCACACAACAAATGTTTCAAGGGATCCAACAGCCGAAGACCACAAACCAAGAAAAGATCCAACGGTTACAAATTATTAACAATGAAAAAACAAAGAAAAAAAAACCCTAAAAAATAAAAGTAAATAAATACAGAAAGCAAGAGAGAGCACCCAAAAAAAAAAAAAAAAATCTTGAAATGGCTTAGTAGTCAGTTGTGGGCAACTGTTGATGGCCATAGGTCATGAAGAACAACTCATAGACAAGCCCAGCAAGCCCACCACCGATCAGAGGCCCGGCCCAGTAGACCCAGTGGTTGTCCCAGGTCCAGCTCACCACAGCCGGGCCGAATGAAACGGCCGGGTTCATCGAAGCTCCGTCAAATGCCCCACCCGCCAAGATATTAGCGCCCACAATGAACCCGATCGCGATTGGTGCTATAATTCCCAAATTGCCCTTCTTTGGATCCAATGCGGTTGCGTATACGGTGTAGACTAATCCAAAAGTCATCACGATCTCAAATACGAAAGCGTTCCATACGCTCACTCCCGATGACAACGAAAATGCCGATGTTGACTACCACAATGAAAAACAAAAATACACAATAAATAAATACAAAAAAAAATACACAATTTAAAATATGAATTTACCATAAATAACTCACTAATGCCAAGATTACATAATAAAGATACAAAATGGATCACTAAAAATGTAATGAAAGACTTTATTTTAAATAGTACACTCGATTATCTAGAAAGTAAGAATTCTTTTGAAAATTGACTTTTTAAATAATCTTTTGATTTTTTACAAAAAAATCAAAAAAAAAAAGTAAAAAAATAAAGATAAAAATAACTTTTTTGATTTTTTAAGTATTTTTCGTTCTTTCCAAATGACCCCTAAGTCCAGACTTTTGCCCATAATTTAAGTGTCAAGTGAATGGAAATTAAATTAGCCTCTGTGTGGCAAATTGGTTTTGAAGTTTTTTGGGCTAAAATAGTCACACAAAAAAAACAAAATAGCATTTTTAGTCTAATAAGATAAAATATCACATCTAACTCATAATCATTACATTTTTTCTCTTAAAAAAAATTTAAAAAACTAAAAATTCTTCCCAAATCAAGCTTTTTAACCCAAGTTAAAATAGTCAAAAAAGTCAAAAAATTAACGCATTTCCGAAACGAAGCTTTAAGTATATTATTGGGTTCATGTAGAGACTAGACCTAAATCATATATTGACATTTATAAATAAATTTATATTGCTGTATTTTAAATGCAAATTTCACAAAAATCGAATTTAACCTGAGTCTTTTATTACAATTTTTTGTGAAAGCATTTTGTGATCCATTAAATACACGTAACTACCAAAGTAACTAAAATAACTAACTTTTAATATTTAGCAACAAACTCACCATGCCATTGGTGGAAAACTTGAGTAATAAACAAGCCACGATGGAACCAAGCAACTGGGCAATCCAGTAGAGGATGCCACGTAGGAGGGTGATGTGGCCGCCGATGAAGGCGCCGAAGGTGACGGCGGGGTTGACGTGACCGCCGGAGATGTTAGCTCCGATCGAGACGGCGACGAAAAGTGCAAAAGCATGGGCTATTGCGGCGGAGATGACGCCGGAGGGGGTGGCGGGGCCGTCGCCGGTTAGCTTGTTGAAGGCCATGCCGGAGCCTTCTCCGGCGAAGACGAAGATTAGGGTTGAGATGAACTCCGCCAACGCCGCCTTGAGGGCGTCCGGGTGGGTCGCCTCTTCCCGCGTACCCACTGCAATCCGGTTGATCGGCATCGTTGGATGATCAAGATCAGACGGTCTAGAATGCAAGAGTTGTGGTTTTTTCTTTTTAACTTCACTCTTTTGTGGTTTGTACTGGTCTCCACATCTCATGCAGTGTTCATCTACTTATAGGCCGTGTTAACTTGCTATAACAGGTTAACCGGTTTCATCAGAACCTAGATATATAATGTATATATGTATATCTGTATTGTTATATTTATGGAAAATATTATGTACAAAAAAAAAAAAAGGTTTGTGAAAAATTTATCATAAAAACATCATGATGGACCTTTTGAATGTCAAAAAAAAACGTGCGTAATTTTTTTTTCTTAATTTAAATGGTGAGATTTAATTTTGTGTTAATTTTTAGAAGATTACATGTGTCATGACATGAATAATGGTTTAAAATCACTAAATAATTTCTTCAATAAATTATGAAATTATTCAGTATTTTTGTAACAATATTTTATTCTATTTATTAATTCACATTTTTTATATTATCTCGTAGGCTTCCTGCTGCCCAAATTTTGGATGAAGGGTATTATGACTATCCACCATAAGTCTCGTTTTAATAATTTGAACTATTCATTTTATAATTATTTTTGTGTATATTATTCACACGAAAAAATATTAGGTCAATTTGATAATCTTAGTCTTTTCAATGTATTATATTTGTCACTCAAAAATAAACAGCAAGTGTATTTTTTAAAATAGATTTTTTTTTTTTAGTTACAAACTCGATAAATTGAATAAATTAAGATTATCGGATTAATTTTTTTATTTATTTATTGATATATATAAATAAACTTACAAAATGAACGATTCAAATTATTAAAATAAATCTATAATAAATCTTACTAACTCGAACAATAACCTTGAATTCAGATCTAAATTAAAAGTAATGACAAGTGAGATTAATGTTATGAGTTTTAAAAAGTGAAAAAAAAAAATGAAATGTTTTAGAACATTGCTATTCAGATTTAAAAATTAGATTTATTTTTTACATTCAGTGATATGTTAAAAAAATAATTGATTTATAATTAAATATTTTTTAATTATCAATTGATCATCTTCTTGATACATTATTAAATTTAAAAAATAAATCTAAAAAATAGACATGTATATTATTTTTTAATGTTTTAGTGCTCATTTGGGATGTCCCATTGGGACTAAAATAACCATATAAGACAAAATGTCACATTCAATTCATAATCATTTCATTTTTTCTCTCATAAAAATAAAAAAAAGCCATAAAACTGTCCCAAATGAAATATTTTAATCCCAAACTAAAATAATTAAAAAATAAAAAAAATCAACTCACATTCTAAACAAACCCTTAATATGTTTTTTGAAATGTTGTAGCCGGCTATGATTTCTCATACAGCGAAGCAAATGATTAACGGAGGAGAAATTATTACTTTCCGTTGTACCTAAAAAAAGAAAAAAAGATGTAAGGGAAATTATTGAGTCTTGAAATACTATCGGTTGTGTTTATGAAGAATGGTGTTTTATGATTTTTTTTAATATTATTATTTATTATAAGTCATGCAAGTATAAATAAAATTTAGGAAATTTTTAATATATACTCCTTTAAAAATATGTATTATATATATATATTTTTAATTATTTTACTTTCTCTTTTAGTTATAATATTATTTTAAAGTTGACTCGTGACTTTTTTAGTTATAATTCATATTATATTTAGTTACGATTTTTTTTTCTTTTAAGTAATGGCTCAAAAAATGAATTTATGTTATTTTTCTCTTTTGTTAGAAGGGGTATATGGTGCATACATTTTGAAAGATATTTATCATAGTATTTTTCAAAATTTTATTATTAAGATTTCATTTGAAAATTGATTATTTTAATTGATATTTTAAATATTAAAAAAATGACGTATCAAATAATAAAAAAAATAATATAATTATTTTTTAAGTTTTTAACTAAAAATTACCGTTCTCAAAAGGGGACATGAGTGGACATACAATGAAAGTGATGGCATTGATATGAATCTCAAAAATTATCATTTTTTAAATAAAATATATAATGTAAGTTTAAATTTTATAGGATGCTACTCAAAGTCAAATGAGGAATGTATTACCTATTCTATTTTTTTTTGGGATAAATTACATTGACACTCTCTGAGATTTATATTTATTACAGTTTTTTCCCTCACCTTTTAGAAATTACATCTCCCTCTCCGAGGTTTAAAGTTTCATTATAGATTGTCCCCTAAGGTTTAAAGTTTCATAAGAGTACCCCCCTCACCGTAATGATCATTATACATAAAATTAAATTAACACGGAGATCTATGTAATTTTTCAAAAGTGAGAGAAGAAACTGTAATAAATATAAATATTAGGCGGTGTCAGTGTAATTTATCCTTTTTTTTTAAAAATAATTTTTTGATAATAATTTTGTCAGGAAAACAAAATAATTTCACTGGATAAAGGGGCTTGGACGACTGACACGTGTGCAGGGTGGATAAGGGACACAACACATGCATCTACAATAGTGGGGAGTTTGTCTTCTTCCCTTGGTCTCTGGAAAGATCGAATAGCTTTTTGTAATTTGTTTTGGATCATTCTAGGTTTCATGAAAATTTTCATGAAAATTATCATGAAAATCATCTGCACCGTTAGATCAAATATGTGTCTCATGATCCAATGGTGCTGATGATTTTCATGAAAATTCTTCATGAAACTTAACATTTTCCATTTGTTTTTATTTCATTCAATTATTTATTAGCCCCAAAACAAAGTGCATTTTTTTGTTATTAAATGAGGTAAGGAGGTCTGTTATTTTAAAAAAAAAAAAAAAAAAAAAAAAAGGGGGTGAAATGGTCTACGTGCATACGTAATAGTGATGCCATGGTCACTCATGAGGCTTTCTTCACCACCTCTAATTTCATTTGTCCACTGCCTGATGAACAATTTGCTGCCCATTTCATTGAAGAAGTTATTGGTTAGTTTTGAATACCGTCTTATTATGTCTTAATAGTCTCGTGATTGATAGGAGAAATAAGATTTATAAATTTATATTTGGTGATTGATAAATATAAAAAAATTAATAAATTATGATTGATGAGGGACATGATCACGTAATACTTTAATACCAATCAATAATTTTTCATTTGATTAGATACTCTAATACATTGATAATTAAAATTTTAAAGATTACACATAAATAATAAAATTTATAAGCATTAGTAATTAAAATTTTAAAAATTTTCATGTATTTGTAAAAAAAAATCAAAAACCCACGAGGCTGTAATTTCTCTGAAAAAAAATTGTGTCATCAATTTTTTATCCCTATTTATGAAAAACGCTACATTTATTATATTTGTTTAATACCTATTACGATACATTTTTTAGAGTTTTTTTTTTTTCATGTTTAAATCTAAAAATTTTGTTTCAAAAAATATTATGAGACAAGTTTTTATCGTAATGAAAGTCATCACTAAAAAGACTGTCCCAAAAAAGTTTTAAAAAAAGAAAAGAAAAAAAAGAAAAGAAAACTATATGTAGATAAGAGAACAAAAAAAATTACTGACACATGTAGAGAGGGGTGCAAGTGCCGCTTGCACCCTTATATCCTTTCATTTGCACATCACCTTCCATGTGTTTGTAATTTGTTTTTCTCCTTCTCTCTGACCTGTATGTAATCCCTCTCCCCCCAAAAAAAAGACTTTTAGTTATAAATACAATTTGAGGAATAAAACAATTTTCTGCCAAAAAAGTTTACTTCTTAAAATAAAAATTTTAGTCATAAAAAGACGGTAAGCACCAATAAATTCTAAATAATGATCTTATTAAGTGTTTGATTCTACCCTCTCTTTTTTTTCCTTTCTTTTTTTTCTTATGGACTCAAATGTCTCATTGTAGCTCGTTTTTCGTGCTCTTTTCGGAAGACGACTAACCCTACAGTTCGGACTCCCGTGGTTCTAAATCTGATTTCACAAAGTACAATGTGAAATAGTGAACACACAAAGGAGTCCAAATCCGACAATTCTTTTGAAAAATCGATATTTGAATAAAATGCAAAAAATGAACTGCTTTGCCAGATTTCAGAATCGTCACCTAAATATTTTGAGAAATTTAGGAAACCCGAGACTCATGCCAAAGGCCACTTATCTATCATCACCAAAGTGTCTCGGCTCGGGAACTTAGGTACGAGAGGGAAAAGTCATGGATTGAGCATCTCACTCGCCCGATTAAATATCGGCCTCTACTAATCATGATGTAATTTTTATTTACGTTATATGCTCTTGTTTCGATTTTATTAGCTATTTTTACTATGTGACGCATACAAGTATAGATTAATTTGCAAGAATTGGAACATTTGATTTCATGTTTGTTTTTTAAAAAGAGTTTTGTGAATATGTCACGTGAAAAAGTGGGCTTAAAATGGACAATAATCAAACTATCTCAATTCAAGCAACTAACTTTTATCCACATACATTCAAACAGTTATATCATTTAAACAATTAGTCTCATGGAAGTATGCTTTGACATGGTAACAACCACACTCATGCAGTATGCTAAAACTCAAAATTGCTCACCTAGTACTCTGAATCAAAACAAAGCAAAATAATTAGAAAAATATTCATGCTCCTAATTAATGCAATATGACTAAATGCAACGCACACATTATGTAATTTATAGGCTCGACTATGAGCATGGCATATGATTCCATGCAAGACATGCAATAAAACACATATTCAAGCAATAAATTTGAACATTGATATTGGGTTAGTATGATGAGCCGAACCTTGGATGCATGCAAGACAATAGATGCAACGCATAAAAATGCTAATTTGAAAAATGATGTTTCTATACTAACCATCGTAAGCAAGTAAGTAAAAAGAAGAAAGACATGGGGTTGGAAGACATACAACTTATTACATGTTGGCCCTCGTGCAAGAGGATGCGAATCAAAGTCCGAGGCTCGAATTAAACTAATTATTACAAAACTGAATGAATAAATTAAAGAATTAACTAACTAGCTACTCTATTACAATAAAGATAATGATGAGAAATAAACTAACTATCTAAGTTAATTAGCTATAACAATTACAAATAAATAATAATAATAATAATCATAACAATAATTACAACAAGATGAATTGTAACAATAATAATAAATTAATTACAACAATACTCGGAGCATTAATTTACAACAGTGATGCAAGCAAGGATGCGCAAGGGTTGCATGCACAGTGTCTAAGAACAGCTCTATCTGTCTAGGCCTGCTCTGTTTCACCTTCAGCCACTGTCTTCTATTTTCTGCAAAACATACTGTTGACCAAACATTGATGGCCGACCGGGCCTAAACAAAGCCAGCCGTACCTTAATTTTATGCAAAATCCTGTTTTGTGCTCTAAAGTGAAAATAGTGCAGGCAGAGTTGTTCTGAATTCTATTTGTCCCTCTCACACTTCTCTATCATGGGAAAACCTCAAGAGAAGGTTGGAATCATTCCCAAAACCATCAATGAGCAAATTGATTGCTTGATGATTTCAGATACAATTTAGACAAAGATTAATAAATGCAATGAACAACAACTACCCCTCCCTCTTATCATAGAATAAACTCAAGGAGGAAGGTAGAGATGCTTCAAGGTTCATCAAAACATCATGGAATGACGTATGATGACCCTTGATACAATGGACTCGGCATAACGTCCAGTCGAACCCAAGCAATATATATCATCTTTTTTACGTGGGTTGATTCATTTTAAGCTAAATTCATTAATCTTTGCCATTCTTTAACCCATTTGTCCTAGGTGATTGTTACGTCCACTAAAGATTACGCCTACTAAGTGAGAAATATGTCAAACAGGAAGCGATTCTCAACATGAAAAAGAAATTATGCCGTTGACAATAAACCTTCGTAGAGATTAAGCCATTAAACATGGATCTCTAGTTCATGTCTTGAATAATCGTCAATCGATTGAAACAACTCTCAAATGAAAGAAATGAAGGGTAACTTAAACATGGAAATTAGACAAGGAAATGCCAAGAACAATATGCAACAAGTCATATATGCAAATTTATAAGACAACAAGCAAACTAATCAAAGTATGAACTAATTAAACAACCTAGGACAGGCCTAAAACATCTCTTAATGGGTGAAAAACAGTGGCTCAAAGTGCATGAAAAAAGCCTAAAAAGCTAAACAACAAAGAAGGAAAACAAGGCTAGTAAGTAAGAACAAGGAGGGGTGGCTAACCTTCCACTTTTGAAACCTCAAAGCATGATTTTTAGCCTCTTTTTAACTCTGAAAATCAATTTGGAAAGCGAAGAAAAGGAGTGTAAAAGCAAGGGTTTGAGCTATAGGTGAAGGTGTAAGAAAGAGTGTTAACTCTCTTTACTCTTTAGTAGCTCTCCAAACCCGTTTGAAGGGAGATCAAAACAACACAAAAATACAAGAACTTGATAGTAAATTATATAAATGAAAGCAAGAGAGAAAATAGCAAGCTTATACCTCTTGACAAAGGTAGAACTTTGTTTGTGAATCAAACTAAGTCCAAACACACTCTCAAGCTTGAATTGTGATGCTCAAGGCTCAACCAAGGTTCTTAGGCTAAGGTGTAGAGGTGTATATGGTGTATGGATATAGGTTCAAGGTGGTAGGCTTGCTCAAAGAGTTGCTTACACAAGAAGAAGGAGCTCTCAAGAAGGTGTATAGGCTTTTTAGAAATTCTTTAACCCTCAAAACAGAGATACAACTTCGTTTTTATAGAATTTGAGCAAGAGGGGTCATAAATATCTTCAAAAATGGACAACTGGCGGGCTCCCACCCAGAACAACGTTTCTTACTACTAAAGCACGATCGGCTGTCAATAGCCATGGCTGGCCCTCAATGAGGCACGGCCGGGCCTCAATGTGTTCCCTTGTTTTCTGCTCCAAACTCAACATAAGGTGGCACAATGTGTAAAAATAAATTTTTGGGGTATCATCAGTGGGAATATGGAAGGTTTGGGATTGTTTCGGAGCTTAAACATAGCTCCTTCATTGAGACTTCGAACCACGCACAACACCACTTTCATTATCGAGTGTACTAGACAAAGTGCTCGAGTCTTGCAGGTGATCAAAATTGGGGTGTCTACACTCATTCTAGTGCGAATTACATAAAGAGCCAAGTATAAACGCACATATTATGTGTTGAGAGACAAATGTAAGTTTTCTTATAATGTTGAAATTACTAAACGTAACACTTCAAAAATATTTCTTAGTGTACTTTTTTTAAACATAACAACGTAACATTCCAAAAAAACTTCTTAATATACTTTTTCCAAACGAAACACTCCAATCAATTTAACACACAAAAACTCCTTAGTATACTTTTTTCAAATGTAACACTCCAATGTAATACTAAAAAACTCCTTAATGTACTTTTTCCAAATGTAATACTCCAATGTAACACACTAAAAAAACTCCTTAATGTACTTTTATAAACGTAACAACGTAACATTTCAAAAAAAAACTCCTTAATATATTTTTTCTAAATATAACACTCCAATATAATATACTAAAAATTTCTTAGTATATTTTTTCAAACGTAACAATGTAGCATTCCAAAAGAACTCCTTAGTGTACTTTTTACAAACGTAACACTCCAATGTAATACACTAAAAAACTCCTTAGTGTACTTTTTTTAAATGTAAAATATTCCAAAAAAAACTCCTTAGTGTATTTTTTCAAACATTACACTCCAATCAATGTAACACATAAAAACTTCTTAGTATACTTTATTCAAACGTAACACTGTAATGTAACATTCTAATATAACACCAAAAAATCACACTAATAGAAATGTGGATTTCAACGTTCGACAACTAATATTTCAACAACCAATTCTCTCAAAAAGAATTTTTCATACCTCACATTTCTATTCTCAGCTTAAAAACGAATCAGAAATTGAAAAAATGAATCATAAAAAGATATTCACTTAAATTCAAATGGTACCAAATCAAATCAATACAACTTTCCAAAACAAAAATGACTAATTGGTTTATAATTGGTTTATAAGAAAACTTTTACGACTAAATGGATCAACATTTCCTCATATGGAATTTATGGATAAATTTTCCGTAATTCATCACTAATAAATACATAATTTCATCACTAAAAATATAACAATGATACTTTTGACAATTAAGATATTTCACTCTTAAAAAATTATTTTGTCTCTAAATTTTTAAATTTAACATTTAATTTGTTGTAAGGATGGTTAAATGTTAATATTCATAAGAAACTCATTTTGTTGAGAGTGTCACGTTAAATGATCCCAGTATTATTTTTATTTTTTATACATGAAAAGGCACAAATTTCAAACCACTTCCCATAATTGGTTTGGTTTCGCAATTTTTAAAAGATTGAAACCATGTACATACCTATTTAGTTCCTGATATCATATAACGAATGGGTCAATGTTGATCAATTTGTAATCTGCTGATCAATGACTGATGTGGATTGCATATCATAGACTTAAATGTATCTCATTTCAATGTTAAGGTGTGGAAACATAGTATTAAATCTTATCCTCAAATTAAAAACAAACAATATTATTATGGGATAATGTTTGGAAGTAGGAAGGTGGTGGAGGAAGTTCATTGTTAACGGGGTTTGGTATTTGATAATTCTAGCATCTTCTCTCACTTCTTTCCTACGTTTTTTCAAGAAAAGGGATCTTGGACTAGATCAACACAAGCAATGGAAATTAGAAGATAAGCACCAACAACTCCCATTATTGAAATCTTTATTTATTATTATTATTTTTTTTATTTCATGCTCAACTAGTGGATGTATTTATTAATTTTTTAAAAAATTTCAAACAAATCAAATAAGGCCATTTGTTTGTTCAAATTTAATTTGAAAATTTTTCTATTTGGTTTTGAATTTTTAAATACAGTTGTTGAGATTTTTATTTTTTGGTATTTTGTTACTTTTTAAATATTTCATTCTTTTTTTAAAAATGAAATTTAGATGCACCAAACCTAGATAAAACTTTAAAAAACAAATTTGTGGAGAAATCGAAAAAAAAAACAATAAATGCAAAAATGAACTAATTTTTTGTATTTTTTATAAATATTTTACTTTTTAAGTATGGTTAGATACATCTAAAAAAATTAAAAAAAAAAAAAATGAATGAGATTTCAAAAAAATATTCACTGAAAACACAAAAATATGAAAAACATAAATTCAAAAATTGTGTTCCAAAACTCAAAACCAAACTGAGTGCTGTTTTAAAATGTATTCAAAATTGGATTTATTTACATTTCAATATGATCTCAAATGAGTTTTAACTGAGTCAAGTTTAAGTAAGATTTTTATAAATGAAATCAAGTTATTCTGGCTTGGCTTAAATTTTGACAAATTTCAAAATTTATTTAAATTTAACTTATTTATACAATAAGTCAATCTGAAACAAATTTTCAAATGAGTCGAATGCGAATCAAGTTTTACTAACTTAAAGTAAAGAACAACATTAGTGACACTTACTCTTCTACAACATTAGTGACACATAAATTAGTGTAACTTTACCACAAAATTTAGTTGCATCAATCACAAAATGTATAATCTTACCATAAATTGACATAACAAAAAATATTATAAACAAGTCACAAACTTTTGTAACATGAACTATAAAATTTTGTATATTTTGTTATGCTAATTTGTGACAAGATTAAACATTATGTGATTGATATTGTGAAATTTTATGGTAAAGTTACGCCAATTTATGCTACGGTGCATATGATATCTGCCCCCAAGAGCGTGTACACTTTCCCATTTATTACAATATGTTGTCTATTCGTGATTAAAAAAGAAAATGGCACTCTGTGCATAAACCCAAATCTAGATTTTCCTTACCAAAGGTCCACAAGCTAAAATATTATATCTATAAGGACAAGCACTTGCAAAATGACCAAAATACCCCCATATGTATATACCTATCTTCTCACCTCAACCCTCCATTTTCCCAAACCCTCTCTCCACAAATTTCTCTTTCATCCAAACCCTAACTTCAAACTCTCTATCTATTTCACACTTCAGATTTCCCAAACCCTAATGTCTACTCCAACCGCATTACCAACAAGATCATCGTTCTCCTCCTCTTCTCTTTCATCTCCATCTCTTCTATCACAACTGTCGTCAACGGTGGCTCTTCTTCCTCCTCATCTTCCTCCGCTGCTGCAAACCAGCCATCTCAGCCACCATTAGCGTTAAACACATGATTCTAAATCTCAGTATCGAGTAACATGACGGTATCGATCGCAGAGTATCGGTATCGGTAGTATCAGTCGGTACATCGGGAATCAGGTGTCGTGGCGGTGAAATTTTAAAAATTATTTCATAGGTTTTTTAGCTTTTTCTATCCCATACCGGTCCGAACCGGTGAGTATTGGCCCATCGCGACTTGTGTAATGGTTACAGACTGCTATATACCAGGACTCGGTTGATTCTTCTACGATTTTCAGTCTCAGCACTACACTAACTTGTATCCATTGTGGTGCTCTATTTTTCCGATATGAACTGGCTGGTGCGTAGTGTATCGACCGGTTTTTAGAACTATGATTAAACATATCATCTCTACACCGCTTTTCTCCGTCAGCTTCTATAGATCTAATAGGTACCCTGCACGGTCATAATTGTGGCGGTGATAATCACCGGAATCCTCGTTTTCACCGGTTACATCGCGATCAAGCCGAGAATCACCTTCATCTCCATCATATACTCTCACATCGATTTTTGCCGATGGAATCATCGTCTTAATGAAAGAGGAGAGAGAAAGGGGTTTGGATTTGGAAGGTGTTCAGATTCTAAGAAAAAGGCTAAGAACATGCGATGGACATGGTTAAATGAGGGAGATAGAGAGAGAGAGAGAGAGAGAGAGAGAGGGGTATATGTTTCATGGAGATGATTTGGGTTTTGATTTTCCAAATCTCTCTCTCTATATATATATTTCATGGAAATGATTTAGTTGTTGAGTGGCTTGGATAAAACATATGGCAAATCTATTCTAGGCTCGAATCTTTTCAGATCTATTCAATTTTTTATTATTTATTTGTTGTTTATTGTTGTTCATGATGAAAAAGATAATTGTTGATGATGATGATGAAACCAAAAGGGAAAAAAAATGACAAATAGGGAAAAATGATAGAATTGTTATTTTAATAGATAAAAAATTTGTGTTGTTGTTGTAGTAGTGGATAATTTCAATAAATACAAAACAAGTTTGTGAGATTTTAAACAAATAGATTAGACCTTTGTATTTTTAAACAGACAGAGAAAGAAACTCACATATTTAAACAGATGGAGACAGAGAGAGAAATCCACAAACAGATTTTAAACAAGTAGAGAGAGAACCCACAAATTTTGAACATATAGGAAAAAAATTGAACAGATAGGAAAAAAAATTCAATAGATAGATATAGATTTGAATAGATAGTAAAAAAAAAATCAACAGATAAATTAAGAGATAAAAGTGAAAATTAAATGTCATTTAAAACCAACAAAAGACTTATGATCTTTCACCACCAACAAAAAATATTTACTAGACCTAATGCGTTACACAATTGCTAAACTAGATTTTTCAACAATTTTCTCAAAAGAAAAACAATATATTTATATATTTCTATCTATATTTCAGATTAACCATTTTTACAATTCAGATTAAGAAAAAACCACCTTTTTGCTACCAGAGTATCAATTTGAGCCAAAATTTATACAAGCTTAAAGCACCAATTTTTTCACTTTTTTTTTTTCTTATATATATTTTCCAGCTTGGATTTGAAATTATTGGTATTGTTTTTTAATCGAGAAGCAAATCTCTAAAGCCAAAACAAAAGGTGAGCAATAGAGTTTAGTTGAGTATAAGGATTTCATTAACGGATAAAGACATTCGTTATTAAAATTTAAAATAAGTATATACTTGTTAATGCACACTTTTATAAAAATATATAATTATTTAAAATTTATTAACCAAATTTATTGAACAAATGATATCATCTAGGCGTCAGTGGTTTAAACATGGAGAAATTACTATTCAGAGGGTATTTTTTAAAATTATTATAAAATAATAAAAAAATTTATTATAAAATAATTAAAAAAATAATAATTTAATTATTAATATTTATTATTTTTTTGTATTTTATTTATTTATTTATTTTTTCTTTCCTGAAACCCTCTAACATGTAATTGTTCCTTTAAACATGAGGAAGCCAAAAGGTGAATAGGTACATACCAAAAGAGGAATCCAATGACTACAACATACAATAAAGTCCGACGAAATAGTCCCACCATTTTTTTTCTATTTTTAAAACCCCACTCACTTTAATTATTCTCTATTTTTTTTTTTTCAACACTCATTTTAATTCTAACTATACTTTTATCATTAATTTTTTGAAACCTTAACCTTAACCTTAGCCACCTTCGTCCGCCGTGACCACCATCTCTAACAACTGATCTCCATCCTTTCCATGTCTCCAACACCCCTCACCTCTAACTGCCCCTTCCTAGCCTTCCTCACTACCCTACCGCCACGTTAGTTTGGCAAATTAAGTTAAATCTAATTGTTAGTCAGAGAATTGTTAGTGAAGAGATTGTTAATGTAGGGATTATTAGTGAGGGAATTAAGTAAAAACATATTTGTTTTGATGATAGTGTGGGAGATGGTTAGTGATGGAATTATTAAATTATTCTTATATAAAATAAATAAATAAATAATTTCTATATTAAAAAAAAATTAAAATAAATATTAAAACAAACAGATGCACTTAGTAAAAAAAATAAAATTTTTATATAAAATAAATTCAATCTTCTCACTATTTTCTTAATCCCACCCAAAATTTACCCAAACTAATCCTCCTATCGAGAGAGATTAACAAGTCGCTCAGAGTATGAAGCCGCTCACCCAAACCGTTGCCAAACGCGCTGTAAATAAAACTCACAGAATTGCTAATCCAATCCGACCTCCTAAAACAAACGTGGGCTACTAATAAGCCCCCTCCTGCTACCTCCAATCTCCTCCGAAGCCTCTCAGCAATGTTCTGAAAACCGGACCGGTGAACGAACCGGAAAAGGGACCGGGTGGACGGGTCACCGGTTCAACCGTCGGGTCAAAGCGGTCGAACCGTGACGTCATAATTAATATTATATAATTAAAAAATATAATTATAAATTATAAATAAATAAAAAATATATATAAATACTCAAATAAAAATAAAAATTGTTGTATAATATTTATTAATAATATTTAATAATAAAGTCATAATTGATAAAAAAAAAGTTACTTGTTTTAAAGAAATTAAATTTTTTAAATATTCCCTCCAAACAAATTGATTGAATGTTAAGTTTAATTTTGGAGGGAAATTGAAATTTTCAACTCTCCCTCCAATCAATATGTTTCAAATAATTTGATTGAATCCCACATAGAATTTTATAGGTTCTTTTTGAAAAATCTTTTTCTATAAATAGGAATAGACTTTCATAATCTTCTCCAACTTCCAATGAGACTCTTCCTTATGAGAGAAGACTCTTGAAGTAAGAATTTTTAGTCAAAATTTTAAAATATATTTATAATATATAATATATATATATATAAATATATAAGAAAGAAAGAAAGAAATTAAAAAAAGAAGGAAAACCGAAAAAAAAAAAAAAAAAAAAAAAAAAAAAAAAAGAAAAAAAAAAAGACCGATTTTTGGCCGGTTCAACCACTGGGTCACCGGTTTTACCGGTTTCGACCAGTGGGTCACCGGATTTTTCCGGTTTTGGCCCCAATCCGATTCTAGGTGGTTGACCGCACCGGAACCAGGCCCGGTTCCCGATCCAACCGGTTCGACCGGCCGGTCCCGGTCCCGGTTTCACAACATTGCCTCTCAGCATAGAGAGAGAGGCAAAAGAAAAGAAAAGTGCTGTGATCATTGGGGCAAGAGAAACAGGGTCAGGGGAGTGGCGGAAGAGAGTGGGAAAAGGCTAGGGGAGGGCGAATTGTGACTGAAAGAATGTAAAATTAAGATTATAGATGATAATGAAGTTAAAATATTTTGTTTAGATACAATTAAGGTAAATTATGTTGGTAATTCCTGTAATTTTAATCTTTGTATTATTTTGGTCCCTTATCATTTTAATTGGTTTTGATTTTGACCATAAATTTACAAATCTATCTCAATTTAGTCAAATTTATTATAATTGTTAATATTTTTTAATAAAAATACGCATATAAGAGGCATGTGTCATGCTTTTTAATTGTAAAATTATAAACTTGCTCATGTCAATGAGTTAATCTCAACCAATTCAGTGATTATTTTCCATAAAAAATACTAGGGGAATGTTTGATTGGATTGATTAGAGCATGAGATTGGAATTATTAATCCGTGGGGCCCAATTATCTTATGTTTGTTTTTAACATTTTGGTTTAGGATTATTAATCTAATGGATAATTAATCCAACAAATTTTGCAGGATTATTAGTAATGAGGTAGAGGTGAGATTATTAATCCAATAGATAATTTATCATATTAATTCAATTGGATAGTGAATACTACACTAATTTGAGGTCATGTTTGATTCACAAGATTAATAGTGAAGTATTAATAATTCCTATTAAATTAGTGTGGTATTCACTGTCCAATTGGATTAATATCCATTGGATTAGTAATCCCACCCCTACCCCATTACTAATAATCCTACAAATTTGTTTGGATTAATTATTCATTGGATTAATAATCCTAAACCAAAATGTTAAAACAAATATAGGATAATTGGGCCCACGGATTAATAATCCCAATCCCATACTCCAATCTACCCAATCAAACATGCCTTGATAGAATTATTAATACCTCACTATTAGTCTTGCGAATCAAATATGGTCTAAGTGCGTTATCAATTGAACTAAATTAATGTAAAATTTAAAATTAAAAGTCAAAATTAAACTAATTAAAATCATAAAGATCAAAATGATATAAAAAACAAAATATAAAAACTACGGATATAATTTGTTCATAAAATTATAATAAAAGAAAAATATGACAAAAAATATGAAAGTCTAAAAGAGAAAAAGTGAGTGCTATGATGGTAACAAATGTTAGCAATCAACTCTCTCTCTCTCTCTCTCTCTCTCTCATGTACACACTGTAGGAACCTCACCGATCAATGTTATGGTTCTTCAAATGACACTGCAAATGCTAACCAACCAATTTGTGTTCAAAGATGTTTTTTTTAAGATAAATGTGCAAACTGTGAAATCTTTAATTCACACAGGACCCACTGCCCATCAAATTATAAACATTGATAATTTGTTAACTTGTGTTGCTGCACACTGTTTTGACATCCAGATTAGTATGAAAAGTGCTTTAAAATGTATAATGCATTTTAAATTAACAAATTTTATATAAATTTTTTTTACTTACTAATGTAGCCACACGCTACATATTATTAAATAGGGTTTTTTTTTTTTTAAATTTTTATTTATTTATTTATTTATTTATTTTTATAGAATTAGTTTGTATAACATTTTCGTTTAGAAGTGTTAAAGAAAAAAAGAGGTTACAAAAGAATATTGAAATAAGTAGAAAAAATATTTTTAAATAGTGTAAACAATTTTTTTTTTTTAGTGAATAGTGTAAACATGAATCTAATAGGATCGGTTCAGTTATCAATTTACACTATACCTAAATCAAACCAACCCAAGACATGTTGATTTGTCTTCAGATATTTAGTGAAACCGCAGATACAGAAGTGGTCATATAGAAAAAAAATTAAAACAAAATTCTTTCATTTCCACCATCGTATTTGCTTTGTGTTTCTTTTATTTTTTTATTAGAATTTTCAAGATTTATTTGTTTTAATAATTTATTGTAGATTTTTTAAGAGAAATTTTTAATGGTGCAAAATTGAAATAAAGACTGTTTTTCAAATGAATAAATCACATAGTTAATTTCAAGGTAAGACTTATAAGTTCATTTTTTTACTTATTAAAAAGACATGTAAAAAAATAAATAAGTGATTTGACCAAAAGAAGTCAATAAATTGACTTTTTTAAATGTTGTCAAAAGAGACCTTAGTATCTTTTTAGTCCGAACTATATTATATTATATTGGTTCAATTTTAATCAATGATTAACTCAATTCTAAATCCAAAAGTCAAGAATCGATAATGGCTAGTTCAATTATTTATTGGGTTGAATTAAAAAAAAAATTTATTGGGTAATTCTATGATACACACTCCTCAAAGGGTACGTACTATATTCACATTTGTTACGTATTTTTGTAGTAAAGATTACTTTTATTTATTTATTTTAGAATTGTGACAATTTGTAATTCGGAAATGAAGTTGCGCATTTTATAGGGTCTATTTGATAACGTTTACGTTTTCAGTTTATATTTACAAAAATTTTATAAACTGGTTTTTGTTTATTTTTTTTTATTTATTTTTAGAAAAACATAAACTACAAACTCGTTTGGTAATTGACAAAATGTTTTAAAAAATTTAAAAATATAAAAAAGTGTGAGAAATGGCAAGTGGTGGCAAATGGCGGCGGAAGACAGTGGTGGAAAGTGGTGATGGTGGGTGGTGGGTAGCAGGTGGTGGCGAGTGGGTGGTAGTGGTAGGTGGGTGAGTGACGGTGGCAGGTGGTGGGTGGTAACAAGTGGGTGGTGGCGGGTGGTGGGTGGTGGTGGCAGGTGGGTGGCGGATGGCGGGTGGTGGTGGTGGGTGGGTGGGTGACGGTGGCGGCTGGTAGCGAGTGGGTGGTGGTGGCGGTGTGGTGGCAGGTGGGTGGCGGTGGTGTTGGGTGGTTGTGGTGGGTAGGTGGTGGGTGGTGATGGTGGATGGGTGGGTGACGGTGGCAGGTGGTGGGTGGTGGTGGTGGTGGTGGCGGCGGCGAGTGGTGGGTGGTGGTGGCAAGTGGATGGTGGGGTGGTGGCGGGTAGGTAGCAGGTGGTGGTGGTGGTGGGTGGGTGGGTGACGGTGGCGGGTAGTGGGTGGTAGTGAGTGGGTGGTGGTGGTGGGTGGTGGGTGGTGGTGGCAGGTGGGTGGTGGGTGATGGTAATGGTGGTGGGTGGTGGGTGGTGTGGTGGTGGGTGGGTGGCAGGTGGCTGGTGGTGGCGGGTGGTGGATGGTGGTGGTAGGTGGGTAGTGAGTGGTGGTGGCGAGTAGGTGGCGGGTGGTGGTGGCAACGGTGAATGGTAGTGGCGGGTGGTGAGTGGTGGCGTGTGGGTGGTGAGTAGTGGTGGTGGTGGTGAGAGATGGGTGGTGGGTGGTGGGTGGTGGTGGTGGTGGTGGCGGCGAGTGGTGAGTGGTGGGTGGTGGTGGCAAGTGGATGGCAGGTGGGTGGTGGTGACGAGTGGTGGGTGGCAGGTGGGGTGGTGAGTGGTAGTGGCAGATGGTGGTGGGGGGTGGGTAGTGGTGGCAGAAGACGGTGGTGGAAAATGGTGGCGGGTGGTGGTTAGTGTTGGGTGGTAAAAAAAAAAAAACTGGAAACTCAAAACGTAAACACATTTTTTGAGTTTACATTTTTTGGCCAAATTTATAAACTGAGACCACTGATTTATAAATCAAAAATTTACCAAACAAGTTTTTATTTGAGTTTTTAAAATTTTTGTAAATATAAATAGAAAACTGAAAACGTAAGTGTTACCAAATGGCACCATAGTAATGCTTCATATTTTTTTTGGTAATGTTACATATTTTTTTGTTAGAAAATATTTGAATAAAAAAAATAAGTAACTTTACCACAAAATGCGTAACATCATTTTTTAACAAAAAATTATTATAACTCCACTAAAAAATTACATAATATTTAGGAAAAATTAATCTAAGATCCCTCTCCCATTTTTAATAATGAAAGAGATCCACAATATTATTTTATGATGTCTAAGATCCCTCAACCTTCAGTACCCATACATCACAGAGAAATTTGATCCCCAAATTAGACTGTCTCTCCTTTTCTTCATCTCTCTCTCTTTCTGACCTCCAGCTTAGTACTTATTCGTCATTTGCGCTTCTCTTTCGCAACTCTCTCTCTAGCTTTCAATGTGTTTGAATTTGAGATCAGAATACTACTTTCTCTCTTAAGAACAATCGGCGAACACAAGAATTAGGGATTTCTAGAACCTGATTTGCATAGAGAGTGATCAATTTTAATTCGAAAGTTGGAAAGTCTCTGCAGATCTTCCAACAGCGGTCGACACGAACAGCTGGAAGATCCATGGCTTCCGCCTAGACCTTGGGAATCGATTCTGTGGGAGAATCTAGAGTTGCTGAACTCGAGACTTTTCACTCAATTGTTTTGAATCGTGTAAACAATGATTTTCGCTGTCGGAGAAACAAGAAGAGAAAAACTACTGGGTTTGACAACCGAGTTGCCAAAAAAAGGCACAAAAAGAGGAAAAAAACTAGGAGTGGTTGGATTGAGCAGTGCTGTGGTTTCAGAGAAAGTTCAGGAGAAGGTTCCTCGTCGTATTTGTCGGAGAAATGAACTTAGAAAGAATCCTAAGACTGGTTATTGTACTTCTGGAGATGGGACTAAGCGACTGAGAACACACGTATGACACGTGAAGCAGTTTGCAATGACAAAGCTGTGGGGTTTCCACCTCTCTCTGAGTTTGCAGGGCAGGTAATGCACTCTAGTTAGCATGAAAATTATGAAGTTAGATTAGAAATTAGAAAGTTTTGTCATGCTTTCAAACTTCACTTTACTGTTCCAAGAGTGGTTTCTCTTTCTTCATTCAGTTCTACATCTTTGTGAGAGAATTCGAGGCCTTCATTAGCTATATATGTATATGTGTGTGTGTGTGTGTAATTCTCTCAATCAGAGAAATAGATAGATAGATTGCTGTTCAAAGTTCTCGGGTTGTTCAAATTTCTTTGGTAGGTCTCTGGTTTGTTCAAATTTCTCTGATAGGTCTCTGGTTTGTTCAAATTTCTCTGATAGGTCTCTGGTTGTTCAAATTTCTCTGATTTGTTGTTGTCTAAATGTCTTACAGTTAGAGAAAATCAGAAAAATTTGTGCAAACTAAAGAAATTTGGAGAGAATTTCTCTAGAGAGTGGGAAGTCCAGAGAAATTCTCTGGATTGAAATTTCTCTAGATCGATGTGCGAGAGACCTTAGACATTATAAAAATATTAGTTATCATTTATATTATAAAATCTTAATAGGGACCTTAAAAAAAAATTCCCCTAATATTTATTACAAAAATACATAACACACTATAAAAACACATAATAAAATGCATATGGTACACGTATCATTTCCCTTATTTATATGTTAATTCCAACAAGAAGACACTTTTGTTACTGGCAAATTCTAATATATACTCTTTTAAAAATAGTGTACCATATGTACCAATATAATTATCTTATTTAGTTATGACCAATTTTATTCTTTAGTTATGACTCATAAATTCTTTAGTTATGTCTCATGTTGTGTTTAATTATTATATTTTTTTTAATTTTTAATTATAACTCAAAAAAATAAAATTATGTTTTTTTTTTTAGGTGTCGTTTGGCATTGGTTAAAATAGTCAACTTTTTTGTATTGGGACTTTTTTAGCCTGACTTTTTTAGCCTCGTTTGGTTTTTGTTTTGGGGCTTTTTTAACTTTTATAAGAGAAAAAATGTAATGATTATGGATAAAAAATAGTATTTTGTTTTATTGACTTATATAGTCTATATTTATCTTTTTGTGTTTTTTTAGCTCCAACAAATTTAACAAACGAGGACTTAATAATTAGGTGCATATAGGGGCACACCTTTTTAAAAATATGCACAATAATAAAAGGAAAATGCCTCCGACCCCCAGTGGGGGTGCTGGGGGTCGTGCGTGTAGGGCCCTGATTGCGCGAAAAAAAAAATTATTTTTTTTATTGTTGTTTTCAGCCAATGAGGCCGCGCCACGTCACTGGGGGTCGGACCCCCACTGGGGGTCTGTAACATTGTTCATAATAAAAATGGTGTGCATAATAGTGTTTCCCTTTGTTACTTCTTGTTTGGAACACCCTTTCATTATGCAGGTAGTGTAAATTTTTTTGAGAATTACAATTTAGTAACAACTGTTAAAAATTATTATAAATTCATTAAAAAAGTTTATAATTTTAATTAGAGACATTTATTTATAAATCCCTCTTTACATACTCATGTTCTATTTAATTCAAATTATTTTCTTATATTTCAATAAATTTTATAAATGATATAGTTATCAAAATACCCTAATAAGCGCGCATTAATATTTACATTAACAGTATGAATGTTAACAACATTCACATTGTCAATATGAGTATTCATATTGTCAAATTTATTTAAGGGTAAAATTGTCCATAAAATAATTTAAATATAAGAATTAGAATTTTGTGGATTATATATCTAAATAGTAGGAATTATTAAAATATAAGAATAAGTTATGGACTAATTGAGATATAAGTGTTTAAAAGATAATTTTTTAATAATTTTTTATTTTAATTATTAATATTTTTTATTTTTTATTTAACTGTCATGTTATTTGACCTAAGTTTTTTTTAATGGGCATCAGTCCAAATGAAGCCCGTGTAGGCTCTTTGAATCAGATTCCTTTCTTATCCTTTTAAGAAACTAACAAACGAACAGAAAAGACAAAGAAAATCACATCACAGATGGCCACTAGAGGGGAAATTATTTGATATTCCTGAGCCACGGCCATGGGGTGTCCTAGGAATATTTTGATAGGTGAAAAAAGATAAAATTTATAATTTTGTGTTGAGTAATTAAAAAATAATAAATAATTCGGCCATTGGGTGCCCTAGGAATATTTTGATGAGTGAAAAAAGATAAAATTTATAATTTTGTGTTAAGTAATTAAAATATAATAAAAAATATAATATATTGTGAATATAAAAAGTATCACCACGTGGCATTCCAAGAGTACAAAAATAATTTTTTCACTAGACCCCAATTATCATTCTAAGAGGTACCATAAGAATTAGGAAAAATTACATATCAATCTATCTCTCTAAAAATAATTATAGATTAGTGAAAATTTTTATAAACATTAATAATTATAATTATAAATTTTTTAATAATTTTGTAATTTTTTTTAAAAGTACACTCCAATTTTCCTTTAAAATAAATAAATAAATAAATGTTTTACAGTGATTTGTTTTCCCAAAAAAAAAAAAAAAAAAAAAAAAAACAGCCACGTGGATTGTGGAAGTGAGATCAATCAACTTGTGGTCTTTCAAATTTCAACTTAAAGGAATTTGAGTCACTTGTTTTTGATAAGTTTAACCGTTCGTTTTGTAGAATTTATTTATTTATATTATTCATTAAGAAAATAGATCAATTTGACAATTTTAATATTTTTATTTTATTATATTTGTTTTTGAAAAATAATCAGGTATGTTTTTTAATTTTTTTTTTTAGGGTAAGTGCTATAAAATAAAAACGTTACGATTATCAGATTGACCTAATTTTTTCCATGAATAATATATACGGAGAGTCCTACAAAATGAATAATTCATATCATCAAAATAGAATTCATAGTGGATCCCATGAACCCCTCAAGTTCTTTTAAATTTAGATTTTGAAATTTAGAAAAACTCAACCCTTTCCAAAAAGAAAAGAAAAAAAAAAGGGCCTCAAAATAACATATAGGCCTCAAAAGATTCTGATAAGGTGTAGGGGGTGCCTCATCTGACCCAAATTGGATTTTGGGTCACTTTCTGATGGGCCTCTGATATGTGGGAATGTAAATGAGGTAAGTTCAGATTATTTTGCCCATGGGTCAAAAAAATCTGCCCTGCCAATTCGACATGCAGATCAAAAAAACAAATCATTTAATTATGAGAGGAAAAAAAAATTAAATTAGGCATTAATTACCGGTCAATTCTATTTAACAGACTTAAATACCTACAAATCCTATACATTTTTTAAATGCACTAATAAGCCGTAAAATGCCTATATTACCCTCATTGAATTTATTATTCATTAATTTTTCTTTATCTGATATCTTCTCTCTTTCTATCATTTTCCCAAAACTCTCTCTCTCTCTCTCTACACACTAGTTAGCTACCTCAATTTGCTCTACACTAGTTTATTTCATGGTTTAGGGTACCATGTGACCATATTCTTAACTAATCACAAATTGTCATACTCTCTGATATTTTTTAATCACCCAACATAAAATCGTGAATTCTATCTTTTCTATCAATCACAATACAGTTGGGGGTATCACTTGGCCGTGCCAAAGACCACTAAATAAGTTCTCCACTAGTCATTTATAACCGTAGCTAACTAGTAGGTCGTTTGCACACCAAAATATATTAATTAAAACTGAGTAATAACCACTACTCTAAAACATATCGATTGAGAACGGATGTCGAACTACAAAGATTATGAAAGTTGACTTTAATTTAAAGATTTCTAGTTGGAGGATGGAAGATAATAAAAAAGAAAACCTTAGGGTTTAGAATCCACTACTAATCTTATAATTGGGGTTGTTTGTATTTAAATTGTAGAAAAACATTGAAATGGGTACTCAGATGTGTCTTGGTCGGGACGTCACGAATCTTCTTCACTTCGTACGGATCATCACCGCTAAACTAAAGTTGATGGACGACCCATCTTACTAGGTATGACTCGTTTAACAATTTCATCACGCAAGTATGAAAGTCATTTGTATAACATGTATTCATGATTGGTGAACACATAATTTGATAAAACAATATTTGTATACAAATCTAAATTATACAACAGTACTCAAATCAATTAAAATTTTAAAAAACTAAATACAAACTACCCAATCACTTAATTAGAATTTCATCTTAACCCTAAGATAAAAAAGTTAATTCCACATAATTGTGGAACTATCACTCTACAAAATAAACACTCTACACTCTCTCACTAATTTTTTTTTCCTAGTTCTCTTGTTGTCCCTGTCTTCTTCTGCCGAAGCTTGCCTTCAGTTTATAGGCAGCTTCAGAACCTGCAAAACAAATAAAAAAATAATATAAAAGAAAAAGAAAAAGAAAAAGAAAAGAGATGATGGTGTTAAATATTAGGGGTGAGCATGGTCCGGATTGGATCGGATTGGGGTAAAATCAAGACCTATCCGTTATCTACGGTTCCTAAAAAATTGAAACCAATTCAATCCGTTTAAATCATGGAACCAATCCGAACCAATCCATTTAAACACAAATTGGATCAGTTTAGGACCATGGATTCACATAATTAAATAACAAAAAAATATATATTTAACACTTTAATTTCTTAAAAACATACACATTGCGCTATATTAGTTTCACAATAACAACATGTTTTTCTATAATATCGACATACTGTTCTAGAATTTAAACAACCATAAGAAAACTGGTTTCACTATAAGTATTTAGACCATTACAAATTAAAACTAACAAACTAACAAACAAAAGTAATAAAAGAAGATATTATACGAATTTAGGTTTGAGTTTAGGTTTTATATAGAATAAGAGAAGATACTATGGGAGAAGATGTATAATAAAAATATAGACTATTTGTATACGGTCCAGATCGGTTCCAATCCGGAACCGTGGGGTTCAATCCGGAACCAATCCGTGGATTACGGATTTTTAATTCTTCAATCCGGAACCGAACCACGGATTCAAAAAACCAATCCAAACCTATCGGATTGGACTGGACTGGATCGGATTACGGATTTCACGGATTCCTTACTCAGCCATTAAATATGATGATGTTGGATGGTGGTGTGTGTTTTGAAGCTAATGGATAGTCATCCAATGGTGACTATCCATTTATTATTGTATAATTTATATATATTATAATAAAATAAAATAATATAAAATATATTATTTATACTAATTTATATATAAGGTCTTATTTGTCATAATCTAAAAAAATTAAAAAGTCAAAAAGTCACTATCCTATTTAAGTCACATCATTTTATTTAAGTCACATCACCTCTCTATCACATCACTTCAAACCCAATCCATACCCAACTCATATTTCGTAAAAAGTCAAAAAGTACGCTTATTTAAATCATCCCAAACCACCCATAAATTGTAAAATAGATACAAGCACACAAAATTATAAAATAATAAAATTTAATAGACTAATAAAGTGTATATTAAACAGGTAAAATGTATAACATTTAGACACCGATTGCATCTCCTAACTTACATTTTGCTAGTCTTCAAGTAAAGCAAAACTAAAAATCAAATAAAATGAAATCTATCTAAGCCATTTTCATAGGAAACACGATTGCATTTAGCGTATGCAATTAGCCTTTGAACCCCTAAGTTACCCTTAGTGGATGAGTAATAATCTCATGAGGGTTTACAGTGAATATACCCTCAAAATTCAGAAATTTTTTTAAAAAAAAATTGAACTCAGAGAATCTCTTTAATCCAAATGCTAGAAGATTTTCCTACATTAGAAAAATAATCAGTCAAAGTACAAAATACTAACAATCATTAGTAATATAACATTTATTTCTAAGCTCGGTGTGTGTGAGTTTTTTTTTGTTTTTTTTAATGACACAGATATATCCTTAACTTCAAACAAAACACATCTACAAAATTTCCATTAGAAGCATATTTTGACTCAATTCTCTCCAGTTTACTCTCAATAAATGAAGCACTCTAAAATGGTTCAGCTCACTAGTGTATATATGTGAGAGAAGACTTATATTTAACAAAACAAAAATTTCTTACATTTAGCAATGAAAAACGCTGTATAGAAAGAAAGTATATAGCCTCATGATATGAGCCAAAAATAATGAAATTATGCTAATTTGTCATTTGAAAAATCATGTTAATCCCAAGATCAAATAGGACTTTATTTTTGGTTGTAATGTTGGGTCAAAAGGATTTATTTACAGAATTGGATAAAGGTGAAAAACAGGTGTCCAAGAAATGAATTAAACATATGTAGCATATATGGAGCACTGCTTCGCTAACCCATGATTTTAACTCCTTTCTTTCATGTGATTTGTAACCAATTTTAAACACTCTTCATACTATATATATTTCATTTTTTTTCCAAACATGGAAGTAAATATGTCACGTCCCGAAATAAAAGACAATAAACCATCCACCATATCCATTAAATAACAATAAATAAATAAGTGATTACCACCCATTAGTTTCAATGATTGTACAAAAGGGTAACATATGCAAGTACACATTCACAAGCTTTATCCTGAATTTATAGCATATGGTATATAATAGAGAAATAAAATGAGAATTGAACAAGCAAGAAATGCCCTAAAGGCTTACAGCTTTCTAAGGTAGTGCTTGATTACAACAAAATGTATTTAAATCTAATATAGTTAAAGCCTTAGGCTTGTACAAAAGAAATATAATAAAATAACCAAAATGATGCTCTTGCTTCCAAGTCCTCCCAAGCTATTGCCTTGGCGGAGGCATATTATCAGCATCTAAAAATGGTTTTCCTACATAGGGTGAGCCAAAGTCCAGTAGAGATAATCCAACACAATATATGAATCTTAACAAAGCTATAAGGGTGAAATGTATATGCAATCTTGTGTCAAAACATCTTATATCTTTTTCCTAAACCATGTAATGCTAGATTAAAACCAGAATTCATAAATCACTTCCTTTACAATAGAAAACAGGGCGGTGAATCACACATTGGGAATCTCAAAACAATATCAACCTTTCACGGAAATTTTATCCGCAGGAAACCGTAAATCGGTACCTATGTAAATGTAGGCTATACAAGCATTGCTATTGCCATTTCACGGAAATTTTGTTCGAGGGATTGGCATTCATGTATACGCGTAGTTTTTAGGACTTTCACCATGGACACTCAGGTCAACTTATTTCAACGAGACAATACATACTTCCCAAATTTACTTTTTTTTTTCTCAAAATGATAAACATTTCCAATGTATAAGTGTGAGAAATGATCAATGCAAATGAATGAGGAAATAGTTTTAATTCCCTTAATTCTCATGCAATTTCTACAACAATCATAACTATCCTCTACCGATAACCCAAAACAAATATTTCTAAAAAAATAAATAATTATCAATAAAGATAAACTTTCCAAATCTCAAAATGTAAGTAATAATACATATTCAACTCCACCATCCTCACCAATATCAATTCAATTTCACATTTCCAACATCAATTCCATTATTTATACAAAATCAACATTATATATATATATATATATATAGGACAAAACCCCAGTTTCCTCCAAAACCAAATCCAAGTTTCAAAACCAACCATTCTATCATAACTCAACCTCATTTCAAATCTCACAATCATTTTCAAGAATCTATTTGAAAACCTCTCTTTTTGTTTTTAACCCAAAACCCTAGATTTGCTCGAAAATCCCCAAATCCCAATATTGTTTAAGAAATAACAAATAACTAAGTTAAAAATTATAAAAGAGTGCAAAGAATCTCCACCTCAAGTTTAGAAAACGATAGAGAGAATGGAGATACTTCAAGAACACTAAAACCCAACTTTGTTTGGATCAAAAGGAAGCTCACGGCGTGCTTTACCTTTTTAATAAAGGGACACGGGTGAGGAACTCGACGGATCTAAGTGTATTTGTAGAGATAAGTAGAGCTTTAGAGAGAGAGGTATAGATTTAGGGTTTTTAGAATGTTTAGAGAGAGCAAGAAATGAAAAAGTGATTCAAAAGTGATTTTTTACAAACTGATATACACACAGATCGCTCAAGCGCAAACAGTGTTGGTCGAGCAACCAGACACAACAAGTTGTACCGCTCGAGCGCAAGAAGCTTCACTCAAGCAAAGAATACCAACTCCCAAAAGTTTTACAAACAAGAGACTATCGCTCGAGCTCAAGAAAGGCCGCTCGAGCCAACACCACTCGAGCACAAAAAGTGTTGCTTGAGCAAAGAATGCCAACTCCCAGTATCTCTGTAGATCTGCAAAAGTACTAAGAGCTTACAATTACCCCTCGAGCACAAGAAGTGACGCTCGAGCGAAGAAGCCAAAATCTAGGCAACAACAATTTGGAAGATAAGCTACCTACCTGTTCCAAACGCAACTGTAGCTGGTTTTTTGCACTCCTATAAGGGGTTTAGTCTTCTCGGGTACAATAGCCTTACAATTCAAACTCCCGTGGTTCTGAATCTGGTTTCAAAAGGGGTACCTCAGCTAGGTTATCTAATATACCTCTCACACCTAACATTGAAAACTGAAAAGAGGATCAAGTGATACAACGGTAACCCAGATCCAAGGATTGTGTTCCTAACGTGACATTACTTACATCCGACCAGCCTTTTGGCAAGCTTTTGGCAAGCCTCCGACAAGTCGTCTAGGATATCAGATGGTAAACACAGTGGCTTACGAGCACCATGCAAATGCAATGCAATGAACATATATATGTAAATAAAATATTACGTCATGAAGTCCAAGTCAAGTTCTCTAAATCTTCAGCAAAGTCATCAGAAACTGTAGCTGGTTTTTCGTGCTCCTCAAAGGGATTTAGTCTCTTCAGGTATGATAGTCTTACAGTTCGGACTCCCGTGGTTCTTAATCTGGTTTCACAAGTGCAATGTGAAACAGAAAAACGAATAAGAGTCCAAATCTGACAAATCTTAGAAAATCCATTAATCATCAGAGATGTCAAAAATGAACTGCATTGCCAGATAGTCGCCACCTAAATAGTTTTGGAAAATTTAAGAAACCTGTGACTCGTGCCAAAGGCTACTTGTTCGTCATAACCAAAGTGTCTTGACTCGGGAACTTAGGTATGAGAGGGGAAGGTCATGAATTGAGCACCTCACTCACCCGATCAAAGATCGGCCTCTACTAATCATGATGTGAATTTTATAGACATTATATGCTCATGTTCTAATTAATATATTAACATTACTATGTGAAGCAAACAAGTATAGACCATGTCACTTACTTTGGAATATTTTGATTTCATGTTTGTTTGAAAAGAGTTTTGAATATGTGCAACTCAAAGGAAAAGTTAGCTCATATGTATAATAATCAAAGTCATTCCAACTTAAGCGAAATAGCCTTCATCCACAGGCAGTCAAAGAGGTATTTCAAATAAGCACGTAGCCTCATGGTAGTATGCTTGGCATGGCAATACAAACACACATGCAATATGCTAATGCAAAAATGTTCACCTAGTACTTCGTGGCATGCCAAACAAAAGAAAATAATTAGAAAAATGCATGACCCTAACAATATACATGACTAATGCAACACATACAAAATGCAACTATTAGGTTCGACTTATTTATCATGTCATATGGATTAACTCAAAGCATGCAGTAACGCACGTGTTCAAGTAAGTATGAAATGACAATGACATTAAAAAATGATGAACCAAACTTTAATGCCTGCAAAAATGTATGCAAAGCATGGCAATGATATGAAATGAAAACATGATACTACGTATAACCTCGGTAAACATGTAAGTAAAAGGAAGAAGGAAATGGGGGTTAGAAGACATACAAATATTACAAATTGGCCTTCGCACAAGAGGGTCCGAATGTCCTAATTAACTAATTATTACAAACACGGATGAATTACAAACACAGAATGAATGAACTAACTAACTAATTATTACAAAATACAAATATCAAAGCTACTAATCTAATGGACTTGAATGAGAGACGGAGAATCACATGCGCACGAGCAAGAACATCCTCCGGAAACCCCCACTGCTCACTACCAGAAGCTGCTCTGTTCACAGTCTCAAAATGACTATGTTTTGGGCCTCAGGATTTGCTCTGTTTCACTAAAAAAAGCACCACAACCGTACAAAAAATGGGGCCGGCCGGCCTTGAGTAGTGGTTATCTGTACAAAGAGTTGGTCGGCCGGTCATTGATTCTGGGGAAGGATCTACTGCAATCAGACTGGAACAAAGCAAAACAAAGGGTTTTCGAGAGATGTTCATCCTTCTTTCTCTCTCCTGTCATGAAAAATTCTCAAGGAGAGAGTAGGTTTGCTTCACAAATTATCAAACATCCCAAGGGTATTTAAATGATGATTAGTGAAGCAAAAAGATAGCAATTAATGGAAACAAAGCTAACTAAGGCTAAATATGAAAGATACAATCAAAGACATGGCCAAAACCCACTGAATCTCATGGAAAACAAGAGCAAGAGAATACTCAAGCTTAGAGATAATAGGTTTAGAAGAAGCCATTCTTGAAGGCAAAGCATATACATAAGAAGTTCTATCATTAAGAAGACCAAAGAGACTCATCTTTTTACTCATGGGAGATGGATTAAAACCTCAATTTCCATACTTCAAAGGAAATAGAAGAGAGTCTCTAATGATCTTGATGAAGAGCTCTCATGTAGCTTTAAAACAAAGACAAAACTAGACTAAGTAAAAGTAAGAAATGAAAGCAATGGAGAGATGATTGCAAGCTCATCTTTCTACTCATAGAACATGGATGAAACATCCATTTCCATGCTACAAAGAAAGAACTAGAAGAGAGCTATGTAATATCTTCAAAGAAGAGAGATATGAGACAAGAATCAAGCTATCTATATAAGCTTTAAACACATATATACACTTTATATTTAATCAAAATATAACCAAAATAGTGCTGGAAATGAAGGAAATGAGGCCTAAATATGAAGAACAACAAGAGAGCAAAGCTAAAGAACAAGCATATGGAAGAGTGGCTAACCCTTCCACTTTTAAACAAGATTTCAAATCACATTTTAAAAGCCAAAATAATCTGAAAAACAATATTGAAATGAAGAACAAGAAGTTAAGTAATGAAAAAATTTGAAAGTTTAACCCCTAAAGAAAAGGAAAAACTTCTTGGTTTACAAACTCCAATCCAAACACTCTCTCGTATCTAAATTTGTGTTCAAAATTTCAGCAAAAAGCTTCAAGTTCAATGCTTCAATGGTGTATCTATAGTGTATGTATATCAAGAGGGTGGAGAAAAGCTTTTGGTATTTGCCTAAGCCTTTAGGAAAATGTTCTAACCCTAAACCATAAGGGAAGGTGGTCTTTTTATAGAGTTTCCACTGCCTTTCAACGAAATATCTTCAAAAGTGAGCAGCTGGCCATGGAAGCAGCTAGCTGCTGCAAAGTCAGCCAAGAGGATGGTCGGTTGGCCAAAAGGATGTGGCCTGCCGATCATTTTTTGATCTTGCTGTTTTTTAAGTGGTTAGGCTAGAAAAATAGGTTTTGGTCCAAATGGGATGCAAGGTTTGCGTTCGAAGCTCAAAACTAAACTCTTTTGTTGAAGATTTGAAGGATTATACAGTATAATATTTCATCATCAAGTGTTTGGAATGAATCACCCAAGTTTTAAGGGCAGTAAAAAATAGGGTGTCTACAGTTGCCACTCTTTGACAGAGTTAGAAGTCATGAAATGACGTGAGTGAATGTCAAAGTTCGAAGACGACCTATTTGACAAAGCCGTAAGACGTAGGCAAACAAACAAAATGTAGATGTAATTGGTTAAACTCAAAAGTTGCTTACGTATCCATTTGTAAGGAATCAAACTCGCATAGTTCAGAGGTAGGATGCAAACGACATGCAATACAACAAAATAATCAAACCACAAGCAATGCAAAACACACGAATACCATAAAGGAATGGAGAAGCAAATCAAACTACGTTTTATATAGAAAAGAAATGGGCATGAGCCAAATAACACCTGACACAGGCTAAGTGCCTACATCCTCAATACTGACGTTAGCTCAGCATGGGTGCTTACATATAACATAACCATGTTTTAACGTGAAAAAGGTGCGAGCCCATGCAAAACTATGCCTTTTAGAAAAAGAGTACAAGTGATTGGGTGGTATGATATAGGTGAGGAATGATCTGCTGGGTAGTGATCTATTGGAAAATAACAATGCAATAAGATGACAATGATCCTAAATGCGTTTTCACAAAAAGGATGAATGCAACAAGATAAAGTACGATTCAATAGATGTAATGGATAGAATGGATAGGGTAACATACTCTAACCACGCTGGAATCGTGAGAGGAGGAAGAACACTCTAACCAAGTTGAAATCGTGAGAAAAGGTTTTGAACCACTCAGGGTCGTGTTCCTACATGCCCAGAGATAAGATCCGCTTGGGAACACGTCTCACGCGTCCTGAGAAAACCACTCAAGGTCGCGTTCCTGCATGCTTTGAGATACTCTAATCATGCTGAAATCATGAGAAGAGAAAGAGACTCCAACTACGTTGGAATCGTGAGAGAAGGAAGAACACTCTAACCACACTGAAATCGTGAGAAGAAGAAAAACAAGTGATGATGCGATAGATGCAAAGAGTATGATGAGATTGTGCAATAGATACACATGAATGATCTGATCGTGCGATAGATGCACGATAGCGATTTGATCGTACGATAGATACACGATAGCGATTTGATCGTGAGATAGATGCATGATAGTGGTTTGATCGTGCAATAGATGCATGATAGGGGTTTGACTGTGCGACAAGCGATACAATGGAGGATGTTTAGGAAATGCAATAAACAAACAAAGCGGCGCTTTAGAAAGCACCTCATGGGGTGAGTGGCGATGAACCCCTCTACTCGGACGGGAATCTCCTTTTTTGTGTTTTTCAAACTTCCACCTTCAACTTATAGTTCAAAGGTCCTCAAATGCTGATAAGGGGTAAAATTTGCATGCGGAAACCATGGATGCAGCTTTTCTTCCAGATCATACTTATAACTTTCCCTATTCTCCAATGGGGTGACAAACAAGGTTGATTCAGTATCCAGAATTGAGGCGTATACAAGCTACCTCAACCTATGGGATTGCTATACAGATTTTAAGCCGAGGATACGCCCCTGAGTATTTAAATAAGACTTTAGTCTTAGAAATTCCAAACCTTTCTATTCTAGGCATCGCCATTCGAACTCTAGTTTCCACCGTCGTAATTGGTCTCCTAGGAACTCATTGCAAACATAGCCAAGACGTCTCTGGTGGGGAGTGCTGTTCAGGAAGAGCGCTTTTGATCACCATTCTGACTAAGCAGGCTTGAACCCGAGGTTGAGGTACACTCATACTTCAGAGAAATGACGAGGCCTGAGAAGGTGTATCCTGAATGCAATCTCAGAATTTTTGAAAGTTGAAACAAACTCAGATAATCCAATTTCTCCTTTTCTCTTTTTGTTTTGCAGTCCGGAACCTATGTAGCTTCAGATAGGTCCTTGTTCTGTTGCTTCCTCTCTTGATCGAGGTTGGAACCTTACAGCTTTTAAAAGAAAGAATTCTGTTTTGCACATCATTTTTGGAATGGCACAGCACTCTGAGCACAAAAATGATTTATTTTGAAAGGAAATCGAGAATGAGTTCTTAACCGGGTGTTAAGTCTACGACTGACCAAAGTACAAAACGACTGAACAAAGAGAAACAACGTAAAAATGACCTAACCGAAACCGAAATGACTCAAAACAAACAATAACAACAACAACAAACACAACACTAGGATGTTTGTTTTCTACTGGCGGGAGACCTCTCGGTTCACAAGGAACCCACTGCTTCTCTAGGTATTATTTCCCACCCTTTCTTATTTATGGTTCTCACACCACTTTGCAGTCAATCTTTTTTTCTCTGAAAAGCCCTTTCCTTACTTTTTCTCTCAGCACACATCTCTTTATTATTTAATCTCTCTTATTTTTTATCCCTTCCCAGGTGTGGTTGATGGATAAGTTGGAAGTTGTGGACCATATGAGGGGGTCGAATATCCAGCTCTATTTCTAGTTCGTGCTTCACACGTGGCTCGATACCTCATGCTTGGAGAATGAGAGAGCTTTTGGCCCTCTACTGCTAGCTTCAGTTTTGCCCTTTCTGGCAAGTGTGTTAACAATGGAGAAAAGACAGAAAACCTAACTCGACTATGTCCCTCGTTCATCACTTTGACTTTATTTTTTGTTTTCGGCTTCTGCTAAAACAATTTTGACCAACGCGAGAGTTTAGATTAACATGCTTGTTCAATTTTCTGTTTTGAAATCATGTAAGTGAAGCTGTGAGCACTGAAAATTTTCCTTTTTTGGGTCCTAGAAAAGGTCTGGTTTTGGAATAATTTCCAAGAAAATTAGTCAACTTCACTAAAAATCCTCAAAAACTATTTTTGCAAATGGCCACTACCCGAGCAACATGGAATTAACTCTTGAGATGCACAACCCTAAATCCAAACTTGATTTGTCTTGCAGCTAAGTCTTTTAACGAAATAGGATAACTGATTTGAACGAAGATGAGCCAATTGGACATGGATAGGATAGCCGAGTTAAAAAAGGATAAGCCAATCAACATGGATGAGACAAGCAGGCTAAACAATGGTTGGGGCCAAACTTCATGATGAAGTTGCCTACGTATCCCAAAGATGGGAATCAGGCCTTACGTAATTACCGGTTAAGGTACACTCAAGTATTAACTCTCTTCTTTTGCGCTCTAACTTTTGCCAAAACCGCCCTTCTGGGTTTTCGACCTTGCGGCTCTATTTTTCTTTTTTTATTTATTTTTCTTTATTTTTTCTTCTTTTCTTTTCTTTTCTTTTTTTTTTCTTCTTTTTTTTTTGTCTTCTTCTTCCTCTTTTTTTCCTTGTCTAACTTTTGCTTGGGTCACCCTTCTAGGTTCTCGGCCCAGTGAGCCTTTCAATGATAGAAAAGTTTAACTTGTCCATGTTGATCGGTTATGAGATTTCGAAGCCATCTAAATCCATGAGAATGGTTGTTGTTCCTAACCAAATAGTTTGCTGATGATGTTGCCTATCCAATTGGGTCTGAATTTGCCCTTAGTGTCGTGGATAGGAACTCGATTGTCCTTCAGTAATAAAATTTATTTTCTTTCAAATTCTGGGATTTGGCTTTCTTGTCAGTTTCCATTGAAGTGAGAAATGACCCATCTTTAAATCTTCGATCACATCTGACCTTATTGCCCCTAGTCAAGGGCTACTTCCAATCCGGCCATGCAAGCCTTATATTATGGTTGATCATTGAACATTCTGAATCAAGGTTTGAAAGCTAAGGGGTCGAGTCTTAAGGCTGAGAGTGATCATATGCTGTACAATCCTGGGATTAAGTCTAGGCATGTCTTCGTAGGACCAGACAAAAACATTTTTGAATTTTTTTAATAAAACGACTAGTCGCTTGTGGTCCTCTGAAGACAATGTAAAACCAATCTAGACCAAGCTAGGATCCTTCTCAGTACCTACATTAACAGACATGATCTTATTCATTAAGGGCTTAGCATGCCTGTTTTCCTCTCAGTCGATCAAATTTTGCAAATCCCAAGGAATTCTTCTCTCTTTGTTTTCACCACAGTTTTGGAAACAATTTTGGAAAACTTTGGTCAGTGCAATGATTTAAAGGCATAGAGAAGTAGGTGAAAGGTAGTGCAATTTTATTTAGAACTTCTGGCTCAACTGGCTTAATGATAGAAATAGACTCAAAATAAAGAGTGAAAAAGACAAACACAAAAACAAGACAGTGATGTCTGAGTTAACACCCCCGAAATCATCAAACTCTAACGTAACAAAATTGACTCAACACTTGACTCAGAAAGTAAAATAAATAACATTTTCAAATTGTTGAAATCAGTACGTGCCATCCACCATGTCCAGAGTAAAATGAGCATCATCAGCAGGTGATTCATCCTCAATCGTAGAACCAATCACATTATTCTCCAAGTTCATTGATCCAGCACCGATAGACTTTGTATGACCTGGTGAGGCGATAACCTTGTTGTCAATCAAGTCTTGTACTTCATAGCGAAGACGAAAACAATAGTTAGTGTCGCTGCTGATGGAAGGCACAATACTTGGCAACATCATGCCCGGCTAGAAGGCGATCAGGGAGTGGCCGAGTATCAAGGGGTTTAAGATGGCCTTGTCCTATGAAGATTTGGAGAGCTTTGGACAAGGTCATGTAAATGGGATTGAAGGTGCAGTTACCAGTCCTGGAAGCAATGACAGAGGGGTTGGCAGGTGTTGACTGGGTTTGGAGACCTCCTCCTATAAGTGTAGGATTGAAGCTGAAAAGAGTGTTTCTGGTATGACATCTCTTTTCATGGCTTACCCCTAGTTCAAAATGCTCCCAACTTGAGCGACAAAAGTGTCATTCACAGTTTTTGTAACAACTGCAAGCACTTGCTGCTTTCTCAGCCCTTTGATTTTCAAAGTCTCAATAGCCCATCGGAGATGTGCATAGGGATCAATAAATGTCCCGGCCTTGTTCTTGCCATTTGCTTCAGCTTTGCCAAGGGATTGGATGGCTACATTGGAGCGAGGCCCATTTGTTGTTGGCTTGTCATCACCCAGACTCGAGGTAGCTTTGAGTTGGCCCTTTCCAACTACAGCTCGCCCTAAGATTGGGGAGCTTTTGACGTGAAATTTCTGGCATGTGATATGGTCAATGATGGAGCCAAGATCCCAAAGGTTAAATCTACCACAGTTCTCTAAAGATCTTCAATCATGCTCAACAACTCAAAAGTAGTGGGTTCAGCCATTGGTGCTTGTGGTGTATCTGATAAGGTTTAAGAGGATTAGGGTTCAAGTGCATCCATCATACATAAGTTCGTGCTTTCTGGAATGAACACCTTAGGCTTGGGTAAATGGGATGGGGTGATATATATGCTGGGGTTGTAGGTGGATGGTAGTGTATGGATTAGGTTCAGATGTGGAGGTAACGTGTTAGTGGTGGCATGAGTTTTTTTTGGTGGAGCTATGATTTCTTCGTTAATAAGATCCTAAATCTTATGACGAAGGAAGATGCAGTGGTTTGTATCATGACCATGTTGTTGATGATAGACACAGTATTTGGTGGGGTCATGTCTTGGTGGAAGAGGACTTGGAAGGGGTCAAGGTTCTAGGAGCTCTAGGTGCCCTTTTTCTAGTAGCATTTTCAAAGCCTGAGAGAGAGCCATGTAAAAAGGATGGAAATTTCGAGCTTAGGAAGGGTTTTTTATGGGAGTGGCGATGGTATTTACTTCTGAGCATTTCGCAGCAGTGCTACCATTGGTAGTAACATTGGAACTGCAAACAACATTCTTCCTCATAGGCTCATTACCTTCTACAATGATCCCTTGTCTGATGGCATCCTTAATTTAAAACCCAATTTCATGAAGGTCTTTAAAGTTGAATATCATTTTCTGCAATATCTCAATTTGTCGGTTCATATCTTGTTGGACCGAATCTACTGATTGTTGAAAGCAGATCAATAAATCCTCTAAATTTGTCAGAGGCTGAGCCATTACAAGAGTAAATGGTTGTGCCCCGGGATGAACTGAACATAGGTGAACTAATCGGTAACTGTCGGAACCGATGAACCCTGTCTAGCCTTCTTTTGTCTTGCCACTGGCGATAGTGAAGCAAACAATGGTCATCCCTCAACCAAATCTCTGACCATACAAAGTCTATCGACACGAGTCCAAAGCAACTAGGGGATATCAGAGCCTTCTGAAGCTATAGTTCCAAGACTACTTGGCAAAAGATAAAACAGGTAGCACCTCAGCCCCAATTTCACTAGAATGGATATGATCACAGCTGAAGGACTGTACTCCCCACTGAATTCTACCCCACAAACTGATATACTTAAGCCACTGATATGAAACACCCCTGTATAGATCTACTGTAGAGCACATAAGCAAGTAAAGAGAACCAAACACCTCTATAAGGGTTACCCTATCCTAGCTTTGGCATGATCTAGAGTTTCACTACCTCAAACAAGTGGTTTCACAATGTCCTGCATATAGGCGAGCATCATGTCCTATGTTGGAACAGTCACTAGAGCTTTCTATATGCACTAGGCCAATTGGTCAAAAAGGGTATCTCAGCAAGGTTACCTAATATACCTCTTACACCTAACACCGAAAAGTGAAAGGACGATCAAGTGGTACAGTGGTAACCTATATCCAAGGGTTGTGTTCCCAACGTGACATTGCTTACATCCGACCAGCCTTTTGGCAAGCCTTCAACAAGTCATCTAGGATATCAGATGCTAAACACTGTGACTTACAAGCACCATACAAATGCAATGCAATGAACATATATAACTAAATAAAATATCACATCATGAAGACCAAGTCAATTTCTCTAAATCCCTAGCAAAGTCACCAAAAACTGTAGCTGGTTTTTCGCGCTCCTCGGAGGGGCTTAGTCTCCTTGGGTACGATAGCCCTACAATTCAAACTCCTGTGGTTCTGAATTTAGTTTCACAAGTGCAATGTGAAACAAAAAAAATGAATGAGAGTCCAAATCCGAAAAATCTTAGAAAATCCATTAATCATCAGAGATGCCAAAAATGGACTGCATTGCCAGATTTCAGAGTCACCACCTAAACAGTTTTGGAAAATTTAGGAAATCTGTTACTCGTGCCAAAGGCCACTTGTCCGTCATAACCAAAGTGTCTCGGCTCGGGAACTTAGGTATGAGAGGGGAAGGTCATAAATTGAGCACCCAACTCACCCGATCAAAGATCAGCCTTTACTAATCATGCTGTGAATTTTATAGATATTATATGCTCATGTTCTGATTAATATACTAACATGACTATGTGAAGCAAACAAGTATAGACCACGTCACTTACTTTGGAATACTTTGATTTTATGTTTGTTTGAAAAGGGTTTTGAATATGTGCAACTCTAAGGAAAAGTTAGCTCATATGTATAATAATTGAAGTCATTCAAACTTAAGCGAAATAGCTTTCATTCACAGGTAGTCAAAGAGGTATTTCAAATAAGCATATGGCCTCATGGTAGTATGCTTGACATGGCAACACAAACACACATGCAATATGCTAAAGCAAAAATGCTCATCTAGTACTCCATGGCAAGCCAAAGAAAAGAAAATAATTAGAAAAATGCATGACCCCTAACAATGCACATGACTAATGCAACACATACAAAATGTAACTACTAGGTTCAGCTTATTAATCATGTCATATGGATTAACTTAAAGCATGCGGTAATACACGTGTTCAAGTAAGTAGAAAATGACAATGACATTAAAAAAAGATGAACCGAACCTTAATGCGTGCAAAAATGGATGCAAAGCATGGCATTGATATGAAACAAAAACATAATACTACATATAACCTCGGTAAGCATGTAAGTAAAAAGGAGAAAGAAATAAGGGTTGGAAGACATACAACTATTACAAATTTTCCCTCGCAAAGAAGGGTCCGAATGTCCTAATTAACTAATTATTACAAACACAGATGAATTACAAACACAGAATGAATGAATGAACTAACTAACTAATTATTAAAAAATACAAATATCAAAGCCACTAATCTAATGGACTTGAACAAGAGACGGGGAATCACATGCGCACGAGCAAGAACATCCTTTGGAAACCCCCACTATTCACTACTAGAAGTTGCTCTGTTCATAGTTTGAAAATGACTATGTTTTTGGCCTCAAGATCTGTTCTGTTTCACTGAAAAAAACACCACAGCTGTACAAAAAATGGGGCCGGACGGCCTTGAGAAGTGGTCGGCCATACAAAGAGTTGGTCGGCCAACCATTAATTCTGGGGGAGGATCTACTGCAATCAGAACTGGATCAGAGCAAAATATGGGGTTTCCAAGAGATGTTCATCCTTCTTTCTCTCTCCTGTCATGATGGGGTTTCCAAGAGATGTTCATCCTTCTTTCTCTCTCCTGTCATGATGGGGTTTCCAAGAGATGTTCATCCTTCTTTCTCTCTCCTGTCATGAAAAAATCTCAAGGAGAGAGTAGGTTTGCTTTACAAATCATTAAACATCCCAAGGGTATTTAAATGATGATTAGTGAAGCAAAGATATGGAAATTAATGGAAACAAAGCTAACTAAGGCTAAATATCAAAGATACAATTAAAGACATGGCCAAAACCCACTGTATCTCATGGAAAACAAGAGTAAGGGAATACTCAAGATTAGAGATAATAGGTTTAGAAGAAGCCATTCTTAAAGGCAAAACATATAAATAAGAAGTTCCATCATTAAAAAGACCAAAGAGACTCATCTTCCTACTCATCGAATATGGATTGAAACCTCTATTTCCATGCTTCAAAGGAAATAGAAGAGAGTCTCTAATGGTCTTGATGAAGAGCTCTCATGTAGCTTTAAAACAAAGACAAAACTATGGAGAGATGATTGCAAGCTCATCTTCTTACTCATGGAACATGGATGAAACATCCATTTCCATGCTATAAAGAAGGAACTAGAAGAGAGCTATACAATATCTTCAAAGAAGAGAGATATGAGACAAGAATCAAGCTATCTATATAAGCTTTAAACACATATATACACTTCATATTTAATCAAAATATAACCAAAACAGTATTGGAAATGAAGGAAATAAGGCCTAAATATGAAGAACAACAAGAGAGCAAAACTAAAGAACATGCCTATGGAAAGGTAGCTAACCCTTCCACCTTTAAACAAGATTTCAAATCATATTTTAAAAGCCAAAATAATCTGAAAAACAATATTGAAATGAAGAACAAGAAGTTAAGTAATGAAAAGAGTTAAAAAAATCAACCTCTAAAGAAGAGGAAGAACTTCTTGGTTTACAAACTCCAATCCAAACACTCTCTAATATCTAAATTTGTGTTCAAAATCTTAGCAAAAAGCTTCAAGTTCAATGCTTCAACGATGTATCTATAGTGTATCTATATCAAGAGGGTGGAGGAAAGCTTTTGCTATTTGCCTAAGCCTTTAGGAAAATGTTCTAACCCTAAACCATAAGGGAAGGTGGTCATTTTATAGAGTTTCCACTGCCTTTCAACTTAAATATCTTCAAAAGTGAGCAGCTGGCCACTAGAAAATATCTGCTCTCGATAAACATGGCCGGTCGGGCGGCCAAAAGGATGTGGTCTGCTGGTCATTTTTTGGTCTTGCTGCTTTTTAAGTGGTCAGGCTAGAAAAACAGGTTTTGGTCCAAATGGGATGCAAGGTTTGGGTTCAAAGCTCAAAACTGAACTCTTTTGTTGAAGATTCGAACGATTACACAGTATAATATTTCATCATGGAGTGCTCGAAATGAAATGCCCAAGTCTTAAGGACGGTTAAAAATGGGGTGTCTACAGTAACCAACATATCCCAATAGCCAAACTCAAAGAGAAATAAGGGGAAACAAGATATGAACAACTGTATAAGACAAAGAAACCCGGATCCAAAACATCTAATGGGTTGGGTCTAAACCAGAATCACTATTACCTCCCCCCTTAAGGAATTTCGTCCCCGAAATTTGAAACCAAACATTAAAACCATGTTTAAACCAATTACAACAATGATAATAATTCAAATTCATCACCATGACTCATCCACCGGTCATCCATTCCCATCAATATAATAAACGAATTTTCAATACTGAATATACGATTCACATTTCCAAGACATACACAATGTTTGTATTACATTAACATAACAAAGTTTTCAATACATGTTCAAACATCAACAAATAGGTCCGTATACTTCTCACGAACTTCCAACTCACGCTCTCAAGTGGCCTCCTCAACCCCATGGTGTCGCCATAGCACTTTTACCAAAGGAATCATCTTGCCTCGCAAGACTTGATCTCGAGTATCTAAAACTCTAACCGGTCTCTCCTTATACAAGGCATCCTCATCTACCTCTAACTCTATCCAATCCAACACGTGTAATGGATCCGGCTTATACTTCTGGAGCATACAGATATAAAACACATCATAAACCCCGGAAAGCTATGGCAGCAAGGCTAAACGATAAGCTACCTCCCTAATCTGTTCTAGGATCTCAAAAGGCCCAATAAATCTAGGGGAAAACTTCTCACTCTTCCCAAACCTCATCAAACCCCGTCTAGGTGATATCTTCAAGAAGACGTGATCTCCCACATCAAAGGATAACGGTCTCCTCCTACGGTCCGCATAACTCTTTTGACTACTCTGAGTTTTAACCAACCTCTTACGGATAAGTGTAACTTTCTCCATCGTTTCTCGGACTAACTCTGAACCTATCATAGGTGTATCACCCACCTCGGCCCAACACACAGGAGATTTGCATGGTTGGTCCTACAATGCCTCAAACGATGCCATACCAATACTTGACTGGAAGTTATTGTTATAGGCAAACTCCACTAAGGGCAAGTGCCTCTTCCATGACCACTTAAAGTCAAGAACACAACCCCGAAACATATCTTCTAGGATCTGAATGGTACGCTCTGACTGCCCGTTCGTCTGAGAATGATAAGCGATACTAAAAGTCAATCTAGTGCCCAAGGAATTCTGTAGGCTCTGCCACAACGAGCTGTAAAACGCAGATCTCTATCCACAATAATAGTTACAGGGAATCAAACAATGTCCCTAACATAAAGGTCGACAAGAAAATCTACTGAGTCACTCGTGCACATAAGTACAAAGTGCACTGACTTAGTTAACCGATCAACTATCACCCAAATGGCATCATTACCCCGTTGAGTCCTCGGAAGACCCACAAAAAAATCCATCGTGACATGCTCCCACTTCCACTCGGCTATAGGCAAGGGTTGCAACAAACCCGCTGGCCTTTGATGCTCGGCCGTCACTTATTGACAAATAAGGCACCTTGACACAAACACAGCTAAATTCTTCTCCATCCCTTTCCACAAAAACTGGAAACTAAGGTTGTGGTACATTTTTGTGCCTTCCGGGTGCACTGCAAGGCATGAATTGTGAAACTCTCGAAGTACCTCCTCTCAACAAGACTGTGGTATAAAAAGGCGGCTAAGGTATCTAACACTTGAGTCAGAATATACGTTCAAGCCCTTCAGTTTTGCATACCAGATAGCCGCCACATCAGACAGAGTTCTCCTAAACAACGACAATTTTTGAGCTCGAGAGAGACCCATTAGCCTCAGAACATTCAAAAATAGGCGAACATGTACAATTGGATCCCCACTTCCATCGAATCTGATGTGGGGCATCTTAAACTTCTCCAGTAATCTGACCGAAGCCTTACTGTACCCGTCTTCAATATCTGGAATAGAATTGAAGCCTTGGGATTTTTTCGATGCTTTCTCTAACCTAGCAATCTTGATCATGGTCGGATCTATATCATTGATATCAAAGGAAAGAAGTCCCACAAGGGACTTTGCCATAAGTTTGTAAGCTGGAGCTGGTGCGAACATCTCCCGAGGATCCGGGACCTAGGGGTTTTCAATTTGTGGAGGTGGATCAGGATTCGGTTGAGCAGCCGGGGTTGGATGGACAATGGATGTGGATGCCCCAGATGGGCATCGCAAATCAGCGATAATTTCATCTTGTGTCCATCCTTTGATTTACGGTATCCAAAGTTCTCTGAAACGCTGCCATCATGGCAGCAACTTCTTCTGCGTTCTGTGCTATTACTGATCTAGGTGAGTTAGGTATTAGTGAACTGAATGGGTGGGAACGGACAGGTGTTTGCTGAGTGCTCTATGCTGGTGCTGCCAACTGCCTGTTCCTTCTTCGTCCAGTAACTGGTGGAAGAGAGACTAACACTGGCTGACCACCAACAAGGTTTTGAGTTTTGCAAAGCCTGCCAAAACGAGTCCACACAACTTGGGGGATACTGGGTCTTTCTGAAGCTATGATGGTAAACTACCTAGCAAAAGAAAGAAAGAAAAACAACAATCAAAATCGGATAGCACTTCGGTCTAATCCACAACAGTCATGATCACAATTGAAGAACATTCACTAAACTCTGCCCCCAAAACTGATACTTGTACCACTGATATGAACATTCCTGTACAATTTCACTGTAAAAGCACATACCAAGTAAAAGAGAACCAAAACACCCCTATGAGGGGATAGGGTTACCCTGTCCTAGATTTTTGACATGATCTAGGTTATACTACTTCAAAAAAAGAGTTTCACAACATCCTGCATACGAGTGGCATCCTATCCTAATGTGTAATAGTCACTATGGCTTTACTATATCCAGCTAGGCCAAATGGTGAAAAGGGGTACCTCAGCAAGACTGCCTAATATACCTCTCGCACCTAATATCGAGAAATGAAAGGAGGATCAAACGGTACAGCAGTAATCTAGATCCAAGGGTTATGTTTCTAACATGGCAAAGCCCACGATCGGTTAGCCTTTTGGCAAGCTTTTTGGGCAAGCCCCCAGCAAACCGTCTAAGAATAGCAGATGAAAAATATAGTGACTTAGAATAACAATGCAAATGCAATGCAAAGAATATATAAGTTGTGGGAGCCGAATGAGTAGAAGAGTCGAAAAATGCGGACCCTAGAAATCAGATGATATTCAGCTTCATATTGCGTAACTAGGATGCCGAATACGTTAGGAGAGCCGAATAGACGGGGGTCAGTAGCTCTGAATGAATAAAAGGGAAATGGGATAAAAGTAGGCTCAGGCCCCGAGGCCCAGAAAGCAAGTATAAATACAAGAACCACAGATTTAGAAAGGTATGTAAGAATCACTTCACAAAACTTAGAAAACAAGTTATCTTGGATGTCTGAACTAATTTGTCCGTCGGAGTGTTAATTCCGGCACCCCCGACCGGAGTGTCTATCTTTTCAGGTGGCTAGCTGCGGATCACTAGCGTCTCACAGGATCTGAAGAGTATTTCCGAACCACTTCTCCACATAAGTGTAGATAAAATTTCACATCATGAATTTCAAGTCAAGTTCTCTAAGTCCCTAGCAGAATCGCCAGAAACTGTAGCTTGCTTTTTGTGCTCGTCAGAGGGGTTTAGTCTCCTCGGATACGATAGCCCTATAGTTCGAACTCTCGTGGTTCTTAATCTGGTTTCACAAGTGCAATATGAAATGGAGAAACACAAAAGAGTCCAAATGCGGCAAACCTTTTTAGAAAATCAAGTTTGAATCCAAAGATGCCAAAAAATGGACTATATTACCAGATTTCAGAGTTGTCACCTAAATATTTTTAGAAAATTTAGAAAACCCATAACTCGTGCTAAAGGCCACGTGTTTGTCAACACCAAAATGTCTCGGCTCGAGAACTTAGGTATGAGAGGGGAAGGTCATGAATTGAGCTCCCCACTCACCCGATCAAAGATCGGCCTCTATTAATCATGATGTGATTTTTATCTACATTATATGCTCTTGTTCCGATTATTATGCTAATTTTACTAGGTGATGCACACAAGTATAGACCAAGTCATAAAATTTGGAATGCATTGATTTTATATTTGTTTTGAAAAGGTGTTTTGAATACATGTCACTTGAAAAAGTGAGCTTGTATTTACATTTAATTAAATTATTCCAACTTAAGTAAAAGGCCTTCATCCACTGGCATTCAAACATGTATATCACTTAAGCACTTAGCCTCATGGAATATGCTTGCTATGGCAACACAAACACACAATGCAATATGCTAAACCAAGAATGCTCACCTAGTACTCCAAGGCAAGCCAAATAAAGCAAAATAATTAGAAGAAATGCATGCCCCTAAACAATGCAATATGACTAATGCAACACACACATTATGCAAATAATAAGCTCGACTACTAACATGTAATTCAATTCAAGGCATGCGATAAAGCACGTATTTGATTGAGGAAGTTGAAATTGACATTTGATTAGTATGATGAGACAAACTTATGCATGCAAGACCAATGGATGTAAGTCATAGAAAATGCTAAGTAAATATGATGCTACCATTATAAGCGGGTAAATAAAAGGGAGAAAGAAATAGGGGTTGGAAAACATACAAAATTATTACATATTTTGCCCCCATACAAGAGGGCCTGAATGAGTGTCCAAATTAACTACTTATTACAAGTCCAAATGAATACTAAACAAATAACTAACTATCTAATTTATTAGAACAAGACATTATGACAATAATAATTACAACAATATAATAAACAATAATAATTACACTAATAATAATTATAGCAATTACATGAAAAGCAATTACAACATCATTATGAACAATAAGTATAACAATAATAATAAAACAAAAAAAGATGCACAAGGATCATATGCGTGTCAATGAAGGCCGTTTACAGAAATTGCTCTATTTGCCCTTTGTGCAATTGCTCTGTTTTACCCTCAACCACTGCCCTCTGTTTCTATCAAAAGGATTCTATTTACCAAACATTGGAGCCTGACCGGTCCCCAATGAGGCCTGGCTGGGTCCAATAAAATCCGATCGTGCCCTATTTTCATGTAGAAAAATATTTTTGTGCACAAAGGTGAAAACAGTGCAGACAGAGCCTTTCTAAGCCCTGTTTGTCCCTTCTGCTCATCTCTGTCATGGGAAAACTCAAGAGAAGAACCGATTTGGTTCCGAAACCATCAATGGTAGCAAGTTGATTGCTTGATGATTTTGAGCACGTTTGGACAAAAAGTTAATAAATGCAATGAAAGACAATCACATCTTCCTCATATCATGAAGTTAGCTCAAAGAGAGAGGTAGACATGCCTAAAAATTCATCAAAATATCATGAATTAATGTATGATGACTCTTGACGCGATGGACTTGACATAACGTCCGACTGAATCCAGCCAATTTTATCCATCTTCTTTATGTCGATTTAATAGATTTTAAGCCAATTTTATTAGTCCTTTTTTACTTACCTTTCCATTCTTTAAGCACGTAGTCTGATAATGAGAGTTAAGTCCACTAAAATGAGAGAAATTTCAAACAAGAAGTGATCCTTAGCATGAAAGAGAGACAATGCCTTGACGATGAATCTCCAAAGAGATTAAGCCATTGAGCATAGGAGGTTGCTTCCTCATGCCTTGAATAACAATCAATTACTTGAAACAACTCTTAAACAAAGAAAACCAAGAAATGAGGGAGGGTGCAGAAATGATTATAAGAAGTTGATTATTACCAAGAAAAATGGAACTCTTTACATGGAAACTAAGTAAAGAAAGCTATCAACTCGAATGACTCGATGCCTAAGACCTAAACAACTAAAGCCATGAGGACGCACAACACAACAAGCAAAGTATTCAAAGCATAAACAAATTAAATGAATTAAAACAGCCCTAAACAGCCCCTAAAACATAAAAAACAGTAGCTAAAAGTATGTTTAAAGAGCACAAAAAGACAGGTAAGGACAAGGAAACATAAAACTAGTAAACAAGAGCAATGAGAGGTGGCTAACCCCTCAACTTTTGAGACTTCTAAACCATGTTTTCCATCCCTTTTAAACTCTAAAAATCAGTGTGAAATCCAAAGAAAATAGTGTAAAAACAAAGGGTATAAGCTATGGGACAAGGTGCAAGAAAAGGTGTTAAGCCTCTCTACCTTTGGTAGCTCTTCAACCCCAAGTTCTAACGCTTGGAATGGATCCAAAATAGCACAAAAACACAAGAAATAGATAGAGAGATATTGTAATGAAAGCAAGAAAAAATGTGATAGGCCTATACCTCTTGAAGAGAGCAAACTTTGGTTGCAAACCAAACTTGATCCTAGCACACTCTGAAGGTTGAATTATGATTCTCAAGGCTCAACCAAGGCTCCAAGGTTCAGGTCTAAGGGTGTATATGATGTATAGATATGGTTCAAGGATGATACAATATCACAAAGCTAGCTTGCAAAGGAAGAAGGAGCTCTCAAAGGTGTGTTTGGGTCTTTGAAATTTTTCTAACCCTCAAAATAGAGATATTAACTCGTATTTATAGAATTTGAGCCAAATAGGTCACAAATATCTTCAAAAATAAACAGCTGGCGGATTCCTGCACAAAACAGTATTTCTCACCCAAAAGGCACGGCCACCCCAAATGGCCACGGCCAGTCCCAAATGAGGCATGGCCGAGCTCCAATGTGGCTCCCCATTTCTTCTGTTTCAGGCTTAATGTAGGTTGGCACAATGCTAAAAGATGGATTTCTGTGGTAAAAACAATGTGGGTAGGGAAGGTTGGGATTATTTAGAGCTAAAAACCAGATTCCTTCATTGAGAATTCGAACCATTTACACAACGTAACGTTCATCATCGAGTGCTTAGGACAAAGCACCCAAGTCTTGTGGGCGGTCAAAAATGGGGTGTCTATAACCCCAAGAAACTACAAATCTCAAAGGCATTCTTAGGTTGTTCCCAATCTTGTACTGTTTCTATTTTAGATGAATCTATAGTCACTCCTTCCCTGGATATCACATGGCCTAAGAATTTCACCTCTTTTAACCAGAACTCACACTTCTCTAACTTAGCATACAATTTGTGGGCTCTAAGCAACTCAAGCACAACTTGCAAGTGTTCCTCATGTTCCTCTTTAAAGGGTGAATAAATCAAAATGTCATCAACAAAGGCGACTACGAAACAGTCTAAGAACTCACAGAAGATTCGATTCATCAAATCCATAAACATGGCCAGTGTGTTAGTTAACCCAAAAGGCATCACTAGGAACTCATAATAGCCATACAGTGTACGGAATGTCGTCTTATGGATATCTTCCTCATTCACTCTCAATTGGTGATAACCTGATCTTAGGTCTATCTTAGAAAAGCAACAAGACCCCTTCAATTGGTCAAACAAATCATCTATACGAGGCATTGGGTACTTGTTCTTAACAATTACCCGGTTCAACTTTCGGTAGTCAATACAAAATTGCAATGTGTCATCCTCCTTCTTGGCAAAGAGAGTCGGTGCTCCGTAAGGCAATGTACTAGGGTGGATAAAACCCTTATCTAGCAATTCTTGGAGTTGAATCTTTAACTCACTCAACTCGGCGGGTGCAAATCTATATGGCGCCATAAAAATCGGTGCCATGCCAGGCACTAAGTCAATAGAGAACTCAATCTCACGGTGAGGTGGTAAACTAGTGAGATCCTTAGGAAAAACATCCGGGTATTCACAAACTACTCTTGGCAAATGAATTCAAACTTTATCACACTCACTACCCAAGAAGGTTGCAAGCAGACAACTAAGCTCACTTTGACCTCACGGATCATACATTGGTGACAAAGCTCTATCTGCTCGGTCCCCAAGAAAATAAGAACAATCACCACTCGAGGTGCAGACAGTGACCCTCTAACAGTAACAATCTATAATGGCCCGGTACAAGGACAACCAATCCATGCCCAAGATGGCATCAAAACTCAACATATCAATCAATGCAAATGAGAAAGGAAGTCGACGACTGACAACCTCTATATCACAACCTCGACACCCCTAGTCCAAAAAAACTTTACCACCAACAGGTGACTCTACCTTGAGTGGAGATGCTAACCAAGCCACTTCTAACCCCAATGCTGATGCAAATGTAGACGAGATAAAAGAATGGGATGCACCCATATCAATCAACACATTGGCAATAGAATTGCATAATAAGAAAGTACCTCTCACAACTGAAAGCGTTCGCACTAAGTCTGGTATGGTATACACATGCTCCGTGGGTCTCTGCTCCACCAGCTCACCCCTCGGAGCATAAGTCTAATGCAATGACTGAGCCGAAGAAGCTCCCTAATTGGCCCTCAAGGTCTGCACTGACTGGGTAGGCTGCTGACTCTGTGTTTGTCTCGAACCAGACGCACCAGGCATGCCACCCAACTGAGGGCAAAACCTTTTCATATGCCCTGACTGCCTACACTGAAAACAGGTAGGCAGCTGCCCTTTCCTTTGACTCTGGCTCTGAGGATGAGCCGAAGACGGTGCAGACTGTTGCCCTCTTCCTCTCTGCGGACAAGCTGGAGACTTATGGCCCAACTAGCCACACTTGAAACAAGTGAAGCCTCTGTGATTATCTCTTCCTGAACCCGAACTCGGCACAGGAAATATGGATCTAGATTGAGCTGATGTGGGTTAGAACCCCTTTGCCTCTTACTGTCCTGATTCTCCCCCCTAAACCTCCTAACTCCTCTTCCTAGAGCCTCTCATCCTTTCCTTCTCGGTCTGAATCACGGTCTCTAAATGAGCTGCCGCGTCCACAAGATGACTGTAATCCCTGATCATGGACTTGGCCACCTTAAAAAAGAGTCTGGTCCTCAACCTCTTCTCAAACTCCAAGCAACGGCGTTCCTCCGCCACTACCAGCTAAGGTGTAAACCTTGACAAGCTAGTGAAAGTAGCCTCAAAGTCGGCCACTGGTGTGTTAAGCTACTTGAGTTTCAAGAACTGCTCCCTTAACTTCTCCCTAACAGTGAGAGGCAAAAACTTGTCTTGGAAGGCGTTGACAAAAGCCTCCCAAGTCACCCCAATGCGCCCACGTGCAAACTTCCACCATTGACCCGCATCTCCCTTCAACTGGAAGGATGCCGAGGTCACTTTCAGCCCACCGTCCTCGATGCCAAGCATCTCGAACGTGTTCACCATCTACTCGAGCCATTTATCTGCTTTCAAAGACTCTTTATGATCCCCCAAAAACTTATCCGAATTGGATCGGAAGAACTCCCTTTTCAAGAATGACAGCCCTACTTCAGTAATATGGGCCTAGACTTGATTCTCAGCCTTAAGAATGTCCATGGATTCCCGTAAAGCTCCAACAATTTCACGGGCCAAAGTGCCCATGGCCTGCTGACCAACCCCTTCTTCTTGCACCAGAATTTCATTCAGTAATGGCACTTCCTGCCATCTAGGCCTGTCACGCCTACTACCACCACGTCTACGTCTACGTCCTGACATCCTAATAAAGGTAATGCAAGAGATTAGCACATTTACAAATCTGCCCAAGCTAACTCACTCGCGTCCTAAGGCAATGGACAACAGTAATTCACTCCATATAAGCGCGTAGTCACATAAACACATGCGAATTTCCTTTCTAGATAATGATCGTCTTGCGACATTGCCAGAGTTCCAATTAGAAATGGTAGTGATCTAGTGCTTTTCTAACAGGACTTCTAGAAACTCGTAGACTCAATCAATATCTTAGAAATTAAATCCTATACCCATATAATCACATAAACATGTTATCACATAGCATACCATACATACAAATATCTCTATCGAGTGAGATAAACCCATTGTGATAAGAACCACTTCCCATGTACCCAAAGAATTCAAACCCGGTACGCTCTGATACCAAGTTGTCATGCCCCAAAATAAAAGACAATAAACCATCCACCATATCCATTAAATAACAATACATGAATAAGTGATTACCTCTCATTAGTTTCAATGATTGTACAAAAAAATAACATATGCAGGTACACATTCACAAGCGTTACCTTGAATCTATAGCATATGTTACATAATAGAGAAATAAAATAAGAATTGAATAAGTAAGAAATGCCCTAAAGACTTACAACTTTCCGAGATAGTGCTTGGTTACAACAAAATGGATTTAAATCCAATATAATTAAAACCCTAGGCTTGTACAAAAGGAATACAATAAAATAACCAAAATGAAGCTCTTGCTTCCAAGTCCTTCCAAGCTATTGCCTTGGCAAAGGCATATCATCAGCACCTAAAAATGGTTTTCCCACATAGGGCGAGCCAAAACCCAGTAGAGATAATCCAACACAATATACGAATCTTAACAAAGATATAAGAGTGAAATGTATATGCAATGCTCGTGTCAAAACATTTTATATCTTTTTCCTAAACCATGTAATGCCAGCTTAATACCAGAATTCATAAATCACTTCTTTTACAATAGAAAACAGGGCGGTGGATCACACATTGGGAATCTCAAAGCAACATCAACCTTTCACGGAAATTTCATCCACGGGAAACCGTAAATCGACACCCATGTAAACGTATGCTATACAAGCACTGCTATTGCCATTTCACGAAAATTTCATCCGAGGGATCGGCACCCATGCATACGTGCAGTTTTTAGGACTTTCACCATGGACACTCAGACCAACTTACTTCAATGAGACAATATATACTTCCCAGATTCACCCCTTTTTCTCAAAACAATAAACATTTTCAATGTATAAATGTGAGATAATGCTCAATACAAATGAATGAGGAAATAGTTTCAATTCTCTTAATTCTCATACAATTTCTACAACAATCATAGCTATCCTTCACCGATAGCTCAAAACAGATATTTCTAAACAAATAAACAATTACCAATAAAGATAAAGTTTCCAAATCTCAAGATGTGAGTGATAATACATATCTAACTCCACCATCCTCACCAATATCAATCTAATTTCACATTTCCAATATCAATTCCATTAATTATACAAAATCAACATTATATATATATATATTTTGGACAAAATCCCAATTTCCTCCAAAACTGAATCCAAGTTGCAAAACCAACCATTCTATCATAACTCAACCTCATTTCAAATCCCACAATCATTTTCTAGAATCCATTTGAAAACCCCTATTTTCGTTTTTAACCCAAAACCCTAGATTTGTCTAAAAATCCCTAAATCCCAATATTGTTTAAGAAATAACAAATAACTAAGTTAAAAATTATAAAAGAGTATGAAGAATCCCCACCTCAAGCTTAGAAGACGATAAAGAGAATAGAGATACTTCAAGAATGCCGAAACCCAACTTTGTTCAGATCAAAAGGAAGCCTACAGTGTGCTTTACCTTTTTAACAAAGGGACACAAGTGAGGAACTCGACAGATCTAGGTGTATTTCTAGAGAGAAGCAGAGTTTTAGAGAGAGAGGGTGTATATCTAGGGTTTCTAGAATGTTTAGAGAGAGAGAGAGAAATGAAAAAGTAATTCGAAAATGGCTTCTTATGAACTGATATACGCACAGATCGCTCGAGTGCAAGATGTGTCGCTTGAGCAACCAAAGACAACAAGTTGCTCCGCTCGAGCACAAGAAGCTTTGCTGGAGCGAAGAATACCAACTCCTAGAAGTTTTACAGACAGAAGACTATCGCTCGAGCTCAAAAAGGGTCGCCCGAGCCAACACCACTCGAGCGTAAGAACTGTTGCTCGAGCAAAGAATGCCAACTCCCAGTATCTTTGCAAGCTTGCAAAAGTACTGAGAGTTTACAATTACCGCTCGATTGGAAGAAGTGACGCTCAAGCGAAAAAGTCAAAATATGGCAACAACAATTTGGAAAACAAGTTACCGACCTGTTCTTGTAGCTTGTTTTTCGTGCTCCTTTCGAATACGATAGCCCTATAGTTCGGACTCCTGTGGTTCTAAATCTGATTTTACAAGTGCAATGTGAAATAGATAAACACAAATAAGTCCAAATCCGACAGATCTTTTGGAAAATCGATTTTGAATAAAAAATGCCAAAAATAGACTGCTTTGCCAGATTATAGAGTCGTCACCTAAATATTTTTGGAAAATTTAGGAAACCCGAGACTCCTGCCAAAGGCCATTTATCCGTCATCACCAAAGTGTCTCAGCTCGGGAACTTAGGTACGAGAGGAGAATGTCATGAATTGAGCACCCCACTCGCCTGATCAAACATTGGCCTCTACTAATCATGATGTGGTTTTTATTTACATTATATGCTCTTGTTCCAGTTATTAGGCTAACTTACTATGTGTTACACACAAGTATAGACTAATTTGCAGAATTTGGAACACTTTGATTTCATGTTTGTTTTGAAAATTGTTTAAAATAAGTGCCTCTTGAAAAAGTGACTTCATATGTATATTTAATCAAATCATCCCAAGTTAAGCAATTAACCTTTATCTACAGGCATTCAAACGAGTATATCACAAGCACTTAGCCTCATGGTATTTATGTTTGTCATGGCAACGATCATACTCATGCAATATGCTAAAGCAATAAAAGCTCACCTAGTACTCCAAAGAAAGCCAAAAGAAATAAAATAGTTAGAAAAATGCATGCTCTAATATGCAAGTGTCTAATACAACACATACAAAATAGAACTACGGGGTTCGGTTTTTAATATGTCATGTGAATCACTTTGATAGCATGTGGTGGCACACATATTCAAGGACGTAATAAACAACAATGTTGTTAGAATGATGAACCGAACCCTATGCATGCGAGACAAATGAATGCAAATCATGAAAAATGCTAAAAGAAACATCCATCATAAGCAAGTAAATAAAAGGGAGAAAGAAATGGGGATTGGAAGACATACACATTATTACACATTTGCCCTCACACAAGAGGGTCTGAATAAATGTCCTAGCTAATTACTACGAATTAACTAACTATTACAATACCCAAAATAAATGAATAAACTATTCTAGCTAATTACTTACAAGTTAGAACCAATTAATTAATTACAACACAAAATTAATTAACTAAGCTATTACAAGTTTGAAGGAATTACACTTAATTAATTACAAGATACTAACTAACGAGCCACAAGGGGGAAGCACTTATGCATGAAATGCGAATTTGCCACCTGAAAATGCCCTTGTTTGGCTGCTAGAATGATGTTGTTTTGCAGTCAGAAAATTGCACTGTTTTTCACCTCAGCCTCTGCTCTGTTCTGCAGGAAAAAAAGGACAATGCCTGGCTGAAAAAGGTGGCCGGTCGGCCCAAAGAAGTGGTCGACCATATAGTAATGTGGTCGACCATACAGTAATGTGGCCTGCCGGCCGGCCATTATTTATTTTTTATGAATTTTATATATCCAATTGCCAACCCACCTTTATATAGGCATGGGTTTTCGTCCCGAGATAAACTCTCCTCCATACTTCATCTCTCCATACCTCTCTATACTTCTCTTGTAAGTTTTAATTCGGAGCCGCACCAATGATCAAATCTGTCTATTTTGTAAGTTTCGTAATAAAGGTCATCCATACAAAAAATGAATTTTATCGAAAAATTATAAACTTAAGAAAAAAAAAAAACACATTTTATTTTATAAAATGAATGACAAATGTGATTATAAACCTAAACCATTCATTTTATAAAATAAAATATTTTTTTTGTTTTTGTATTTATAATTTTCCAATGAAACTCATTTTTTGCATAGATGACCTTTATTATGAAACTTACGAGATAGACAATTTGGATTATTGGTAGGAGTCCAAATTAGAGCCTATAAGAGAGGTATGGAGAGATGAAGGTATGAAGAGAAATCTATCCCTTGTGTCCCTTAGGAAAAAGGTCTTGTACTTTAGATTCAAAAGTGATACCTTTTAAATTCAAGAGTCATGTCTTTTAGTTTAAATCCAACGATTACACCCCATGATTTAAATATAAAAGGCACACCTCTCCATTAATTAATATAAACAAAATATATATTAAATATATACACATATATATTATGAAAATGTTTTTACAAATACTTCCTCCCAGTCTGTAGGTGGTCTTTACATTGGACTAACTAACTCCACTAAAATGCATAAATTTCGTACTGTGGAACACAAAGATAACATGTCTAATGTTGGTCCATGGGAGCCATAGATTGATGCAAACAAAACACACAAGAGAGAAATACACAGAGATTTACGTGATTTGGCAACAGCCTACGTCCGCGAGTAACGAAAATTATATAAACTTTGGAGGATACAAATTCACTCTGTGTTTCCTCACTACTCTCTTCTTCTTCAATTCAATGTTTACATATCAAAATACAATAGCTTACCTATCTTTTTATAGGCTTCCACCAAAGGTGAGATATGTAGGCAGTGACAGCAATTTCACCACGTTTTGGACGCATTCGGGAAGCTTCAAGGTGCCTCCATTGTTGACCTTCAGGGGCTTTAATTCAATATGGTTTTCTTTAGTTTCTTCTAGATCATCCAAGAGCTTCCATCTTGATCCTTCTAGTCTTCTTTAGAGAAGAGAATTCATTCTTCTCTTTTCTTCTTTTTTCTTCATGGTGAAGTAGAAGAAAGAGAAGTTTGAACCAACTTCCCCACAATTCTCCACCTTGGTGAAAAATTCTCCATCCAAACTATATAGTGAGAAATCAATGTTGTCATTCACCCCGAAGGTGCTTACATGTGCTCCAAATAGATTAAGCATAAACTCTGTTTGAACTTAACTCCAGTTCTATTATTCTTCTGCTGGGTTTTGTTCTACTGGGAGAGATGCACTGTGCTTTTGACCCTAACCCTCTCTTGGGGATTCTCCATCCCAAGAATCTTCTTTTGTGAAACCATAAAATGATCAGACTGATCATACCACTGTCATGGTGATTGCTTCATACTGTAGAGAGATTTCTTTTTTCCAATAAAATTTTCATTTCCAACTACTCAAAACCTTTTAGGTTGAGATAAGAAAATTTCTTCATTCAAATCATCAATCTTCTTGGTGAATTTCCATTTGTAGTTGATTACCTTTTTCCTGTTTGGTAGTCGTTCCACATCTCAAGTCTTATTCTTTTGCACATTCTATACTTCTTCTTCTTCAGCTAGCTTTTCTTGCTCGGGGTTCTTGGCTACTTCAATTGTTGAGATATCATTCCCAACTGTTGGAAATGCATAAGATACGATATTTGTGTATCTTACCGATTTTCTGGTCTCTCTATTTAACTTTCTTGTAGCAATAGACTCTGATTGCTGCAATATTGATGTGACTAGTTCTTCTTTAGTTGCACCTTCTTCAATTCATTTTTCAAGTCTATTGGTGCATTAATGTAACGACCCCAACATGCGTATCATGATTATATTTATTCAATTATGTGTTAACTATTAATTGTGATATGTGCCATGTGATTAAATTGAGTATATATGTTCAATTTGAAAATTACCTATTGTGATTTCTGCTGTAAGTCTGAAATTGAAGGCCTTAATGGCGTCAAAAACCAATTTTGGTTACATGAATAGACTAATTGGAATTTTTAGAACCTTTTAGCAAGTTTGATTAAAAATTGATTTAGTTTGATTAATTAAGTTATATTTAATTAGCTTAATGTTCTAATTATTGTATTAAGTCGCTCCAACTATAAATATGAGCCTTAAGCTCATTTGATGTGATAACCCTGGTCCGTATTATGCTAATTAATCTTAATTATGATTGTGATTATGTGTTTGATATGATTTTGAGTGCCATTTATATGAATATATGTGGTTTGAATTTCGATCTGTTCACCTAGGAAAATCTGTTCGATTATCTGCTTTAGAATTCAAATTGAAGGCCTTAGAGGGGTCAGAAACCAAAATTGATTACGCCATTGTGATCAACATAATTTTTAGAGCCTACGGTGAAATTTAATTAGAAATTGACTCAGATCAAAATAATTAGATTTAGAACGATTAAATTAAACCCCATTTGCTTAGCCTTAATCAATTGGATTAAGAGAGCCTATAAATAGGCCCTATATACACTTAATTCCTCTCATTTGAGTTCATTTTGGCTGAGAGTAGCTCTCTAGAGAGAGAGAGAGAGAGGGCCGAATTTAGTGAGAGAGAGGGGTCAACATTAAAGAATTGCAAGAGAATTCACGAAACTAAGGGGATTAGCTCAAGAATTGGCCATATTTGTGAAGATTGAAGCTCCTAGGTGAGTGGATTCATAAGTTTGGATTTGTAATTTTGTAAATTCAAGGTTTGATTGTGATCAAGAACATAACTTGAATTGAATTTGTTGAATTTGGAGCTTGTATGAACATGCATGTGCATAATTGCTATAATTTTGCATATTCAAGCATGGATTATGTTGTATAAGAAGGATTGAGCACCAAATCTCTCATGCATGCATAATTGTCATGAGTTTCATGATTATGAGTGTCATCTGTAATATTTGGAATGGAATTGAGGTCAAAATCTACATGCATGTTTGATTAATAGAGATATGGAGCTTATATGAGGCTTGAAAGCATGAGCTTTGATTATACAAAAGAAATGTTGATTAATTTTGAGAATTGGACCATGATTTTGAATAATTGGCCTTATATTGCTTACATCCATATGCTATATAATGTGTTTCCGTGTTTTTGAGCCAAAATCATGAGCTTAAGGCCTTTGAATGTCAAGTTTGAAGTTCAAACAGCTTACTGGAAAACCTAGAATTTGGCATATCTGCTCGAGCGGGGAAAGCGCCGCTCGAGCATGAAATGCGAGCTCCCAGAACTTTTGCAGACATTGATGTCTGCTCGAGCGGGGACATTCACACTCGAGCGGGGAGCCATGTAGTGTGACTTTCAACTCGAGCGTCCGAATTCACGCTCGAGCGTAAAAGTGAGGCAACCAGTACTTTTGCAGATAAAAGGGGTCCGCTCAAGCGGCCAAAGCCGCGCTCGAGCGGGGAGCCCTGTTTTAGAAATTTTGTGAAGTGAATTTGTGTTTCAATTTCCGTTCTTTTCCATTTCTAAGCACTCTTAGGCAAACATTAAACATTGTAAGTGAGTTAAAAGGATGAGAAAGAAGCCTAAGAGGGATGTATGAATTAAGAACGGATTGACTTGTTTGTGACCCATTATGTTCATGATGTGTAGGGTCAAGCACGAGGGTAAATCATCCAGCAGATCACTGTGAGTAATATCTTAGTAAAGATATTTTGAAGTATGTTATTTGTCCAATCGCTTATTTCCATATAAGTCTTATAAATTTGCTAATTTGAATTGTGGACAAATGTTTGTTATTCCATATAGTTGGGCCGAAGGCCGTTGGATACAAGTGACTGGGTTGAAGGCCGCTTGACATGCATAAATGATTGGGCTAAAGGCCATATGACATGAATGATTGGGCCAAAGGCCGTTGGACATGAATGAATGGGCCGAAGGCCGTTGGACATGAATAAATGGGCCGAAGACCGTTTGACATGAATGAATGAATAAATGCGTCGAAGGCCATTTGACATGAACGAATAAATGAATGGGCCGAAGGCTGTTTGACATAAACAAATGAATGAATGGGCCGAAGGCCGTTTGACATGAATAAATGATTGGGCCGAAGGCCGTTTGATACGAATGAATGGGCCGAAGGCCGTTTGACAAGAATGATTGGGCCAAAGGCCGTCGAACACGAATGAATTGGGCTCGAGGCCGTTTGTTAAGAACTAAGTGGGCCAAAGGCCATTTGATACGTTCGGGCTTGAAATCGCTTATTGTACTAAATAGAATTCTAAATGGGCCCAAGGCCGTTTGATATTGTAGACCGCCCCCGAGAACTCCCGGCTCTGTGCATGAGGGCGCGAATTCGTTTTGTTCTCTAGCTACTACAAGTTCGGACTCATGTTACAGTTCTGAATCTAATCTCGCAAAGTGCAATGCAAGATTGATAAATCACCAAAGAGTCCAAATTTGGTAAATCGTTTTTGGAAAACTGATTTTATAAAGAAGTGCCAAACATGGACTGCTTTGCCAAATACAGAATCGCCACCTAAATATTTTATTTTGGGGGAATTTAGGAAACCCTGACTCGTGCCTAAGGCCACGTGTCCATCATCACCAAAGTTGCCTCGGCTTGGGAACTTGGGTACGAGAGGGAAAGGTCATGCAATTAGCACCCCCGCTCGCCCGATCAAAGATCGGCCTGTACTAAGCATGATATTTTGTTTTTCAAAACACATGTGTTCTTATTCCAGTTATTAACCTAGAATTACTATGTGATGCGCACAACATACAAGTATAGACTAGATTGCCTAAGTTGGAACAAAACATTTCATGTTCGTTTGTTTAAAAACGGTTTGAAGTTTGCTACTCGCAAGTAGGCTAAGTTGTGGATTTCAATGAATTGTTCCAATTCAAGCAATCCAACCTTCACCCACAGGCATTCAAGCAGTTAGCCTCATGGCAAGCATGCTATACATGGCAACATACACATCTCATGTAGTATGCTAAAGCGTAAACACTCACAGTGTACTCCGAGCCAAAAACAAAGAATTAGTTAGAAATCATGCATGATCCTAGTTCATGCTAAGATGGCTCATGCAACACATGCAAGAATGCAACTAATAATAGGCTCGGCTATTCTAAGATGGCATATGAAATGCCACAATTCGATGCATGTATTCAACTTGGAATTGAAATACAATGTAGTTAGCATGATGCGCCGAGCCCGGTGCATGCAAAACAGATGAATGATGCACGCATGCAAGCATAAGGATGCTAATCAAAATATGCCCTAAAACTAACCATCGTAAGCAGTTAAGTAAAAGGGAGGAAGAAATGGAGGTTGGAAGACATGCATCACACACACGCACGCTTATTACAACAGTTGGCCCTCTCGACAGAGGGTCCGAATAAGAAGCTAACTAGCTAATCTAAGCTAATTAAGCTAATTATTACATCACAAAACTCATTAACTAACAAGCTAATTAATTAAGCTATCACAACACAAATTGAATAGTTAAACGCATTAACTAATTAGGTACAAAACCAAAGCATAAACTAGCTAAGCAAATTAGCTAAGTAAAGCAGTAAAGCAATGTCCTCAGAGGGAGAAGAATGCACGCATGCTCGGTCGCCTCCTTCGGAAATCCATCGCGATGCCCCGATTTGCCTCTATTTGCAACTGTTCTTAGAACCTTGCACAAAGCTCCACAAAGCTTCAAACTCAACTTGGGGACCTGTGGGAGGGCTGCCGACCACCTAGGGGTGTTTCCAGCCACTGGCCGACCACTTTCTATTGCTGCAAACCAGAAAAAGTGGTCGGCCAGCTAGTTCTTCTAGCCGGCCGACCAGTTTTGCTGCACTTCTCCACTTTGCTGCAACAGAGAGCAAGAAAGGGCATGGCAATGTATTTGCAAAATATGTGTGCACAACCACCCTCCCTATCATTTCATAAGCTCAAGGGAGTGTGTTTCTCGACCTTCGGGCCACCAATCACGCATCTCGATGCATGATGGCTGAGAAGCCAAATTGCATAATTCAATGTAAAATGAATGCACAAATAAACACATAAGGCCTTGACCTCTATCATGTATGATCAAGAGAGTCGACGACCGAGAATTGAGGCACGTTTCATCACTTCAAGTATGAAACGTCCCTCATTTCTCGTGCTCGGATTAACACCTAATCCAAACAAAATGCAAGCAACAACATGCATGCAAACATGTAATGCAACTTAAGCATGCAAACATGCAATACAAGGAATGCAAAACACAATGCAACTACATGGCATATACAATGCAAAAGATAACATGGCATACACAATGCAAAGAACAACATGGCATACTTAATGCAATGTTACATGATCAACACAATGCGAAAAACATGGCATACACAATACGATGAACAACATGGCATACACAATGCGATGTAACATAAGCATGCAAGCAATCATGCAAACAAACATGCTCAATGGACTTAAACCAAAATGGACAGACCTCAGCCATACCCAAATCAGCGGCCATAATGGTGAAACTAAGGCATGAAGATCAAGACAAGCATGCTCAATGCAATGGCCTGTCAACTAGGCCTAAGAACACAACTCTCAAGCATGATGAAGAAGTGATAAACATGGAAGTGTGACAACACTAAAGGCTCTGAAATCAAGTGTGAAATGATGCCAAATCATTCAAACAACACAAGTAAAGCATGCAAGAGGGCCTAAGGCACAAAGCCATTAAAGGGATTACACAAGGGGCATGCAATACATGGCACAAATGATTGAACCAATCATGGATAGAGCTTAATTAGGTCTAAACAAAGACCAAAACATGCTAAGATGAGGGTTCAAGGACCTAGAAAAGATGGCATACATGCTAGGCCACAAACAAGGCGACAATGCATAACACTCAAAGGCACTTAAAGAGTGAATGAAGTGGGAACATGGCAATGCTACATGCTCTGAAATGTCATGGTAAATGATGCCAAATCATGTACACAATGCAAATGAAGCATGCTATGGTGCTTAAAGCTTGAAGCTAGCAAGGCCAATTGCACTACAACTATACAAAACATGAAGCATATGGTCGAGACAACCCAAAACAGTCCTAGAACATGTCAAAATGAGTCTAAAACACGCATGGAAGTAAGCCAAAATAAGCTAGCATGAAGGGCATAGGGCATGGAATATACAAGGCAAATAAGGTGGATTACACTACACCTACCAAGACCAAGCATGAGATGACTTAACCAACAAAAACAGAGTTATATCATGGCAAAATAACCCCAAATACACATTGAAATGATAGCTCGCAAGCTTAGGCATGAAGGCATACGCAATGATTCATTTTAAGGCATAAAGGGCAAACCCTCCAACACATTGAAAGAGTGAAAGATGTGAATGCATGAACATGAAGCACGCACTGAAATCACATAACAAATGATGCCAAATCATTCAAATAGCCCAAGCAATGCATGCTAGTGGACTTGATACACAAAGCTAACAAGCTAGAATGCACTATAGCTATACAAAGCATGGCATGCATGACCAAAACAACACAAATCAGAGCTAGAGCATGCTAAAACATGGACAAAAGCTTCTTAGAGTTAAGCCAAAATCATGCTAGAATGACAGGTTAAAGCATGATACACATTAGGCTACTTCATGGAATTGCACTACAAGTGCATAGAGCATGCAAGGGCCAACCAAACCAAACCTTAATAGAGGTTTGACATGGCAAAACAACACCAACAACATGTTGAGATGGACTCAAAACAAGCTAGAAAGACATGTTACTTCATGAAGCATACAAGACTAGTTTGTGAGAAATACACTACAAGTGTATAAGGCATGCAAGAGGTGACAAAACCAAGTAAAAACAGTGGTATGCCATGCTGAAATAAGCCCAAATACATGCTAAGATATGGCCAACATAAGCTTAACAAACATGCTCAAACATGAGGCACATGAAGCAAGTATTCAAAACACAAGGAGAGGGGATGACCCTCTCCTATTTGGGACCTTAAAATACCATTTCCACCACTGAAATTCTTTTGAGTTTCAGTGGTGAGAAGGCCAAAACAAGGTGGCCCCAATAGCTTAAAAGAATGGCACAAAACAAGGCCCAACCAAGGCCTAAGAGGAGGTAGACTACCCCCAACACAAAAGTGACCTTAAACAAACATTTTAAGGACTGAAAAATAGAACTTTTTCAGTTTAAAGTCAAGCCAAAAACAGCATGCAAATAGGTCCAAAGGCTTAAGCAAAACAAAGGGTTAAAGGGTTAGTTGACTCACCCTTGTAGAACCTCTTCAAGGCTACCACTCCAGCAACTTTCTTGGATCAAAACCAGTCCAAAAGCACCAAAAACAACCTCAAGAAGCCTCAGCAACAAAAGGATGGTGTTTGAGTGTGTGTTTGTGTGTAATAGTATGGAAAAATTACACTTTAAGGCACAAATATGAGACCAAGCGAGAGATATAGAGACAAGTGTGTATCTATCACTCCAACCACCAAAAATCTGAACCTAGAGGAGGGAGAAGGAGCTTCTCTTATATAGAGAACAAGCAATAAGCTTGTTGGACAAGCTTTTGGCCTAAAGCCATCCCTCCATATGTATGGAGGATGGCTTCTGTGCCTTCCAACTGGCACAACTGTACTAAAAATATCTCCAAAAAGGTGATGAAAAGCAGCCGACCACTTGAAGTGGTCGGCCAGCTACTTGAAGTGGTCGGCCGACCAGCACAAGTGGTCTCCCAAGACAAAAAGTGGTCGGCCATGGGAGGAGAAAGTCTACAGCATGAAAGCAAAGCAGTGGTGTGGTGGTCGACCATAAAAGGTGGCCCAAAGACCAAGGAGACTAGTTGGCCGACCAGAAAACTGGCTGGCGGGAAGAAAAGTGGTCTCCAAGGGAAAGAACTGGTCTCCCACCCTTGTACCACCTTCCAAACAAGGAAAACAAGGTTTGTACCAAAAATAAACCAAAAAAGATGCAAGACGAAAGTTTGGGAGGCAAAGCACGCAGCCGAAAGCCTCGAAAACTAGCCTACGGGCATAAAAAATGGTCTCCCGAACCACGGTGTCCCTCTAGGTAGAGACAACAAGGCGTGGTTCAAAAACCAAGCCAAATGGAGAACGTTAAGCGGTCCTGAGACAAGGCGCGCGGCCGAAGACTCTGAAAATCGGAAACTAGTCTCCAAGAGCGAAAAGTGGTTTACGACCACGAAAAGTAGTCTACAACCACAAAAGGATGGTCTACCAGACCTCTCCCTCCCTCCAAGGAAGAGAAACAAGGTTCGGTCCGCAAACCCAGCCAAAGCACAAAGAGTTCAGAGGCCCGGAGGCAAGGCACTCGGCCAAAACTCTGGAACCTCGAAACAAGCTCAACATGCACAATCACCAAGTACTTAATCGATGACGTCTGAGTCTTAAGGTCGGTCAAAAATGAGGTGTCTACAAATATATGTGAACCTCTTTTGTGTACCTTCTTTATTTGATATTATTCACTGGGCTTTCGCTCACACTCATTCATGTGTGTGTAGGTGAGCAAAGAGATGTCCAAACCCAGCCTCGGTGAAGTGTGAGAGAGGTCAAGTTTTGAAGAGTCAGCCTTAGCGTCTCATGCACAAGACTCGTTTTTGCCCTTTTGTTCTTTCGTTATATCATATGTTGGCGAAAACATTGAATTACCCTTGTACATAAGTTTTGGCTTGGCTGACTAAGTTTTGAATGATCCTGTGTGTGTATAACACTTTAAGTTGATTTCCTTTCTGGTGTGAGTTATTGATGAATACAGAGATGGGTTATTTGATGTGCCATGTAAGCACGGCTCTATGGACAATTTGTAAGTTTACTTCCGTTTGGACCCTTAACTCTGATGGAATACCTTTTGTCTGGTTTAAGGCCGCAAGTAATCCCTTGATTACTGGCCGGTTATGACCTTAACCCATAGGGGCGGGTTTGGGTCATGACATTTGAGCTCATTTTCTTGATCATTCTTGAGGAAAAAGTATGAGATTTCACTTTTAGAGAGAGAAAGTGAGCTCTCATCTAGAGAGAGGAAGTGTAGAGATTTAAGGAAACGTGAAGGATATAGCTTGAATCGGTCAACATTATGCTAGAATTAGTGTGTTTGAAGCCTTTAGGTGAGATCCAACTCTCAATTCTTAGAGATAAAATGTTTAATGTTGTATTCATAGATTATACATAACCATTTGCATGTATTTTGTTAATTAAAGTCAAGAAGATGAAGGAGCTATACATGCATGTAATAATATCCATGTTGAAATTATGAGTTATATTGTACATCCATGTTTCATCCATCATGTGTTAACTCTCAAATTCATGTTTTGGAAAAGGATTTTGTACATGCATGGAGCTTTTGAGCTCAAGTTTGTTAAACTCATGAGTTTTGAGAAAAGAACTTGGAAAAACTTACATGCGTGGGTTTTGGGTTCAATTTTGGTGGATTTAAAGTGATTTTGAGCAAATGGTTTTTAAGGGGTCATGTATACATGTTTTTCAAAGTAAATATGTGTTTTTGAACAAGTCATACATGACTCAAGGCTTTGAAATTACATTTTTGGAGCTCAAACTCTGTTCTGGAAAACCCAAAAAATCTGTAGACCGCTCAAGCGAACTTGACGAGCTCTTATTACTTTTGCAGTCTTTACAGATAGCTCGAGCAACCAAGTGTGTGCTCGAGTGAACCCTCTACATATTGTTGAACCACTCAAGTGACCAAGTGTTAGCTCGAGCGTAGATTAGACCCATCCAGTTGCAGTCAAAGCAGTTCGCTCGAGTGACCAAAAGGTGGCTCGAGCGGTCATGCCATTTTCAACATATTTTGATAAGTTCTGTTGTACTCATATCTTTGTTCTCGTCTTCTCTGGAGCATTTCTAGACATGATTTGTGACTCAATAAAGAACTAATTAGTGAGAATTAACATGAATGATCGTACTAGAAAGAGAAAATGAATTATTCGATTCAAACAATGTGTTTTAATGTGTATATATGAAATGTGTAGGTTTGAACATTGTGGAAGAACATCAACCTACTCAAGGTGAGTAATATCTTAGTAAAGATATTTTCTCCTATTCTATTTTCTAACTATACTAATGTGGTAAGCTTTCCGCACTTATGATTTTGAAAGAATGAATGAGCCTTTGATCTGTCTGCTCCGCATGTTATCTGTGATAGATATATATATGTGTGTGTGTGTGTGTGTGTTTGTTGGAATTGAGGTCAGTCTGCTATATGTTGGGCCTGAGGCCATTTATGTGTTAGCTTAAGGCCATTTATATATTAGGCCGGAGGCTATTTTATACAATAATTGGACCCGAGGTCATTCTGCTATGGACCCAAGGTTGTTCTGCTTAGCCTAAGGCCGTTTATGTGCTAGGCCTGAGGCTGTTGTATTTGTTGGACCCCAAGGTTGTTCTGCTATGAAATGAGACTACTTTATGACTTTACTTTTGTATGTATTGGACCTAAGGTCATTCTGCTATGTAATGAGGTTATGTTATGATTTATTGTTGTATACAGAACTTATTCATATAACCTCTTTACTCTAATGTTATTCACTGGGCGTTAGCTTATTCCGTATATATATAAAAGCACAGCCTTAGCGAACCTGTGAAAGGATACCAAGTTTTGAGGAGTCAGCCAATGATGCCTCACGCAAGAGGCTTTTGTCCTTTCTGTTTTGTTGGTCATGTTGACCGTGCTTTGTATATAAGCTTTTGAGTTTGTATAATGATCTTGTGAATAGTCTAGGCTGATTACTATCTTCTGTATATGAATGGATGTAAATTATTAACTAAATGTGATGTTTAGATATGTCAGGTATGCACAGCTTATTAGACAAAAATTATTAGTCTATTTCCGTTTCTGGCCCCGTTATTAATTAAATATTTATGTTAATTCTGTCTTTGAGGCCGGGTAATCCGGGATTACTAGCCGATTACAATCTAAACCTATAGGGGCGGGTTTGGGTCATGACAATTAAACTCCACCTGCTACGTTCCAATGGCTTTGTTCTATTCACTAGAGTCTTCAGGCTTGAGTTGCTTAAGCATTTCAAAGTCATTAAATGTGACATCTTGGCTAACTATGACCTTTTTCGAATCAGAGCACCAAAGCTTGTACCCTTTGATTTCACAACTAAAGCCCAAGAATACTCCTTTCTTGACTCTAGGATCAAGCTTACTTCTCTGTACATGATAATAAGCCGGACTATCAAACACATGCAATTGATCATAGTCATTGGCATAAGTACCGAACCATATCTCCAAAGTTGTTCTTCATTCATTTGCAGCAATCGGTAAATGATTGATAAGGCGACAGGCATATGTCATAGCTTCAGTCCAAAATTGCTTGCCTAAAATAGATTGAGCGAGCATATAGCTCACCTTTTCCAACGGAGTACTATTCATCCGTTCTGCCATTCCATACTGTAGACACCCCATTTTTTACTACCCTTAAGACTTTAGCGCCACTAATTGATCACTCAATGATAAAAATTATGCTATCCAATCGCTTAATTTCTTCAACAAGAAGAGCTTCTAAATCCCAACCTTACACCCCATTTTGGACTAAAACTATTTTAGACTTTAAAACCCTCTCTTTCAAAATATTTTTGAAAATGTTTTTATGATGTTCCAAGGCTCGCATTTCGTAAAAAATTACACTTTTCGGTAAACCGAGCATGGACAAAGTGGAAATAAATGGAAAAGAGGTGAACTCTTTGAAAAATCTTTTTAAACCTCTTATTTATAGATTTGGATTTGAAGAAAATTGGAGAGAGGGAAGAAAACTAGTTGGGGAGAAGTTGGGCTTGAAACCGTTGAGGGAGAATGGAGTAACCTTCACTAAATCAGGCCTATCTCTTTGTACACTTAGACTTTAGTTATGAGGCCACCACCATTGGAAAGTGGACTTCTGGGGCTTCATTTTAGACATAAGAATATCCTAAAGCCAAGTCCGGATGAGGGAGATATGGCTCTTTGAAGTAAGGCATCAATCCGATTAAGACAAAACTGAGCAACCTTCATTAAAATAGGAATATCTTTTTTCACACTTAGAATTTAGATGTGAGGCTGCCACCATTGGAAAGTATACTTCCGGGGCTTCAATTTAGACTCAAGAATGACCTAAAAAGGAGTCCGGATGAAGGAGATATGCCTATTTAAAGTCGGGCCTGAAAGCAAATTTTTGATGGCCGGCCACCATTGATGGCCGGCAATGCACACTTCTGGCCATCCGGCCATGTGCCGGCCACCAGTGTAAAACCCAGATATTTTCTCTAGCTGTTTCCACAATGTTCCAGCTGTCTCTTTTTAGATATTTTCGACCTAAGGCTCATTTTTTCTATATATAGAGGACCTCTCTTCTTACTTTCAAGGTTAGAAACATTTAGGAGTGAGGAAATAATTTTGGAAAATATCGGCCTTGTTTGGTTTGTGTTTGAGAAAAAAAAAATTTGAAATATGCTCTACAAACACATTTTTTGGGATAATCAAACCAAACAAAATTTTCCCAAAAAATTCTCAGAAATGTGTTTGGTTGACTTTTTCCAAGATCACTTTTGAAACATGTTTCCAAACACATTTTCAAAAAAATTCTCAGAATTTTGTATGGTTGGTTTTTTTTAGGGAAAAAAAGAATACAAACACCCCCAATTTAAAAAAAAATCTGCAAAGTTTAGAAAAAAAATGAGATATGCTATAAATAACAATTTTATACATAATTCGAAATTTCCATTTTCATACGTACTCGGATTTTTTCGTAATTAAATTCTTAAAAAATAAAATAAAAAATAAAATAAAAAAAAAAAACTTCAAAAAAAAAAAAAAAGTTGCCAAAAAAATTTTCAAAAAACATACTTGGAGTAAATTTTTTTTATACATACTTGGATATTTCCATTTGTATACATACTACATAATACGCCATAATGCAAAAAAAAAAAAAGCTACAAAAACTTTTTAGTCATCTCCTCATAACCATATTTCAGCAGTAATTAACATATCAACAATTAAAACAACTACCACATGGTTTTAAAAAACCATACATGAACAAACAAATATTAAAAAAACATTCAACTATAGTACCGATACATGAACCATACATTCAAAACAAACATTAAAAAAACCATACATGAACTAACAAACATTAAAAAAAACTACCACAATCTGTTTAAAAATAACAAAAAACAAAATATTACAACATAATTAGTACCGATGGTTGAGCTAACATAATAAAACAACAAGTACAAGCATTGTGGGCAACCACAGTTACTGACATCCTACTTAAGTAGAACGACAAAGAAAAGTACCAACAAAATGATCATAATAGTAAGACAAAGAAAAGTGTTACATCCACAACAAACCTAAAACAACCACTTCCCACCAGTACGAGGCACTTGAGCATGTGTAAGATGTTGTACCCCACCATCATAGTCATCTACCCAGAAGAAGGAGCCCCTATGATTATCCCAATTAGGACAACGGAAAAAGTAACGACCATTGTTTGCTTCGATGCGAGCCATAATCACCAACATTGGACCAGTGCCACATGAATAATTTGGTGTCACCTTCATCTGCATATGGCATCAAATTAGCAATCCCATTTTCAAGTATATAAAATAAAACAATTTATAATGTGAAGTTTAAATACATAAAAAGTGTTTAATGTACAACCACATTGATTAACCTACTTTGATTATGTCGTCCATTTTTTTCAGTTACCAAAAAGCGTCTACCTAGTTGTAATCTACCTATTATTGTATGCTTCCCACATAGATGCTACAAGCTCACCTCGCCATTGTCCTATCTGCAGTAGTTGTTCACGTAACATGTTGACATGGTTGTGTTATTGCATAGCTGGTACTCCATCTTCATTTCCCTGGACATTTTCAACTCCAACTTCACCTTGAACTTCACTTGTACCTTCACCTCCACCTTCACCTTCATCTTCATCTTCATCTTCATCGTCATCTTTATCTTCTTCACTTGATTCTTCTACATCAAAAAATTCATCCTGCTCTTGCACCATACGGATCCAATTGTGGAGAACACAACATGCCATAACAATTAGCCCTTGCTGTACCATATCATATCGTGGCATGTGTTTCAAAAAATGGAAACCGTTGCTTCAACACTCCAAAGGTTCCTTCTATAACATTCCTCAAAGAAGAATGTCTATGGTTGAACAACTCCTCTGGACCATGATAGCAACGCTGCCTATTGAACTCCTGCAAATGATATTTTTGGCCATGATATGGGGCTACACACCCAGGCATGTTTGTATATCTGGCGTCAACGAGATAATACTTATTTATAATAAAACACTTCCAATAAGAACAAATCATGGCATATTTGGTGATCACAAAAAAAAAAAAAACAAAACAAAACAAAACTACACTTACTAGGTGTCGGGTGTGGAAAATCAGCGGTAGTTGTGGTAGGTGCTTCTAAAAAAATTCTCGAATCATGTGCACTACCTTCCCAACTAGTGTATACAAATGTAAACTTCATGTCAAATAAATATGCAACCATCACATTTTGAGTAGTATTCACTTTTCTGCCTCGATATGGCATTTGGTCAGCTTCTTGTGCCACAGCAGCAATATGTGTGCCATCTATGGCCCCTACACAGTCCTACATGACATAAATTTTGAATGCTCTTAAGGAAAAGAAATTGGCCAACCTTTTGATCCTTTGGTGTATTCATGCATGTAATGTACTGTACTTATTGTCACAACTATATTAGATCATGAACATATTCATTTCATTATAACTTTGAATTAATTTATCAAAATAATTCATGCATATAATCTATTCATGCATTTAATCTTCAAGCCATATAAAATAATTCAAATCAACTGGCATTTATGTTACCTTAAACCATAGCTAGTAGCGTCTGTCATTTCAAATTTTAAGAGGGGTTACAGCCATGTTTGGTGGTTGGATTATAAATGGCATAAGATTTCCCAACGCCCGCATCAAAAGTACAAAATGTCGATGAATTGTCTCATTTGAGTGCTGAAATCTATCTCCAGCATTTCTTGTGCCTGAACTTTGACTACAGATAAATAAAAACATACCCAATGACTCTTCCAATGACAATCTCATGTTTGACTAACATTTCTACGGACAATCTATTTAACCAATTCCATAAATGTCGTGACTTCCATACGCAATTGGTTACGGATTGATTTCGGATTTCCACTCAGTAAGAATTTTATGTACTGATCACCAGTGTATGGACAATTACGTTGCGGTTGTCTCATAGGAATGTCACTTGTTAGTTGACAAACCATGTGGTAGTCCATCACATCATCGTCATCGTCACTATACGAGGTTGTACATATTGTTTGGTTGGCCTCCATTGGGTTGTGACGACGACATCTAAATCAGAAAGTGTAAAACAATCAAGGTATTAACTTTAATGATATGAGTATAGTACTAAAATTTTAACAAACACATGTAAAAGAGCATGGTTGGAATAGTACAAAGTAAGAAACATTGGCATGCACAATTAATGATAGTATTGCAACAACAAAGAAAGGAGGAAATAAATTAGGATAACATAGTGCTCAGTCTAAATTGAAACTACATAGAAAGAAGGAAATAAGAAATTGGGGCAACGCCCAACATAGTCTAAACCAAAAGCAAAAAAAAATGAAAACAAAAAAAAAACAAAAGCAAGTTATAAAAAAAATAAATAAACCCAAACAATTCTGAAAGTATCTTCATTTCCTTCTCACAAAGTATGTCAACCTTCAAAGTATGTCGACCTTCACCTCAAACCGAACTGTAGGATGACCAAGCTTCTCACAAACTGAGGACCCAAAGGTACCTCATTTCAGGTTCCATGGTCATAAACATGGTTTGCCATTCTAGCGATGTGAACATGTTCATGGCCTTCAAAAACAAGCTCGAATCCAGGGCCATTGATTTTAGGATGGCCATACAGGCTGAAACAGAGTACGCATCAGCTACCCCAGTGTTTACCTCCGCTCAAAGGTAAAACTGTTCACGTGCGTCACATGAACGTTGCCATGATTACAGTGCATCATCCATTCTTGGGTTCTTACTGGACTGACCCTGCCCACTAGACTTACGCTTACTTCCAGAAGTGCAAGATTCATCTACTACGCCTTTCCCCAACATATATGCATGAAAGTGTTCATCCATTTCTTGCTCGTCATCAAATGTGGGTGCACCTGATGAGAAAAACGGGCAAAAGTTCCAGTGGCAAATGACTTGGAAAATATTTCTGACATTAGCTCATAATGTTCTAGTCCTTTGGTTTGGAATATTTTGCATTTGGGTGTGCCTACAAGTTGTAAACATTAATTAATCATTAAAAAAAAAATTCTCTATACCCATGGTTGTGGTAAATGTATGCACCAAAACAATTACCTGAGCATAATTTTCCCAAACATCATCTGGGGCTGTCACTATTTGAGTTATTGGATCCCTACCCAATCCCGTGTGGTTTTTTAGAGCAACAAACTCTTTGTAGTTCGCCTTTAAACGCGCGAACTTACCCTTCAATTTTTTTAGCCCAAAATTTTTTCCAAGCTTTTTAGTCATCTCCTTATCAATTGTTTGCCACTGCTTTGGGTGAAAACTTCTATCTTTCTTTGACATGCAAGGACCCTTTTTCTTAATTTCGTCCAACAAGATTTCTAAAAATATCTTTACATTTTCGGACCCCCACATCTTAAAGTTGTCAACATCGTTAGCCATTCTAGCTTAATACAAGTGCAACAAATGTATGTTTATAGTTAGTTGGAAAGTTAGCAAGTTCAATTCAATTATACACCTTAAACCAATTGCAACACAACTAAAAAAATAAGAAATTAACAGCACAACAAAGTTGCAGGTGTTGACCAGTCCACATACCACTGACTTAATGAGTATGTGAATTGTAGTATATGAACAACTTAGTTTAAAAAATCTGGTGCAGTGAGTTCCACATAGCATTGTGTTTGGTAGTAAGTGAAATGAAGTATATGCATAAGAAAAGGGAATAAATCTGTTGCAGTCCAATGTCCATGAACAAAAAATGCAAACTCAAATTAGTAAGCCATTATTACCAAAATCCACAACTGCTAAGCATCACTATACGGGCCATTACCAATATTTAATATGAGCTTCGGCATGCAAAAGTTTACCGGATGAGGACAATCGTTTTCAATAGTGGAGGAATTGACTGATGGTTGAAGAGATCTCTTTCTCTTATTTTTTGGTGTATTGAACAATGACTGAGGAGTACGTAGTTGGCCTGAAACATTGCAGAGAAATAGTTTAACTAGGAAACAAAACAAAATAAAGTAGCTTCTTGCCATTATTACGAACAACGAACATGCCAACTTGTATATGACTTTAGGTATATAATGTAACATTTTATTTGACAAATGACTTGGAAAGCAACCAAATACACAAACCTGTCGACCTTCATTGGATTGTCATTGCTCATTATCTTTTCCAATTAAGTTTTTTGTTTGTTTGCTTTTATTTTTATTGACCATTCTACATTTTTTTTCTTTAAACAAAGTAAGTAAAAATATTTATGCGTAATGTCATATACAAACTCCACAGGTAGATAAACTCCACAAGTAAGTACAAATATTTATGCATAAAGGAGCTAAAAACTTATAATTAAATGTTGATTTGGAGAAAGAAATAATGGTCAAGCCAAAGTTTAAGAGAGTTATGACATATGCACTATCTCCTCAATACGTGGTTCTATTTTGTAGAAAAGAAGGTATTATTATTTGCATAAATATGTCTGCAAAATTAGCTTCTTATATTGAACAAAGTTTAGATCAACATTATGACAAACAACTCAGTAAATTGTGGTGAATTGTGGTGAATTTGATTGGGGAATTTCACCACAATCTGATTGGGGAATTTCACCACAATCTGCAAAATTAGCTTCTTACATTATGGGAACTTTGTAAACCAAAATCAGTCAACAGATTGTTCAAAACTCATGTACAAAATGAAATTTCAAAAAAAAAAATTTATTCGTTCAACACAAATTGTACCTCTTGCTTGCCTGCTTTTGGTGGCCCTCAAATCCCACCGTCCACAACGAAGACCTAAGCACGGCCTCTCCGTTTTGCAGCGAAGGATAAAGTTATGCTTCATCTTGGTGGGGTTTGAAGCTAGTTGGTTTGCATTTATAGAGCCCACAACAAAAAAATGATGGACATTAATGTTACAAGTCCAGATTGTGTGAAGATTTAACTCAGTTTGACTGAGACAAAAGCTAGGGCAAGATTTGGAGAAATCTGTGACGAAGACAAGTTGTGGTTGTTCAAAGAGGACCCGTACAAGCAGATGCCCCCTGTTGCCTCAAGCCAATGCGACACAGAGATGAAGGAGGTGAGAGACAGTATCGGTGCATCTATGGCGCAAGATTTCTCAAATCTTCAACAGCGTACTAATAGAGGTAAGACAAGTGGGTCTCTTCGAAGGCACTTGGGCGAGTACAGATCTTGGCCTACAAGTGTGAATCGTCTTCCTTGACACAGTCGAGAGAGAGCCATTGGATTGCCTCTGAAGGATTTTTTGTATCAAAGAGATGGAGGTCAGAAAGGTTCTTTTGAGAGAGAGAAGTGAATGACAGAAGATGTGTAACTTGTGTTGAGAACCATCTTTTTTCTCTGAGATGAGTCTTTAGAGAATATTTCAGAAATTTTTTTGCCAAAGACGTTTTTGTACTTTTTTCTCTCAAAAATTGATTTTGAAACACAAACCAAACAAGGCCATCCTCTCTCTCTACAATTCTCTCTCTCTTTTGCAACTTGCATAGCCTTTGCCCAAACACTCTAAACCAAACCTAGAGAGCTGCTTGCTGAGGTGATTTGAGCTTGAATTTGAGCTCTTGAAGCACTTGAGAGTGTGAAATTAGTGGTTTATGACTTAAGGGTTCATTCATCTTCAAGAGGTATACCTTCTCTTGCCTTTGTACCATCTCTACACCACTTGTTTTCCATATTTTCTTGCTATTTTTGAACCATTTTTGGACTGTTTTTATGGGCTAAAGCTTATGGTTTAAGGCTATTAAAGGTAAAGGGTTTAACCACCCTTCTTTACACCTTGTTCTCTAAGCCTTTACACTTGTGTTTCCTATTCTTTCATCAACTTTTTTTGAGCTTTTTACCACTGATTTTCAGAGATTTTCAAAGGCTAAAAAAGTGGTTTTGAAGTCCCAAAAATGGAGGGGTTAGCCACCCCTCCTTTGGCTTGTTTACTAGCTTAAATTGCTCCATGTTTTAGCTTATTATTTTAGCTTCTTTTGTCTTCATTCCAGCACATTTTCCAACTTTTTTTGGGCTGTAAAACTCCGTATTTTTGGGCTGAAACTTGGGTTTTAAGGCCATTAAAGGTTGAGGGGTGGTTCACCCTACTTTGCACCTTGTTTTGGAGGCTTTTTCTCTTGTGCTTCCCATCCTTTTACTATCTGTTTTTCAGCTTTTAAACACTGATTTTCAGAGTAATTTCAGTGGCCAAAATTATGTTTTGAAGTCCAAATTTGGAGGGGTTAGCCTCCCCTCCTTGTGTCTTGCTTACTAGCCTAGCTTGTGTCATGTTTTAGCATATTAATCCAGCTATTTTTGTCTCAATTCTAGCATATTCTAGGACTGTTTTAGACCTATTTTGGCACTGTTTTGGGCTGTTGGTTGCATTTAAGCTTTATTTTGCATGCTTGTAGTGTAATTGTCCTCATGAGTTTGGTGTTTTAGGCCTTAGACACCATCTCCTTTGAGTTGATAGCATTTATTTATGCTTTTCTCACTTATTTTTCAACACTAATAATCTCTGCAATCTCCCTCATTTCTTGACTTTTGTTTTGCTTTGAGAGTTGTTTCAAGCCTCTTGTTCTTTTAAGCATGAGATTGAGGTTGTCATGCTTAACAGTTTAATCCCTTTTGGGATTCATTATCAACGGCATGACATCTCTTTCATGTCTTAAGTTTACTCTTAGTTTGGTACTTCACTCCATTAGAGGACTTTGAACTCACCCTTTGGACTCAATGAATTAAACGATGGTTGATAATTAAAATGAAGTAATTAAAATTGAAGCTAAAATGGTGCAAGATAATTATTTGGTTGTGTTCAATCGGACATTAATTGAACACATGGAAACTTGGGCCATTTCATACTCACTAGTGATGAAATGACTCAAGTCTCCAAGGTCATCCCTTGATCTTCCATGAAAGGGAGGAGGTTTCGAGTCTTATTTTGTTGCATTTGTTGAAATTGCACACTTTGGTTCATGAGCCATCATGCAATGAAATTGCTTGAATTGATGGTTTGTGGACCAAGTTCACTACTCCTTTGATTTGTTCATGAAAATGAGGTTGGATTGTGCAAACAAACCCTTGGAAATACCCTGTATATGTTGTGTTTGTCCTCTGTTGCAGCAAGGAGAACTGGTAGCAGTGGCCGGGAGACCACTTTCCATGGCTGGCAGGTAGCCGGTAGACAATCTTTGATGGCCAGCCGACCACTGATGCAAATTTCAACAGCATGTTTGTAAGGTAGAGCAAAGTTATTCTGGAAGTGGGCAACAATATGTGTGTTCTATTGTGCAGCAGAGTCTCTCTGTAAACAAAACAGTGGCTTTTCAGGTGGAAACCGAGCATGTGCATGAGCATTCTTCGAATTCCGAGCTTGTTTTAAGTTTAAATACTTAGCTTAAATATTTTTTTTAATTAATTAGTTATAGCTAATTAATTTCGTTAGGTATTGTATTTAATTAGTTAGTTCAACTAGTTATTCAATTTCGTTTTATAATTAGTTAATTAACTAGAATAGTTAGTTGATTTATTGTGTTGAAATAATTATTTAAGTAGTTTAGCTAATTTAATTTGTTTTGTAATAATTAGCTTAGCTTTAATTAGGTAGTTAATTAGCTAGTTAGTTTATTCGGACTCTTCTTCGTGAGAGCGCAATGTTGTAATAATGTGTATGTCTTCCAACCCCACGTCTTTCTCCCTTTTATTTACTAGCTTATGATGGTTAGTTTAGAGACATCATGTTTCATTTAGCATTCTTCATGTTTGCATCCATTCATATTGCATGCACCGAGGCTCGGTTCATCATTCTAACTGCATTGTTAATTTAATACTTCTTTGAATACGTGCTTAGATAGCATGCTATCAAATCGATTCATATGTCATACTAGTAGCCGAGCCTATTTAGATTGCATATCGCATGTGTTGCATAGTCATATTGCATAAGTTATGAATCATGCATTTTTCTAATTCATTTCTTTTTAGCTTGGAGTACTAGGTGAGCCTATACTCGCTTTAGCATCTTACATGAAATGTTGATGTTGCCATGTCTAGCATGCTTGCCATGAGACTAAGTGCTTAATTACTATAAACTGCTTGAATGCCTGTGGATGAAGGTTATTTGCTTGAATTGGAATAATTTGAGTAATGTTCATATGCAATCACTTTTTCAAGTGGTACATATTTCGAAATGATTTTCAAAATAAACATGAATCAAGTATTCCAATTCTTATAAGTTAGTCTCTACTTGTGTGTGTGCACATCACATAGTAATGCTAGCCTAATAAAATGGAACAATAACATATAATGCAAATAAGATTTATATCATGATTAGTAGAGGCCGATCTTTGATCAGGCGAGCGGGAGTGCTCAAATTCATTCATGACCTTCCCCTCTCGTACCTAAGTTCCTGAGCCGAGACAATCTTGGTGATGACGGACACGTGGCCTTTGGCACGAGTCATGAGTTTCCTAAATTTTTCAAAAATATTTAGGTGACGACTCTGTATCTAGCAAAGCAGTCCATTTTTGGCAATTTGATTCAAAATCAATTTTCCAAAAGAATTTCTAGATTTGGACTCTTTGGTGTTTATCTATTTCACATTGCAATTGTGGGATTAGATTCAGATCCGCGGGAGTCCGATAATGTAGGGCTTATTCGTCTCTCGAAAGAGGGGGGGCGCGAAAAAGTCGAGCTACACATACTATTGTGGAGTTCGTCTTTCAGTGATGTGATGTACCTTCTTTCTGACAGAGTTCCTTGAGTAGATCAGTAATGTTCTCTCCACCATTGTCTGATTTTAAGGTCTTCAATTTTCTGCCAATCTAGTTTTCCATTATCTTCTTCCATGTTGTGAAGATGTTCACAACTTCATTCTTATTCGTCATAGTGTACATCCAAACACGATGAGAATATTCTTCAATATATGTGACAAAACAGTGCTTACCTTCTTTCGATGCAACTCTAGAAGGCCCCCCCAATACATTGGTATGCACATAGTCCATCTTTTCTTTCATACAATGTTCTACTATCTTGAACTTGACTGTAGTCTTCGTGCAATTTGTGTCAACTTTGTTAACTTGTTCATTCTTTCTACTGTTGGTGGTTGTTCCACCTACAACTGTACTCCCTTGCAAGGAGTACAAATTCTTCTTTTTGCTTCCTTTCATTATTACCCAAGTTCTCGATACTACTTTGAGAGCTCTACCTTCCAAGGTAATCTTGAAACCTTTGGATGTTAAAGTGCTCGGCGAGATGAGATTCTTCTGTCATTCTGGTACATACCGTACTTCTTTCAAAGCTTGAACTATTCCAGCAAGCAGCTTCAGTTGGATGCTTCCAATTCCCATTGTCTTACAGGCAGTGTCGTTACCCAAAAGAACTATGCCACTATCTAACTTCTCAAAGTCAGAAAACCAGTCCCAATTGGGACACATGTGGAAAGTACATCCAAAATCCATAATCCATTCATCAGAATGGCACGGAAACGATGGAGCAATACAAACGCTATTTGAATCTTCATTCTCCTAAGCAAGGCTGACTATAGATGTCTCATTGTCATTATTCTTCAGACAATCAACTTTCCAGTGTCCTTTCTTTCAACAAAGGCCACATTCATCTATAGCGGCTATTCTTCTGGTTGACGGTTCTTTAGACATGGAGCATGATCTATTTTTGTTGCTTCTGTATGTTCCCCTCCTAGATTGCTTCTTCTTATCCAATCGTCCTCATACAACTAAGGCTCCACCTGATGTGTCTTAATAATGGGCCTTCTTATCCTTCTTTCGGTACTCATTGTTAACCACTGTGTTAGACACATCTTCAAACTTGATTTCTTCCTTCCCATAGAGCAATGTGGTAATCAAGTGCTCATATTCATCTGGTAAGGAATTTAGCAGCAATAAAGCCTTGTCTTCATCTTCAACTTCAACATTCAGATTGGGGAGATTAGCAAGAATCTTGTTAAAGTCATTCAAGTGTTTGGACATCGAACTTCCTTCTTTATACTAAAATCAGAAAAGCTTCTTCTTCAAGTATAACCGATTCTCTATGCTTTTCGTCATGTGCTTGTCTTCCAACTTCTTCTAGAGATCTTTGGCATTCGTCTCCTTCATGACAAAATACTTTTGATCTTTTGCAAGATATAACCAGATGGTACCACAGGCTAGCTAGTTGATCATGTTCCAATCTTTGTCGAACATTTCTGCAAGTTTGTCCTCCAAAGCGATGTCCAATTCTTGTTGGATGAGCACTTCTAAGACTTCGCATTGCCACATACCGAAGTTGTTTCTTCCATCAAACTTTTTAACCTCGAACTTGGCATTGGAGATTGAACTCATTCTTCCTTAGTTACTTGATGAAGCTATTTCTTCAGCCATTTTTCTTCAAAATTCTGAAACCACCAAAAGAGCCCTTCTTCGAGGATGGCTAAGACAGTTTGGAATACCGACACCCTTGACAACCTTGCAAAATTTGGATTCGAATCTAAAGAAACAAATAGCACGATTGCCTCCGGAACGATTGATTTAGCTAGGGGCTACTCTCCTTACATCAAAAATCAACCCAAAAGTGCTCCCAAAACTGACCAAAACCTTTTAGGAAATATTCCGTTACAACAGAGAATATTCCGTCACAAAGGGAATATTCTATTTTTGATTGGTCTGCTGACATGGCAGTCAAACTGCTGAAGTGGCAGATAACGTAGCGCTGACGTGTCACTAACGTGGTAGTGAGGTGGCTTTTGGTCAACGCTGATGTGGCTCGGTCAATGCTGATATGTTGTGCTGATGTGGCATGGAATATTTCACAAAATATTCTTCTTTGGCTCGGCTCGACTTCGCTACTCGGCTCGATCCATCTTCTTAGCCCAGACAGTTGACTTTTTCAAGCCAACTTTGACTGGCAATTAGGAGAGCTTCTGGTGCCCGTTTGAGGTGAATTTTTATTTTTATTTTTTCAAATTGCTTTACTCGACGAGAGCTATTCAATGGTGTGTTCAGAAGTTGATTTCGACAATTTCAAAATCTAGGCAAATTTGGAAACCGAGTGAAAAATGCTCTGTTTTTTGCACAACAGAGCTCTAATACCACTTGTTGGGCCAGGGGAGCCACAGATTGATTCAAACAAAACACACAAGAGAGAAACATACAAATATTTACGTGGTTCGACAATAGCCTACGTCTACGGGTAGCGGAAATTCTATATATTTTGGAGAGATACAAATTCACTTTGTGTTTCCTTACCACTCTCTTCTTATTAAATTCGATGTCTGCATATCAAAATACAATAGCTTACCTATTTATTTATAGGTTTCCACCAAGGGTGAGATGCGTAGGCAGTAACGGCAATTTTATCACGTTTCGGACGCGTTCGGAAAGCTTCAAGGTGCCTCCATTGTTGACCTTCAAGAGCTTCAATTCAAGATGGTTTTTCTTCAGTTACTTCTGGATCATCCAGGAGCTTCCATCTTAATCCTTCTAGTCTTCTTCAGAGAAGAGAATTCATTCTTCTCTTTTCTTCTTCTTTCTTCATAGTGAAGTAGAGGAAAGAGAAATTTGAGCCAACTTTCCCACATCTAAAACCATGTTTTTGCTGATAAATGTATCTCACATGTCCATTGAGGCATGTCATGGTGTATTGTGTTTATCTCCAGGTGTATATGAAAAATAAACTTTAGTTCGCTCAAAACCATTAAATAGTGAATGAAAAAATAAACTCCAAAGATCACCCATTGAACACATTGGTTGAAGAAATTGTAACTAACCTTTGGAAGCTTTGTCCCATATCAGTTTTTTGTTTAGGGGTGACCCAACATTTTATGGGGCCTCATGCAAAATCTCAAACAGAGGCTTTTCGAACATTTAAATAACTATTTTTTATTTTTTTTATTTTCAAGTTGCAAAATTACTAATTAAGTTTTTATAATGAAATTTTATTCCACTTACTAGTTAAGTTTTTATAATCAATTTTAGAGAGGAAAAAAATATTTTTTTTGTTGGAAGATGTTAGTCTTCTAGCATACCTAACTATTTTGGGAACCAAACCATAAAAAGATCATTTTATTTACAATTCTAATATATGTGTCTTTTATTTATTTGATCCACTATAAATATAAGAGAAATCGGTATATATATGTTTTTTAAATTACGTTTTGAACACATGAGGCATTGTCAACTCCATTTTTAGACTTAGAGAACTAACCTTTTTTTTTTTTTTTTTTTTTAGTTTTGACCGTTATTAAAGATCTTTGCTTAATAGAACAGTATATATATTATTATATAATATAAGTAAAATTGTTGTTCAGTCAATAAATTTAAAACCCTCAATTCAATTTTTGTAGATTTTTGAATTAATAAAAGGGAAATTTGGCTATAAACCCCCCTTATCTTCCTTTTATTGTTAAAAAGACTAAGAAAAAAATTATACTTTTAAAACCCCCTCATAATTATAAAGTCTTATATAAAGGACAAAATTTATTATTTAAATATTTTATCAGACTATTATACCCTCAACTAAATCTTCCCTAATCACCATCTCAATCTTTCAAGCTTCGTCTGATACGACTATTGCTTATACATAGATGATGACTCCATGGCTAGAGTTTCAAAGGAGATCTGGTCGGAGTGACCAGATCTGGTAGCAAATGCCTCCATAGAAATAATAAGAAGATCAAAATAGCAAAAGTTCATCCTCAATCAATGGCTTCGTTGTTTGCACCTAAGGAATAAGCTCTTTGTCTCAAAATCTGAAAAAATCATCACTCGTAACTTTCTTTTCGGATGATTATGACGATGAGCAACATCAATTTACAATGGAGATGGTGGAGGTATGAGAGATGATATGTGGATATGGTGAAGATTTGTGGGAGAGAGCTCTGTGTGTGCAGATATGGTGAAGATTTGTGGGAGAGAGCTCTGTGTGTGTATGTGTGTGTGTGTGTGTGTGTGTGTGTGTGTGTGTGAGAGAGAGAGAGAGAGAGAGAGAGAGAACACAATAATGATAAAAGACGCAACTCTACGGTTGGGCTCAACTTTTCATAGATATACATTTCGATCATTGTTCGAGTTAGAGTTAGAGATTCGTTCAATCACTGTTTGATTCTTAATAATTTGTTCAATCACTATTAGATTAATTTTACTTAGATTGCTTTGATAATATATGTCAAAGTTGTTTTATTTGCTGATACTCTGTTTAAATGATAGTAAAATTTTACTCTGGTTTACTATAATAATATGTAATCTGTCATATATTTGCTAATGCTCTGTTCAAAGTTTCAGAGTAAAATTTTACGCTGAATCAGAGTAAAGTTTATTATGATTCAAAGTAAAATCATGTAATTTTTATTAATTTTATCATTGGTAGATAAAAATAATTTTTAAAAATTCAAAAATATTTGTTTGACATTTATTTTTGTCAAATTAGTTTATATTTTATCAAATTGACAATTTTACCCTTGAAAAATCTAATTATATATTCAATTATCCTTATTTGGAACAAGATTCAAAATTCAGGGTCAAATGTGTCACAATTGAAAAGTCAGGTACCAAAGTGACACAAGCCCCAAACTATAGGGACTATTTATATAATTTGCCCTATTTTCATATAAATTATTGTTTACATAAATTATATCAGTAAATGCTCCAACATGACAAACATAATTACGTTAACTAATAAAATAGTAAGTGACAGTTCTTTCACAGGTATGGTAAAAAAAAATTTGCTTAATTTATATTTAATTACATTATATATTAGTTTCTTAATTTTTTAATGTGAAACATTTAAAAAATATATATTAATTTAAAAATTAAGAAAAAAATTGACCTTGGTGGAATCGGACCAGAAGAATGGCTTTAAGGTGGGCTGAATACTAGATTAGCCAAACCAAAACTCAAGTTTTAATTTTTATTTTCAATGCTTAACTTAGTTGTAATTAATCTATTAGACGAGATATTTTACGGCTATGCTTAGCAAGGTAAAAATTACTTTGAAGGATGACCTGAGAAATAGACTACTTTCTTTGTTATCTTTTATATTTTATTCTACAATTTATTTTGCGTTGTTATCTTTTATATTTTATTCTACAATTTATTTTGCGTTAACAATTTTTTGCGAGTTCTACAAAAAAAAAGGAGAAAGGAGTCAAAATTAATTGACACACATGATTTGATATATCATTGGTTGAACTCTAACATAAGACAAGCTATTACAAAACAATAATAACATAATGTATTTATGTTTTATTGTAAGTGGAATTTTTGTAATTTACTCCATTTTCTATTTTTAATTTTTCTAATGGCTTCATTGGGCTCACTTTTGAGTCTCTTTTTCATAATCCGAACCGTTCACATTTTAAGATTTGCTAAGTACATTATCCTTATAGCATGAATGTAATGCTAGTATATATATATACACTATATTATATTATTAAAAGTGAACAGTTCATTTAGTGTGCATGAATTTCTTTATCTCATTTTGTTAAGTGACCTTCTCTCGGGACTTAAACCAATAACGATTGTTGACTTAATAAAGAATATTTTCACCTCGTAAACAACGTGGAAAATATGTTTTCAATTCAAAATTTAAATTTATATTTTAAACACACTCATCAGTGACTCACCTCCTAATATATATATATATATATGAGGCATTATCAAATATGAGGGCGCAATTGTCTAACTTGCCTAATAGACTGACACCTTGGTTATTTTTCGTGCAACCAACTACCAAAAGCACATTGAAAATAGTTACACCCATGTGTTTTTTTGACAGGGGGCCTATTGTTGCTCCTGACCATGTGGATGTTATAAGATTGTTGTTGGCTGCTGCTGCGACTCCTACAAAAACAAATATTTGTGGAAAGGTTAGCATTTGAGAACATGGAGGAAAGTTAAGAGTCAGCTAGCTTCTCTATGAAATTTATATTATTGTTTTATAAATCTTGAAATGTTCAGGCAATCAGATTAGTTCAAAAGCATTAGATAAAATTTTCAATACAGAATAGATTTACTGGAAGGGATGTAATTTTGAATGTGTTCTGTGGTGAATTTAAGTGATTCAAAGAGCTAGAAGATTGAACCAATTCAAGAGAAACAAGAGCAGCAACCTCCTCTATAAGCATCGCTCTGCTAGTGCAACGATGATGTTCCCATGACTTAGGGTAACCTTAAATGTCTCGGTTTGCCTTTTCTGAATTGGTTGCCGGCTTAAAAGGCTAGAATTTTGAATTGTTTTGATGAAGTTAGGATGGTAGTTTGGAGCCCCATTTAACATATATATTTGGTACACATATATATTCAAAATAAATAAACATAATAGTAAGAAAACATGTGAAGAGCAAATCAGCACCAACTGACAATTATGTAGCTTATTTCGGTTTAACAATTATAAACATAACAAAAACCATTTGCAGTAGCAATGAAGAGTGAAGTGTCATTCAAATCACTAAGTAAAAAGAACTCGCATTAAATCAGATAAAATGCAAGCAAATTTATGTCCATACAATTTGTGTAAGTAACAAGGAAAAGAAAAACAATCAATCAAACAAACTTTACACAAGCTAAATAGACGTTCTTTGAGTGCCAATACTCCCAGAACAGCAATACTAGTCACTGGGACAACTCAAGCACAACAGCGTTAAGAAACACAAAAAAGGAAAAGAAATTACCAATATACATATACTGATCATGAATGGTTAACTGATAAACTGAGCCTGCCATTAACGGCCCTTATATTTTGCATATTCTCTCACATCGCGACCTCTGTTGTAGCATTTTATGAGCAACAACCACCGCTAGGTTGTGTTTGGTGATCCTGTTTTTGCTTTAAGATATTTCTTTTAACTGCGGTAGACCCTTCTTCCAGAAGACTCGGAACCTCCATTATCTGAAGGGGAAAAAAATGGGTAGAACTTAGCTCAGAAAATGTACTCTATGTAATCGAATGACATAATTAGCTATTTTATAGTAGCATTTTGCTGACTGTGTTTTAAGAAACTTTTGAAGTAATTAGAATAATTTTACAGATCATGGGCAAGTGAAATTGTCAGATTTATAGCTTTTGAAGTTCCCAATTTGCAACCATACCTGAGATCCACTCTTAACCCAAAAAAAATAAAGACTTTTCACATTCAATAGCAACCAGTACAATCATTGAACCAATCCCATCTCCAAATTCTGCATTGTAATTCATGCAAATAAATGCCTAGTCTATCCTTACATATATGTTCATACAACTCCTTAATGGTTTGAAGAACTCCATACCAAGCGATATATTAGGAAAACTCTATTCATAGATAAAATACATAAAGAAAACACCACAAGAATAAGGCGACAATGGCAATTCTGCAAAAAAATCTATTTTTATGGACCTTTTGTTTTTAAAGTAAAAAATTCACACTGAGCCTGCATGAAAATCCTGTATGAATTTTTTGTTTATATATCATTACTCATATAACTATAACATGGTCCTTCTATTTGGAAGTAAACAGCATTAGACTTATCTGAAAGCTGCATCAACCTTTAATGAATAACATATTTTGCAGATTTATATTCAATTTAAGTGTTTTTTTAGTTATCAGGAACTTTTTATAACCAAGAAAAAAATAAGTCATGGTTAAGTGGTAACTTCTAAAAAATTACTCTGTACAATTAGTCAATTCAACAGGAAAGATAAAAGGTATAAATGCTTTGTCTCTTACCTTTAAAGCAAGCTCTGCAAAGCATTGATCCACATTTTCTCGAGTTTTAGCGCTACATTCAAGAAATAAACATCCATGCTCTTTAGCAAGAGAAATTCCTTCTTCTCTACTTACAACCCTTTCTGATTCCTGTCATGCAGGGAATTCTTAAAATATGAATAACGAAAAAAGGTCAATCCATCCTTTCAAGAAGTGAAATTAGTGAATGAATGCAGAAGGAAGAATAATCAAATACATCTGTGGCAGACTACGACAAAAGTTCCTTATTGACAGTAAATCATCAGACAAATATAGATCATATCATTATCATCAAGTTATATAAGTTCCACTTTACATAGAAAAACACAATATTCTACTTATTTGTGAACCTCAAGGTTTTTGAGATGCATTTTCTCTTCCAAAATGAAAGGATTGTATGATTTCTTGTCTCTTTGATTTATATTTTTAGAGTCCATTACTTCAACACAAAGGTTTTGCTCCGACTATGACCTTTCCCTTGAATACATCCAGTGTACATAGGGTCCAACTCTTCTATATCCATTTAATTTACTGATTATGATCTTAAATAAGAGAATAAACATATAAAACCAACAGCAGAAGGAATTTCGTAGTTTTGTCCAGTGGCGACTCAAGAAATTTGTAGAGATGGGGTCACCTTGCATGTTCAAGTTCCACAAATTCTAGAAAATAAAAATAAAAAATAAAACTTTTAAACTAAACAAAATTTAGGCCTTGTTTGAAAACTTGACTTTTAGATTAAAAAAACCAAAAGATTTTTAAAATAAGTACAAAAATAGAAAGCTAAAAGCTGCTAAAAAAAAAGCAAGTGATATATACCAGTCAATATGTTTTTTCATTCAACTAAAAAAGTCATTATTGAATAAATTTGACTTTTTTCACCTTATAAAACAATCAAAAAGTTTTAAAAAAAAAAATTATTTAAAAAGCCAAACCCCAAACGATGCCCTAAAGTTCTCAAACTTTATCTTTTATTTTTTTATAACTAAACTTCTCAAACTTTAAGTAGAATAAACTGCAAAAATATTATACTATTTGTCTTAACAATAAATAACATAAACTTTTACAATTGCATTTGATGAGGTTTTATTTTATTTTTTTAGAATTGTTGCATAATAACTCGGGGGTCATCATTGGTTCAATAGTTAAGACTTGGCCTAATAACCTTAAGGTTATGGGTTCAAGTCATGGGGCCACCACTTTGTGCATTATGCCAAAGGTCGGGTGTATACTCAATCTTTTCCCTCCCAAACACACATTAATGTGTACTAATTTAGCGTTTTTTTTTTTTATGTAATTAAAAAATTATTCATTCACTGATGTCAAATTATATGATGAGGTCCCTTAATTTTTTAATAAGATTAAACCATATTAAATAAAACATTAATAATACAAATAGTTTTTTTATTAAGAGTTTTTGATACGTTGATGGGGGGATGGGACCCCATCAACCCCAAGCTAGCGTCGCCCCTGGTTTTGTCATGTCAGAAAACAATAGCACAGTGGTACCTTGAGGAATCAAGACAAAACCGAAGAAAAATATTGCATATCATTTCAATTGATCATTTTTTTCTCTCATTTATTTGCTTTTGCAATAGAGAGAGAATGAGATCTATTCTGAAGCATTTATCTTGCAACATGCAATAAATCAGAAAAAGTAAGAGAATGATGTCAAATTATATGATGAGGTCCCTTAATTTTTTAATAAGATTAAACCATATTAAATAAAACATTAATAATACAAATAGTTTTTTTATTAAGAGTTTTTGATACGTTGATGGGGGGATGGGACCCCATCAACCCCAAGCTAGCGTCGCCCCTGGTTTTGTCATGTCAGAAAACAATAGCACAGTGGTACCTTGAGGAATCAAGACAAAACCGAAGAAAAATATTGCATATCATTTCAATTGATCATTTTTTTCTCTCATTTATTTGCTTTTGCAATAGAGAGAGAATGAGATCTATTCTGAAGCATTTATCTTGCAACATGCAATAAATCAGAAAAAGTAAGAGAAAATCACAATAATGAACTAATCAAAATCTAGAGTGAACTTTCGCTCACACCAAACATGTGACACAGATTATAGGAGACAAAAAGTCAATCTAGAAGGATGCCCGTATGATCACATATGTATTGGTCCCTTAACCATCTAATTCATTTTCTATTCGGGATCAATTTTTCAAGAACAGAAGAGAAAATGCAGAACTTACTCTATCAACTTTATTACCAACAAGCATCTTAATGCAATCCTGATTAGTCGAGTAAAGATCAACTTCTTTAGCCCACACATCCGACAAGTTTGTAAAGGTTTCCCTCCGTGTCACATCATAAACTGTAGATCAAGGGAAACCGTGTCACCTCAATAAAGTAAAATAATGGAAGAATAATGCACTACAAAAAATAGAAAAATATTACACTAGCTACATATCTACAAGGGGATGAATTGTAGTCAAATAATTCAGTAAAATGAATTTTTCCTTACACCCCCATAATATTTGATTGTTGATGGCTTACCAAGAACAATCCCCTGGGCGCCTCTATAGTAAGAGCTTGTTAATGTCCTGAACTTCTCCTGTCCAGCTGCAACAGATATCATGAGTTTACATACCAATCACAATTTATTGGCATTGCTATGGGAAAAAAATTGTGCTTGTCAATTTAATCAAAAGAAAAGATGATAGATTAAAATAAATAAAAAAAATTCGATGTATTAATGCATGTAGCACTACAGAAGCTTAAATAATATATGGACATTGTCTCATAGGCATCACCCATCCTAGAAAGGCAACACCTCTTAATCACATAGTAAAAGTGTTGTTTTTTTCTTTTTAATCGACACAAATATTTCCTTTCTGTACCAACAGAGCAGTAAGCACCTCTAACAAACAAATATAATGGATATCTCTATTTTGGCATAAAAAAAGGTTGATTATATCAAACTTTCAGTACATCTTCATTCGAAGTCAGTTATCATATTAATATTTTCAAGGCCCATCAGATAAATGATCCACAATTATTGTATCATTAGAGATAAAGTGAATGATCATAACCTCTTTTCAATTCCACAAAGTGTAAGGCGGAAGTTTTGGCACTTCAATATGGCAAGAGGGAAAAATTAGACATGTAAGGAAATCACTCAAATGTGATAAAATGGGAAAAAAGAACTAGCTACGGAGACATGCTCATATGTCTGACAATATCACAAAAAACAATATGGATAATTCAAACGCTCTTTCACAAATTTACAAGCCTGGATCAATTAGTTCTTCCTAAATCTGGTAGGTTAGAAGGGTGTAAAACCCTTCGCTCTTAAACTGGGAAGCACGGACACTCCAAAATGGGTGCCGCGCCCGTGCAGGAAATATCAGACATGCGTATCCACGTGTTGGACATGCCGCGTGGCATGTCATTTTTTTTCAATTATTATTGTTTTCGCAAGACATGTTAGGGACATTTCATAGACATGCATGTCCTATGTCTAGACATGCCTCAAGACAATTGTTGTTTTTTCTTTATTATATAATTTTCGAAAGATTATTTTGGTTAAAAGTGAAATATATGGAAACAAAAAGGGTGAAAAGTGGAAAGAAACAAAAATACACCTACATATACATTGATGTCTCTCATTTCTCCATGCCCTAAATTCATGAGGGAAAAGTACATTTAAATGGGAATAATTTAAACAAATTGCACTTTCATAGTAGAGCAAGTGAGCTTGTGTCCAGTGCAAGTAAGAGTTGTGTCTGCAAGTGAGAATTGTGACATGTCTGCAAGTGGAAGCTATGACACAAGGATACAACTCTCACTTGTTCTGACTTGCACCTCCATGAAAGTGCATATATTTTGAATTGTCTCCACTTAAATGCAGTTTGCCCAATTTCTATTCATATAAATAGCAAGTAAATATATATATATATTTTATTCCCTCTTGTGTCATGCAAGTGCTTCTTAGCTTTTAGATGTTCCTCTTGGGCAACCCTAATTTTATATTCATTTCCTCATTCTAGTCTTCATTATTATCCAAAAGGAAAAACAAGGAAAATATCAAACATATGAAACAACCTACCACAAAAGGTATGTTGTTTTAGCCAAATTGTGCGAATAATACCCAACATGCGACAATCAAACAATAATCATGTAAAGATGGCAATAAAAGTCCTATAAAACCTGGAAGTCTTGTTTGGAAGGTACGATGAAACAATATACTATTGGCACTTATTACCTGTATCCCAAATGGTCAGCTTCAATCTTTTCCCACCAACCGTCAGCTGCTTGATTTTAAAGTCCACACCTAATCATAGTTGAGATGAGGGGAAAAAAAAAAATCAATTTATGATTAGATCAAAATTTTCATCCCATCACGTAGAAGGCAAGCTTGTATTAATTCAATTCCAATAAAGTATTCAGAACATTATAATTCCATTCCATGGGGAAAAAAATTTACTGAGGCATTTACTTCGTTTAAGCGAAGGAGAAAATTCTATTAAGAGGTCAAAACTATTGACAAAACCGAGTGTTATTTGATGAGTCAAAGAGAATTAGGAAGACATCGACCCCACACCCCATCAAAAGAATGAACTTTCAACAAAGTTTGGCAACAGATCTTGCCTACACCACCAAGCAATTACTACTTCTATTTTTAGCACTAAATCACATGGTTTGGCAGGTGGTCAATTGCACAACTCATATAGTGGAGTAACAAATTATAAATCTCAAAAAGCTACTCTAAATTTCTTGGCACGCCATTCTCAACTCATCCAAATTACATTAGCATATGCCAGCAACCAGTAAAGCATGAAACCGCTATATGACTTTCCAGCATAGCAAAACCCAAAAATCTCTATTGCTAATATAACATATTGACTCGAAACAACCTTCAAGAGGAAGAGGGGTAGAAAACACCATTAAAACTTTGAGCATCACATCAAACAAAATTCTTAAAAGACTAACCAATAAGAGTAAGGGAGCATGCGGAGCAATGGCACCACCATACAGTTGGTGCATTTGTATGATATGCCAAAGCAGCTACTTGGGTGCACAGAATTAAGTATTTTAAGATGCCAAAAAAAAAAAAAAAAAAAAAAAGAAAGAAAGAAAAGAAGAGAAAATACATTGCAAGCAATTTTCTAATCAGAGACACAATGAACCATCAATTTTCAACTGGTGATTTCATTGGCCTTAGTTCTAGTCAAGAACTGTTCACCTCTTACATACCACAGAAGAAAACAGGAAGGCAGAACAGAACCTAAGGAAGGTCTTTTAACCAATGGACTCTATTGATTTCCATGTAGTACTGCCATGGTTCTAAATCGCAGTATTGGGACATGTATCGATATCTTAAGTATCAAGTGATGTATTGGGAAATGGGTGTTGCAGTCACAAATTTTTAAAAATCATTAGCAGCTCTTCTAAAACACAATTATATGTATTTTTTTAACTCTCTTAAAATCAATTTGTCAAGTAAAAATAGTTTTGAGACACATTTTTTATTTAATGAAAATATAAAAATGAATGATAACATTGCTCAAAGAGAATTGATGACATAAAAAGATGATAGGTGGAGACCCTTTGACTGGTTGGTGGAAGCAAAACCATCAACCATTTGGGTAGAAAAGTCAACACCTACCAAGAATAAACCCCTCTCAATAAAACACTTCTTTCTCATATTTTGTTATATAATCTCATTCCTGGTTTGATACCTCTTCTTTTCTCCAACCATCTCTCTCTTGTTCTCATATTTCTCTTCTTTCTTTAGAAATTGAAGCAATAGAAGCGTAGATCTGTGTTTGTGGGATGTTAATGAAGACAAATGAAGAAGGAAATGGGGGATTTGCAGCAAAAAATTTGGACAGAACTCACAGGAACTCAGATCTGTGCCTTGAGGAGGAAGAAAATGAAGAAATTCACAGCCAAAAAGCGAGACATAAATGAACTGCACTGCCACTGCTCTGTTTTCTGCTTTGAAGTGGGAACCGGTCTGTTTCAGAGAGAAGCAGTCATGTGTAACCAGATTGACCCATTATGAAACAGAACTCAACCGGTTTGGCAAAGAAAATCAATCTTACTGCAATACAGGTCTGTAACCGAACCAGCTCCTTTAGAAACCTTCACATATCGGCCGGTTCGGTACATGATAGCTGGTTTTTAGTTCCTTGATCACAATTATTTCAAAAATTTGTCAAACCAAACCAAACAGTGAAACCTCTAAAACCAAACTAGCATGTAGAACCAAAATAAAAATTCATTCTACCTGTAGAAGTATGTTAAAAAATATCAACAAAAATAATTCACTTTTTCAGAATATTCACCAAACTAGCCTTTTATAAAATGTGTCTACACGACAAATTATTCATATTATATACGAACTATTAAAAAATACAATTTTGAATCATTTAAGAAGTGTAAAAATATGTTAGTGAAATATACATATATATATTTATATAGAGAGAAAGTACCTTGTGAATAGGATGAATGAAGCCCTCATCCAAAGCAAGTACTTTACAGAAACCCCTATACATATTACACTATAAGAGATAGCATGGTTTTGTTCGGTTCGCTCTAGTCTTTTTGAGCATTAATCTGTGAACCAAACCATAATCAACGATTCTTAATTACTTCGAACTGAACCGTTTGGACCGTTCTAGATCGGTTTACTGGTTCACTTCTCTTTTTGAGCACCACTTAGCCCATCAGATTTAAATACTAAAGTTTTCACCACAATAAGCTTATTGAAGGTCTATCAATTAGTAGTTACTCCTTACTAGTCCTTTTTGTCTTACACTAACTTGCTGCTAGTGTTTTAAAAATGTGTATGCGTGTGTGTACGTGGGTGCGCGCGCGCGCGTGTGTGTGTGTGTGTGTGTGAGAGAGAGAGAGAGAGAGAGAGAGAGAGAGAGAGAAAGAGAGAACAAAGCTACAAGTCATGAGCAAATTAATGAAGGAATCGTACAAATTGTGAACAGTTCTTTGTCAACAACCATGGCTCTAATGATTGTCCATATTGACAAAACAATATTTTACTCTTTACGAAAAGTAATAGATCAAATCTACTTTCCAAAAAAAAAAAATCATATTCTGTATTCTGGAGGCTTTATTAAATTATAACTAATGTCAACATGATTTTTGAGAAGGGAAAAGAGTCAAATTTCTCAAAAGAGGCCTATTTTTAGAATGAAGTGCTTCAATATTATTTGAAATGATTACGTCATAGTTGCAATTTTCCATTTCACCAAATCTTTAAATAATAAATCTATTTCCAGCAAATATTGCATAATCAATTGAATCTTTCTTGAATTCACTTTGCCAGGCCAAAATTTAATCCCCAACTTCTGAAGAATTTTCACAAGTTTTAAAATGATCCTCCACCTTCAGATTAAGCTAAAACAACATTCGATTTCGAGGAATTCATACAGTAATGTTTTTGATAGCCCCTTCCCCATTTCAACATAAAACCACTAGCAAAAGGTTCCCCTATTACTCAATGCCTATGTAGAATTTGGATAAAAAACATCTTGCCAATTTAAGGCCTATCAAATGAAAGCAACCCAAACCTTATTTCGATAGTAGTCTAGCTCCTCGAGATAATATCCCAACTCCAGCACTAGATTAACTCAGCCCTAAAGGAATTATTACATGGCATTGCTCTACTCATCATATCTATGAGAGAAAAAATTTAGCAAGATGGAAGAATTACAACACTCAATGTAACAAAAGTCACATTCGGTTTCTTTAGCAGCTATAACACAAGCTATGATAACTATATGCAATAGGGAGTAAAAATAATGTTTCTGGACAAAATAAGTAATAAATCACTTCTCTAGATCCATAAATAAGATTTACAAATAATTTGCATTTTATTGCATTCATGACCAGCAACCCAGCAAGCTATCTCTAGTTTAAGCAGAAGGAAGGAATCTGATAGTTGGTACAAAATAGTATGTGCAGCATCCCATCCTATTCCCACCTCCAATCATGAAATAGCACCCTAGTTAAACATAAGGAAGAGATAAAACTACCACAAGATAAATGAGTACAACCTAGTTTAGTCTCCATTGGATGGGGTTTGGAGGGGGTGAATTGGGTACAAACCTAACCTTTGGCATTTCCTCGAGTATGAACCCACAACCTCCAAGTTGATAGGCCAAATTTTAACCACTAAACTAGTGGCCTCCTAATCAACTACCACTGGATAAATAGCATCCATATATATATCTTGCTAACTTGCTCAGATATATGAATTTACCTCCTTGCAGCTATTCTTTGGAAATAAGGGCGTATATATTTTCCCTTCTTTTTCTTCAATTCTTTACATTTCCTCCCTTCGTGAATACAAGCAATACTACCAATCAAAGTCACAACATAGCAGTTCTCTAGCCGGTTGACCATAAAAAACTCTTCTTTTTTTTTCCTTTTGTTGCCTACACAATTTACCTAATGAGTTACAAGATGGGTTGAGCATCACATTGGCATGGCTATTTTACATTTTTTTCTTTACAGTGACACATGAAAACATTATTATGTTGCACTTCAAAATACAGCATCCCTTCAAGACAAACTGCATCAGCAACAGGAATTTCTGGTGTTCTTTATAAATTAGCTGTATCTACTAGTATGTGGACTTCACTGCGCCTGAGCATGCTAAACGTAAAAACCATAGACTTGTTTGGTAGGGAGTAATTGATTAGGGAAAATAAATTCTTGGAGAAATGACCAAAGAGCATGGACCACATAGAGAAAAAAACTTGAATCAAGGAAAGCAGGTATAAAATTGCATGAACATACACTTGCTACTATTTTTGAGTCACTTTAGAAATCCATCAAAAAAAAAAATTCATATAATCACAACGCAAATAAAATTCAAGCAAAGCACAAAGGACCAAGGATCACTGCAGCTTGCTCGCCAAATTTCTCTTACTGTGACCCTACTTTCCTGCTTTGTGTGTGAATGTAACAAGATCCATGGAGTTCTCCTCCAAGACACCTTTGGTTAACCATTCACACCTAATCACCCATTTTCCCTTCCTACATAGAGTCATGGGTAACGACAGATCCAGATTGATTGATTATGTAAGGCCCCCGATCAATACAAGTCATTGAGCACCTCTTTTTGATCAACATGGCTGCAACTGAACTAAGCTTATGTGCTTAAGCCAACTATTAAGACTAAAGCTATGCCTATACAACAGTTGATCATCCAAGCTGCATATTTCAACCAATGGCACCACACAAGATTTGCACAATTCCACATATGATTAGACAACCTATTTCTAGGGCTCATCAAGTACTAATTTCCAATCAAAATTAAAATTTAGTTCTAATTCACAAATTCACAAATCTCCTAACATAAAATGTACAGTAAATAAACCAAACAAAAAAAAAAAAAAAAACACTTCAAATCCATACAAGTTGAATCAAATCAACATACATTAACTACTTAAGAGTTCAAAAAATCAAATCAGATATCAACCAAAAGCTAATAATTCAAATTACACTGATATATATATATATATATATTGAGAAAATGAAGTGAGTACCAATGGTAGGAGCGAGATCTTCAACAGAGTTGGAGATGAAACTGACGAGAAGACTGCTTTTGCCAACGCCGGAGTCGCCGATCAGCAAGATCTTGAATGACAGATCGTAACTGCTGCTCTGTGCTGACGACGAACCCATTGATGATCAATGTTTCTCTCTCTCTACCTTCTCTCCCTGTTTCTCTCTGTTTCTCTCTCTAACCACAACAAGGACAACAACAGTGACAATGTTGTGTATTTAATGAGATAGAAAACAAAGCAGAGAAAAAGTGAAAGCTCAATGCATATCTCTTTTCTCTAATGTTGGAATAGAAAGAAAGTATAATATGTATGTATAGGTGAGTGTGTATATGCGGGGCTGTCTGGAGGGTGTTGGATTATTTATGAAAAAATATAAAATATGAATTGAGATTAAAATAGTAGAGAGATGAATCGTGATTTAAATAAGTTGATCCAGCTTCAAAAAAAATAATGTATTAAAATAGCATGTCAAATAAGTGTGCCTTTTTTAGAGACGCTTCATTTGGAAAGTGGATCAGTTTTTTAATTTTTTAATTTTTGACTATTTTAATTTAGAGTTGAAAAGTTAGTTTAAATTGAATTTCTTGATTTTTTGTGAATTTTATTAAAAAAAAATTAAAATTATTATGATTTAAATATAACATTTTATCTTATTAATTTTTTTATTTATTTTATGTTTTTATAACTAATTTAATTAAAAAAATCAAATTGGCCTAAACGAAGAGAGAGAGAGAGTGTGTGAAATAGGAAAAACGGCTACGGGGACAGCAAAACGTTGTGTTGTTAACTTGTTTGTCCTTTTGTTGGTTTTCTTAGTTTGGATGTTTTCGTTTTTTCATTTTCGCAACAAAACACATAAAAAGTTGTTTTGTTTTGTCCAAGTGTTTTTTTAAATTGTTTTCTGAATAATATTATATATAAAAAAAAATCAATTTTAAGGAAATATTCAAAAAAAAAAATGCACAAAAAAAGTAAAAAAAAAATTAAAAGCAATTTTAATATTTTCAAAGTTTTCATTTTGTTTTTCTTCAAAACTCAAACATATAATTTACAATCAACAAATAAAAAGTTTAAATATACCAAGATACAGTTAATTATTAAAAAATATTACTTTACCCGTTTTAGAAGTAATTTGAAAGAGGTAAAAGTGATATATTTTTATAATTAAATACTAAAAATATAATAATTCATATATGAGATTGTAGAAATGATATTCACTATATAAAATCAAAAAATATTCAACGGTGGTTATTCTTTTCTTTGATTCAACAATTATTCATGTTGGAAAAAATTTTGATGTGCAATGCGCACCATATACAATCCTATCAGAAAATTATATAAATTTTCACAAGCTTATATAGATGATCTCACAAAATGCGTAATTGATCTCATAAGCGTTCTTACGCTATGAGATCACTTATGTATTTTTGTGAGATCACTTTTATAAATTCATGAAAACTTATGTAATTTTGTGATAGAATTACATACAGTTTGCATTGCACACCAAAACATTTTCCATTAATGTTATCAAATTTTAAAAATAATAATAATAATAATGTTTATTAATTGGCAATTTATATTTTATGTAGTCTCTTCTAGTATGAAATTGGTTCCTATAACTTTAAGGGTAAATTATAAATACACCTCCTGAGATTTGTTTAAAATATAAATTATTCTCATGTGGTTTAAAAAATTACAAATACCCCCTTATTAGAATTTTTTATTTAACTGAATTAACTAAAAAAATGAAATTCGTAATTGTTCTTCTATACAATAATAAAATTATCTAAATTATTAATTGAAACATATTTTTAACATCATTAAAAACTGTTAATTGGCTTGATGATTTATTAATAAAATAAACGATTTGTTATGAAATTAGAAACCTTAGGGGATGAAATGCAATTTTCAAAATCACAAGAAGCGATTCGTATTTTAATCAAACCTCAGGGAGTGTATTCGTAATTTATCCATAATTTTAATGCATCAATTTTGTACTCTAATTTCTAGTAATAATAATAATTTTGTACACTAATTTTTTATAGTTTAATTAATAATAATATCCTCTATAAATTAATTTGAAATTAAAAAGTAAAAGTAATTAAGAGATTGAGGTTCAGTTTGAAATAGTTCATTGTCTTTTAGACCATTTATTAATCTTTAATTTTTATCCAATTCATAACAATTAAATTAATACGATATAGAAAAATTAAACAACAAAATTAATATAATTAAAAAAACAAAACAAATTAGGGAAAAGACAAGTGTAATTTAGGGCCTTTATTCTTTTCTTTGCTTCAATCTCTTTCTCTCCTCATACTCAAATAATATCAGATGCGATTCCGCTTTCGCGGAACGTACGGTTCGTGTCGTGACTTGTAACCCACCCGAGCCGAAAAGAGAAAAATGGTTTTCTTGTAATTACGGCTATGGAGATAGCTAAGGTGTGAATCATTGCCCACTCGCAATGGCTTCGGTGTTGGTACCACGCACTTTTAGAAAACATGACTCGAGAACAATTGGGCCCCATGTACTTTGGTGAACGGTCCTAATCCGAATGGAGTTATGTGGTTGTGGTTTTATATTTTGAACACAAAAGGTGTCTCATTGTGAGGTAGTTTCTAGTGAACTTGTTTATGCTTTTAAGACAAAATGGGGGATAATAAGAATTGTTTAATAGTTTGGGGTGTAAATTTGATTGAGACCGAGAAGGTGTTGGGCTTGTCGGGCTCCCATCTAAAAATTGATTTGGGACAGGTCGACTTATTTGTGCAAAATCTTGGTGCAAGCTCTAGAGAAATTTGGTCCTTGAGTTGCGTCTCAAGCATGAGCTCGGGCCTAGAGTCGGGCTTGATAATATATATATATATATATTTTTTTTTTCATCAAAATAGCTTAAATATGACGTTGGACATCGGTCGGGTCGGGTCTCAAAGCGGGCTTGGATAGGGTTGGTAGGCGAGGACTTTAGGCTCAGTCAGGCCAAAAAAACATAGCCTAGATTGGGCTGGGCTGGGCTGGGTCGAGCCAGGCCTCTAGTGAGTTTCGAGCCAGTAGGTCAGTTTTACACCCCTAAATATAATCTATATCAATTTTTTATATTTAAATTGAAATTTTTGTAGAGAAAAGAAATATAAAAATAAAATAAAAAGTAACAAAAATAGAAATTAATTTTAAGGATTAATTAGTGAAATTCTTTTTTATGGGTGTATATGGCATATGGTCTAAGGATTGATATCATTAATAAAATATATTGGTGAAAACTACAAATTATTGTTCTAAATGATTTTTTCTCTTCATTTTTACCCTCATTCTTTTTCTATCTGTACTTTCTCTCTTTCTCAAACACTAATATCAATTGTCACCCACCACCATCACTAGCGACTCACTGAAAAAGTAATAGGAAAATTGGTTGGCATTGGGAAAGTCATCAAAAAAATTGTCCGCCATTGAAAAATTCATTGGCGACATCCTACAGTAGTGGGCAACGGTGGTGAACAAGTGGACAAATAGACAGATAGGTAGACATATGAACAAATAAATAGACACATGGATAGATAAATAAGACATGTGAACAAATTAGTGGATCGATAGATGGACATATAAGGATATTATAGTCTTTCAAATTGTTATTATCTATATGAACAAAAAAAAATGGAGTTTGAGACAATAGTCTCAAAAATTTAAAAATTAAACTATTGATCGAAGTGCCTGACTTTTAATTAATTTTCTCTCTCTTTTTTCTCTACAAATTCCTATTTCAATTCAAGATTTGGCTAAAGGTTGCAAAATGGAATTGAATTGCAAAGATGAATCCGATTTTAAGTTATATTTGGATAGGAAAAAAAAAAAAATACCAATAAGTCTTATTTTGTTTTTATAGATTACTATTGGATCCTATCAAATATTAATATGGACAACTAAATTCTATTTGTTATGAAATAATCCAAAAATGTTCATTCTTTCATAATGAGATATGTTATTCTATTTTTACTCCTTTTTAACATGAATAACAATTTCATAAATATTTTAATCCAAGTAAAATTATATTTTTAATTGTAAAAATTATGATATTGTATTAAAAAAATCTTCAAATCACAATAAAAATAATTACCAATAAATTTTATCTTGTTTTGAAAATTATTATTGAGTTATATCAAATTTCAATATTCATAAATAAGTCTTATTTTATTTTTTAATTAATGAATTGTTAAGAAAATTCAATTATTCATAATTATATATTTTACTTTAATTTTATTTTTCTCATTAAAATTTGAACTAAAAATTTTGTAAATACTTTATTTTATAATAAAAATATTTTTAATTATTGAAATTAAGTGAAATTTTCATAAACAAAAGTTTAAGTATATAGTATTATTTTTATAACTCTTTAGAAATTTAATAGAATTATCCCTTTTAAAAATTTTACAGTAAAAAAAAAAAAAAAAAAAAACACTCATAATTTGAGATAACAAAAAATGATGTATTTTATACTAGAATTGTTTCGATTCAATTGTTCTTTATGATTTTTTTTAATATAATAGTAATAATTTTTACAATTAAGATTTTTAATTTTAATTAAGTTAAAATTGTTGTTGATATTAATAGGAAAAGTAAATTTGGACAAGATGTACCATTATAGAAGAATGGACATTTTGGAACTTTTACGACATATAAGACTTATATTGTGTTTGGTTGTGAGATTTTGGAAGGGATTTGAAAAGAGAAAAAGCGTAAACTAAGTGAAATGTAAGTATATTTTATTTATATTTCACTTACATTTTTTCTTTCTCTTTGGAAATCCTTCCAACTCTTCCAATTAAACACAACATTAATTGTTCATATTAAAACTTGATAGGATTTAATAATAATCTTAAAAGTAAAATAGGTCTTATTGATATTTTTTTCAAGAAAAAAACGAAGAAATTTTATTGCTGATAATAAATTCCCGTGGCAATGCATTGCAAGTGTTTGGATCCGTGGGGAATTATTTATGAGATAATGAATATTCCAAAGTCATTTACAACCTTGAAATATTTAGAAAATTTCAAGGTAGGCACGATGGTTGTGAATGACATTTGTACTTAATTGTTTGTTTAGCAATTAGAGATGGATTGGACTAAGGCCTCGTTTGGGAACCCTCCCTTTTAGCCAAAAAGTCAAAAAGTTACTAAATTAGCCAAAAAGCCAACAACTCATACCAAAAAATCAAAGATTCTCTTTTCTCTCTACTTTTTGCACATCTTTTCGTAAAAAGCCAAAAAGTCATCCCAAACATACTAGTTTTTTTTAGCTCATATTTTAGCCAAATAACCAAAAAGTTACTAAATTAGCATGTTCCCAAACGAGGCATAAGGGACATGTGAGATCATGTGCCTTTGTTCCCTAATCTTATCTAGTCTAGCATTTGCTTGATTGAATTGTAAGTCTGCCTTCCAACCTACCATATGAGAAATCTTTAAATCTTACATTAGGATAGTTAATCTCCTCTCAATATTATCTACTCACTATAAGAAATTTTAGTTTTGATGACTAAATTTTTAGTCGCCAAAAGTATGATTTTAGTTGTCAAAAATTTTGCCCGACTAAATATTTTGGTCACCGGAAGGTTGTCGGGGAAGGTATTGGCGACTAAAAAATATTTAGTCGCCAAAAATCCTATAAATGGCGACTAATATTTTTAGTCGCCAAAATTCTTATTTTCCGCTACTAAAACTTTGGTCGCCAAAACTTGAAGTATCTACAGTGACCAAAGTTTTAGTCGCCAAAGAGTTTTTTTTCATCCTATTTTTTTATTTTTTTTAGCTACTAAATTCTTAGTCGCCTAAAGTCTTCTTTTATTTTAGCTACTAAATATTTAATAGCCAAAAGTTTTTCTCCATTTTATTTTTATTTTTAGCTACTAAATATTTAGTAGCCAAAAGTTTTTTTTCATTTTATTTTTATTTTTAGCTACTAACTATTTAGTTGCTAAAAATATTTACTTCATTTTTTGCTACTAATTGTTTAGTCGCCAAAAACATGATTTTATTTTATTTTTTATATATTTTGTCCACAACATGTATGTATTCCATGCAACCTGTATCATATATATAAATAAAACAATGCATATATTATCAATCATTCGCAATTTGCATCCATTTCACTTCCAACCATCTAAGAAGGAATAACTTTTAATGTTAAATTTTATACAAATTAAGTATATTCTAACCTAAAATAATAATATTATTCCATACAAAACAGATAATCATACCAAAACATATCCTCCGTACACAAATATATTCACTACCATGCCAAATATATTCCCTAAAGAAGATATCTTTATTGCTGTAAAATGAGTTGATAATGATATCCATAAGCCAAGACACCTCAGCCTAAAATTCAAACTTTTCTGCATTATTGTGGAGTGATCTCTTCGACAAGTTTTCCTAAACCACATAATTATAAAACACGTTAGAAGAAGAAAAACAAAACACAACCAACCTTGTTATATTAATTCCAAGACACAACCAACCATGTTATATTAATTGAGAACATGCTGCAAACTCCACAAACCTCTATTCCCATGTGCAACTCATTAAAATCATTTCTTTCAATTTGTCTTCCTATTGTGCTTGACTATGTATGTAATGCAACATTGTGTAAAATGCATCCTAATTTATCGCCACCAATGATTTGGGACATTTACGCCACACGATTCAAAATAATATAACCACAACATTTGTCACTTAGCCATAATAGTTTAGAATTCTCACTTTGTGGGTACACATCATAAATTCATATATCTATAACCAATCTATTTTTATTTCAGGTTGTATTAAGTACAAACAAATTACTATTAGTATTAATATTTATCATTTTTTTCCTTTTTTAATCATCATAAATAATTTGTTGGTTGGATAAGTACATTAGGGCAAGGTAAATTTTTTTTTCCCTAGAAAGGTATTATTTTGGAGGAGGGAGTAAAACCCTGACATTGGGATGTAATTTTTTTTTTTTTCCCCATACAAATACTAATATATAATCTATCTTTTTTACCAACAATGGGGAATGAAGAAATAATGCTAAGTGCCCTTGGGGAAAGTGAAATATGTTTTATTTTGTTCTAAGGTAGAGAGGAAAGTTAGATTACAATTGTTATAAATTTTCATAATCTCAACTTTTGGGCTGAAAAGGCAACAATGGAAATTATATTGTTGATTAGGATGTTTAGCAATATTCCATCCAAAGACAATAAACCAATAAAAATACAATAATTTTCCCAGTCAAAAACACTAAACAACATACAAAATTGGTTGTTGATTTTTTTTTTTCTTTTTCTTTCAGTGGCATAATGTCAAACACATGGTGAGCAAAATATCAAATCGTATCATAATAATGTAAGAACAAAAATACATAGACGCCAATACCAGTTGTAATTTTGGAAAAATATGTCCCAATACCTATTGAACTGTCAAGCTGCTCTTCTAGGAAACAATTTAGAATATGAATTTGATGAACAAACAGAAATCAGAGCAAAGCAAAGCAAAGCAAAAGAGGAAGAAAAAAAAAATTTGTAGTGTTCTGTTTGTTCTTAACCCTGACATATCCTTCTTCCCTTGCTTCAAGTTTGTTCTTACCATCATAAATTTAAAAATTAAAATCAAATAACTAAAACGAAAATATACAAATTCAAGCATTAATTAATTAAAACAAATAGCTCGAAATATAGTGGAAATACAAACTTGTAAAAAATATAGAAGATGAGATACTTACTAGGCAACTAAAGAAGATAGTAGAAGAGAGTTCACATCAAATGGAATTGGACAAAGTATATTTGCCTATACTTTTGACCTCATTATCTCCTATATCTCAAAGTTCTCGTCCTGGAATGAGAATGCAATGAACAAAGGTAGTGTTTTAGTTCACCGGAATGGAATGCTCATTTCATCAAATATTTATTCTCATATTTGATTGACTAAAAAATAATGACAAAATACATACAAATGAAATTATCATTCACCAATTCAACTTGAGCTTGGCACATAAACAAACATGTAATAGGCAATCTGAATAAATATCTTGGATGGCTTTAGAAAGTAGAAAAGGCAATCCACAAGAATCTAACAATAACCACACTTGACTAGAATTAAAAAGAAAGAAGCCACTCTTATTGTAGATATAGCATTAAAACCAAATACCTTAAACCAGAGACAATGTGTCTTTGCCTCAAAAAACCCAATTCACTTGCTGCCACAGAAGAGGAGGGTCTCTTGTCTTGGACCAATCTTCCACTTTGCAAGAATCTACTTCTCAATAATGACTTCAAAACAAGTACAACATAAAGCAGTCAAAAGATTTCAATGCTTCATGGGCATAAATCCCAAACTTATTAACATCATGGCTAAATGTCAAGCATGGAAACAAAGCATAAAACAGATATATATATATATATATATGTTTATATATGAATATTTTAATATAAAAAAGAAAAGACATAATTTAAATCATCTCGACAAGTAACACATGATACACAACTTTCATCTCGACAAGTAACAAAAGAAAAGACACAACTTTCAATTTAAAAGACATATATAACATGCATTGAATAATAATTGTGATCTTTACACGATGGTATTCCTGTAGAATACAAAAAAAGAAAAACTAATGAAACAATTTAAGAGAATAATTTGAAACATTCAAACTCAAACTTAAATATATTAGGTATGAAACAGATCCAGCAATCACAACACATCAGAATGTTAGCACCAATACTAGTTCCAATAACAAATAGAGGAGCCTTGGCATATTCATGATGAAGATAATGAATAACTTCACTTTTATGATATTTGTGGGGACATATTTTTTGAGTGCCAACACGTGGCCAAGGTGACGCCGAAGTGTCAGTCGAGGTTCCACGTGTCCTGGTCATGACACTGAGGTGATCTCGGCTAGGCCGAGGTTATCTCCGAAGATATCAGATTCCAGGATAAGCGGATAAAGGACAAGAGTCCTAGAATGAGGAAGGACCTCAGCCTGGATAAGGATAAAGCTCTTAGGGAGTTTATCTTTATCTATTGGAGAGTCCAAGATAAGCACAGAGCTGAAAGTCTATTGAAGCTAGGCTTCTATTGAGACTAGGATTGAGTTGGCTATAAAATAGAGGCACTCCCATGGGTCTAAGGTACGCAATTTATATTCTGAATAGTGAGTCAAGCACTTTAGCTATCTTTGAGAGATAACTGACTTGATCATCGGAGTGCCCTCGGGTGGACGAACCACCGCCGGAATCTCTTCTTTCTGTTGCAGGTCGTTCAGGCTTAATTTATTCTGCCGGTGCTCTCCAGCTAAGTACTAATTTGGCAGTGTGGTCGGAAATTGACACACAATTTGGCGCCGTCTGTGGGAAAGAAAGGAGAATAGATGGCCAACAACGGACAGAAAGAGAAGATTGGGGATGACACTCCTACTGGGAGTGGAAAACCTATTGACCTTGACGTTGAAGAAGACAACTGTAATAAAAAGTCTCGTGATAAGAATCACGAAGGAAAGGACGTAGGCCAGGAGGGCGACGTACGGAAGAAATCAGACCGAAACGAGTACTATAACGAGGATAACCTCCAGGTATGAAAAGATAGATGCCTACGGAGGGACGAAGAGATGAAGGGGATGGCAAACAAATTGGTAGACCTGCAATCGGTCATCAATTTCATGATGCAAAACAACGTCATGCAGCCACTGTTCCCGCTGCAGGACACGCCGATTCCAGCAGCCAATGCCCAGAAGGGAGGGCAGAAAACAATCCCTGTAGCCCCCTAGCACACCAGGAGCGAAAAATACTCTTACCGGCCTTCAAGGGAGGTCGGGCGAGGAGAGTCGAGAGAGGAAGAATCTCGAAGGACATATCACACCAAGGAAGCAGACCCCAAAGAACATTGGCATGTTCAAAGGTAGGAGTTGTGCTTCGACGCAACTAATGAAGAACGGTCGAAAAGAGCTCACAATGAAGTTGAGAGTAGTGCACCTAAAAGATTGAAATCAGGAGATAGCCGAGCTCCTAGGCGGACCAAAGAGGACTTGAGAGATTACCTCAAGAGGAAGCAACAAAATGCCGAGGTAACTTTCGCGATTAAACCAAGAACACCATTCTTGGTGGAGTTGGACAAATTTGAGGCCCCGAAAAGATTTATTATGCCGAGGTTCCAGATATACGATGGTAAGTCGGACCCCAACTTTCACGTCAGTTTATACCTGAACTCGATGGCATTGTACACTGGGAACGAGCCGTTGCTTTGCAAGGTGTTCCCTTCATCCTTCGGGGAAATCGCATCGGATTGGTTTCACAAACTGCCGAAAGGAACTGTGAAAACCTGGGAAGGCCTGGCCGAGATGTTCGTGGCCAGGTTCGTGACAAACAAACTACAGCCGTTAAGGGTAGATGACCTGATGGCTCTGAAAATTGGCAAGGACGAAAGCCTGAGAGCCTATGCCAAAAGGTATTATGAGGTATTCAACCAAATACCCGAGTGCAACCAAGAGGTGGCGGTCGTGTCTTTCAAGAACGGCTTAAAAGATGATTGTCCACTACGAAAGTCATTGGCAAAGACATTGCCAAAAAGCATGGAAGAACTCATGGTCAGAATTGAGAAATATGCTAGAGCCGAGGAAGACACGCCAAGGACTAAGGAAACAAAGCAAGAGAAAGGAAACGGCTCGCCGAAGCGAGGCCGAGGTAACAATGGATCCAACAAGCAAGAGATAGGACTGAGGGCTGCACAGGCAGTCACAACTGTATTCCGAATTCCGGTTTATAAAGTCTTGGAGAAAATCCGAACCCAGCCCTATTTCAGAGCACCAGCAAGGGTACCAGGAGAGTTTAGAGGAAGAAGCCTTGGCAAGCATTGTGCTTACCACAATGAAGATAGGCATCTGACTCAGGGTTGCAGAGCCCTGAAAGCACACCTGGAAGACCTAGTAAGGCAAGGCCATTTAAGGGACCTTGTAGATGAAACCAGGACAAGGGAAGAGCAGGCGAGACTGCCTCAGGCACCAGCAGCTCCACCTCCCCCAGCATAGCAACCGCAGGCAGGCGAACCTCGGGTAATTAATGTAATTCACTCGAAGGTCAACGAAAATGAAATACCGGGGGGGGGGACCCAGAAGGTAAAGCACTTGCAGCATGTGTACCAGGTCCGGAATAAAAGACCTCGGGCCGAGGAGTGCCAGGGACCAGTAGTGTCCTTTACTGAAGCCGACCTTGAGATGGTGCAGCATCCACATAACGATGCCTTGGTAGTATCCCTCCAGGTTGGGGAGTGCCAAGTAAAGCGCATCCTAATTGACCAAGGCAGCTCTTCTGACATCATGTATGTCAGGTGTTAGAAAGAGCTTGGCCTTCACCCAGACGATATGGAGTAATCCAATAGCCCAATGGTCGGATTCAATGGAACGCCGACGTGGCCACTGGGAGCAGCAAGCTTGGAGGTGCAGGCTGACACCAAAAAGATAAAAATAGAATTCACCATAATCAACACACCCTCCCCCTACAATATTATATTGGGAAGGCCATGGCTGCATGCAATGGGGGTTGTTCCCTTAACGTTGCATCAACTATTGCAGTTCCCAACAGAGCATGGGATAGAAGAGGTCAGAGGGGATCAGCTGCAGGCAAAGAACTGCTCCATGGCAGCAATAAAAACCACATGCAGCATATGAGAACCAGAGATAGTAGAGATCGAAGACGAGGACGTGGAGGTCCTAGAGGACGTCGATAAAGAGCCAGCCGAAAAGAGTGAAGAAGCCCTGAAGAAATCCTTGTCCAGCAAGAGGATGAGAAACGCTTCTTCCTTCTCGGCTCGGGCTTAGCCGAAGAAGAGGCAAAAGAACTGGAGTCTTTCTTAAGAGCAAACATTGAGGTGTTTGCCTGGACGCCTTACGAAATGCCTAGCATTGACCCCGAGGTCACTTGCCATAAACTAAACGTAGACAGGTCGGCCAAACCTGTAATCCAACAGGCAAGAAGACCGACGTTGATGCATGTTGAGGCAGTGGAAGAGGAAGTAGACAGACTTCTAGAGGCCAGAGCCATTCGAGAGGTAAATTACCCAACATGGCTATCGAATACAGTGGTGGTGAAGAACAAGAATGGTAAATGGAGGGTCTGCGTGGACTTTACCAGCCTAAACAAGGCCTGTCCCAAAGACAGTTTTCCTTTACCCAAGATTGACCAACTGGTGGATGCCACTTCAGGGCATGGAAGGATGAGCTTCCTGGATGCCTACAGGGGGTACCATCAGATAGTCATGTACCCCCCAGATGAGGAGAAGACTACGTTTATCACCCCAAAAGGGCTGTATTGCTACAGAGTGATACCTTTTGGGTTGAAAAATGCAGGAGCAACTTACCAGAGATTGGTAACCAAGATGTTCAGACACCTAATTGGCCGAACAGTGGAAGTATACATCGATGACATGGTCGTGAAGACCAGGGAACCTAAGGACCATCTGGAAAACTTAAAGGCAGTCTTTGACATCCTAAAAACATATCGGCTCCGACTCAATGCATCGAAGTGTGCATTTGGAGGTGGATCTGGTAAGTTCTTGGGATACTTGGTGACCAGAAAAGGCATTAAGGCCAACCCAGATCAGATCAAGGCCATTCTAGAACCGAAAAGCCCAACATTGGCGAAGCAAGTACAGATGTTGACTGGAATGGCTGCAGCCCTGAATAGGTTCATAAGTAGAAGTTCTGACAAATGCAAACCTTTTATTCAGCTTAGAGAAGAAGGCAATAGACTTCTTATGGACAAAAGAGTGCGAAGTCCCCTTGGACGACCTGAAGAAGTATTTGACAACGGCTCCAGTCCTCTCAAATCCAAAACTTGGAGAGGAACTATTCCTATACTTAGCAGTTTCGGAACATGCAGTAAGTGCAGTGGTAATCCAAGAAGAAAAAGGGGAACAAAGAGCTGTTTACTACGTAAGCAAAACCCTAGCTGATGTAGAAACCAAGTATTTACCCTTGGAGAAGTTAACACTGGCTCTAGTAATGGCTTCAAAGAAGTTGAACCATTACTTTCAAGCCCACAAAATCGTGGTGCTAACTGAACATCCTTTGAAGTCCTTGTTGCAGCAGGGAGATCTGATAGGCAGAATAGCTAGATGGGCAATAGCCTTGGGCCAGTATGACCTGGAATACAGACCTAGAACAACAATCAAAGGCCAAGTTTTGGCCAACTTCGTGGCCGAGTTCACACCAGGAGCCATCGTACATCAGGCTCCGTTGAGCCGAGGAGAACGATGTCCAAGCAAACAAAAAGGAGCCCAGCCGAGGGCAACGGAACAAAGGAAGGAAGAAAAACTCAGGCCCTGCAGCATTTACATCGGCGACTCCTTTCGACTGTTTGTTGATGTTCAAACTGACAAGGAGCGAGGGCAGGAGTAGTACTGGTATCTCTAGATGGACAGATACTAGAACAATCCATTCGTTTGGGGTTCAAGGCCCCAAACAATGAAGCAGAATATGAAGCACTGATTGCAAGACTGAAACTGGCAGTGGCAGCAGAATCAGATGAGGTGATAGTCTTCTGTGACTCTCAGCTTATAGTCAACCAGACAACAGGCGAGTTTGCAGCCCGAGACGAAAGGATGTCAGCCTATATAAAAGAGGTCAGCAGATTGGTGGCCTTGTTTCAAAATTGCCGACTACAGCAGGTTAGCCGAGATGATAACAGTCACGCTAATGCCCTGGTCAACCTGGCTAGTGCAATATAACCTGGAAAGACAATGACGATAATGGTTGACTACTTGCCCGGCCCAAGCATAGAACGACTGAACACAGAGCGCGAAGCAATGTGTGTGGAGATGGGACCAAGTTGGATAGATGCAATAATAGCATTCCTTAAAGACGAAAAGCTGCCCGATGACCGAAAAGAAGAGCACAAGATCAGACTGAAGTCGACAAGATTCAGTTTGACCCCAGAAAGACACCTCTACAAAAGATCATTTACTAGACCCCTTCTGAGATGTGTGCATCCTGCACAAGTTGAAGATTTTCTATATGAAATACATGAAGAAATATGTGGAAGCCACGCTGGGGGCAAGTCACTTGCCCACAAGGCCATCACTCAGGGGTACTAGTAGCCCTATATGCAGAAAGATGCCGAAGCTTATGTGAAGAAGTGTGAGAAGTGCCAAAGGTTTGCACCTTTGATACATTAGCCAGCAGCCGACTTGAACCCAGTATCCAGTCCTTGGCCATTTGCCCAATGGGGCATGGATCTTGTCGGAAAACTACCTCAAGCAACTGGACAAAGGAAGTACCTGCTGGTAGCAACAGATTACTTCACTAAGTGGGTAGAAGCTGAACCCCTTGCCAAGATTCGAGATGTGGATGTGAAAAACTTCATATGGAAGAACATCATCACCGGGTTTGGAATCCCAAGAGCAATAATAGCTGACAACGGCACACAGTTTGACAGTAAGCTAATCAAGAACTTCTGTGCCAAGTTCAAAATCAAGAATTATTTTTCCACCCCAAGTTTTCCTCAAAGCAATGGACAAGCAGAAGTATCTAACAAAGTTATCCTGGATGGGATTAAGAAGAGGCTGCAAGCAGCAAAGGGAAAAGGGGTAGATGAATTGCCCAGTGTACTATGGGCATATCGGACTACACCGAGAAGATCAACTGGAGAATCCCCGTTTGCCATGGCTTATGGCACAAAAATAGTCATTCCACTGGAGGTCGGCATCCCAGGGATCAGAACCCAGGCAGTGGAGAATGGAACTAATGATGTATTTTTAGCCCGAGATCTAGATCTTCTGGAAGAGAGAAGGAAGAAAGCAGCAATTCAGCTGGGGACATACCAGCAGCAGCTTGCCAGGGCTTATAATAAAAAGGTGAACCCACGAGAGTTCCAAGTTGGTGACCTCGTCTTGAGAAAGGTCGTCGGCAACAAGAAGGATCCCAGAGATGGCAAGCTTGGCCTAAATTGGGAAGGACCCTATAGAATCACCTCGGTATTGGGCAATGGGGCATAACGGCTTGAAGATATTGAAGGCAAAGAGTTGCCAAGGCCCTGGAATACTTGCAATCTAAAATTTTTCTATCATTAGACTTTCTTGTTCTTTGTTATTAGCCGAAGTAATAAATAAAGTTTTAGCTTGATTTTTTTACACTCGTGACTGATAAGATACTTGACGATGTTTTTGGAATACATGCATAATGAGAACCCAAGTGGAACTTAAGTTCACATTAGGGGGCAGAGAGTTGGACAATGGTTCCTGGAAAGGTAGAAATTACAAACTAAAATTAGTTTAACGCTTGTTAAAACTTAAGTTTACAAGTTGAAGTTAAACCGAGGTTATGTTTAACACTTGTTGAAATTTGTGAAAAATTTACAAGTTGAAGTTAAACCGAGGTCATGTTTAACACTTGTTCAAATTTATGAAAAATTTACAAGTTGAAGTTAAACCGATGTCATGTTTAACACTTGTTGAAATTTGTGAAAAATTTACAAGTTGAAGATGAACTGAGGTTACGTTTAACACTTGTTGAAATTTGTAAAAAATTTACAAGTTGAAGTTAAACCGAGGTAATGACTAAAAGAAAATTGGTCTAAACACTTGTTGAAATTTTTTAGAAAAATTTACAAGTTAAGACCAAGGTTGTACTAAAAGAAGTACTTATGTACTTGCCGAGGAAAACCATTGGTTTGTATAACCGAGATATATCACCCTGAGGAAATTGCACAGATAAGGTGTATGCTTAAAAGCATGCAAAATTATTCTAAGTACAGAATCATACAAGAGTCATAGAAAGGAAATTGTACTTGTATTCAGAAGAATCAGTTCAAAATAAATGGGGCACTTCGGCCTACCAAGAGAATAGTTGTTCAGAAATTACAAAAGTAGCACTTCGGCCAGATCCAAGCTTACATTGATTCAAAAAGTAAAACAAAGTACAAAGTACAAGAAGCAAAAGGGAAACATAAAAATAATCTACTCGGCGTCAGCTGCAGGTTGTGTCTCTCCCCCAGAAGACCGTTGGGAAGGCTTCTCGGCAGCCTTCTCAGCCGCAAGCTCAGCATCAATCTCTTGAAAAGTTTGATCAAGGCTCTTCTCGGCAATTGGCACCTCGGAGTCTGTCTTCTGGAAGGTGGCATCTTTGGAGATTTCATCATCATCTTGAGACAAGTCCACGACTTGCTCATTCGGAGTAGGGGACTTGGCCCCAGCAGCTTCCTTTGATTTCCTCACCAAAGCCTCCTCCTCAAACCCAGAATCGTCTTCGGATTGGCTTGGAGTAAGGGGGAACGGCAGGGCGAGGACGTCGACGTTCCTGAGGGGGGAGTTCTCAGGGACATCGAGCTTTTTCAGGGCAGCCATCCAACCAAGGGTGAAACCCTTGTTACATGTCTGCTTCACCTGACTCTTGTAGTCCGCCGTGACATCGGCCACCCCCTCAGCCTATGCCTTTTCGTCAGCGGCCTTGATCTCGACCTCGTTTGTGGCCAAGGCATCCTGCAGTTCTTTTTGGGCCTCGGCCCTCTTTTCTTCGGCCTCTTTCTTCTGGGCCTCAAGAACCTTGTTAATGGCCTCAGTAGCATCCGTTTTTTCTTCGGCGTCATCCTTAGCTTTAACAACAGCCTCGGCCTGGTCTACTAAGGTTTTCATTTTTGCCTCGGCCCTTTTGATGGCCTTCTGTAAACCACCAACCTCCCTGATTTTGTCGGCCAACTCCTTCCTCATTTTGAAAGCTTGCATTAAGAAGGAGTGGGTGTGCTGGATCGCCTAAAAGAAAATCAACAGAACAAAAGTTAGTAAAAATCTCTAAGTTTGAAAGAATGAAGAAAGAAAAAAAACAAGTGTGAAAGACTTACTTGAACAGAATGCTGCAGCATCAGAGCAAAATTTTCGTATTCGCTCATCTTAGCGTTATGATTAAGATCTTCGGGCAAAAGCAAGGCGGTGGAGAGGGCAACGCCGACCTCAATGTCGTCGGCACTATGACTAGCCTTAACTGGCTTGTTATCAATTGTGATTAGCGGGGCCTAGGGGGAATCATGTTTTAATGGCCCCGAGGTGGTCGCAGAGGATGACTTTTGCCTCTTTGATCTGGTAGATTCGGATGGTTGGGCCTCGGCGGGCCTCTTCTCGGCAGCAGAAGGGGTCTTCTTGCTCTTGGCCAATTTAGAAATTGACAAGGTGTCCTCAGTGTCAATCTGAGTCACTGTTGCCTTGGGCTGAGCCTTCTTCAAACGTTTTGGCTTTGGCTTTGGCTTTGGTTGAGGCTGGGTTTGCACTGGTTGAGCGTCAACTGAGTCAGGGATATCGGCTAGAAGATCTTCGACGACAGCTTTCTTGGACCCATCTCAGCAGCAAAAACAGTTCGGCGTCATCGATGGCATTGAGATGGTGGGATCAGTTGTGGAGCAGAGGTAGATGGCTACTCTGCTAGATCAGAGGTTGACCCCTGGTCTGGTCGAGATGATGAGGATGTGGGAGGAGTAGTGGCGGATGGAGGAGACTGACTCTTCTTCTTCTTCGAAACGTCGGGAAGAACTGACTTATAGGTAGGAATGAAGTTGAGTAGCAAAGGAGCTCTCCGCCTCAGAATGGGTAGATCCAACAACTTCTTCAAGCCCTTGCTGGGGAAAAAGAACTTGCGAAAGTCTTTTGCTGGTTAAGGAAGAGCTGCAAGAAAAACAGACATTAGAACAAATGAAGTATTGAAGACTTTAAAAACAAGTAAGTATAAACACTGGGCTCTTACCATTACCCTCTACAAAAACTGTTCGAGAAAGAGGGTAGAGGTGGAGGTCCTCATCTGGAGCGAACTCCCAGTTCCCCGAGATAATGAAGTAATCATCCCCGGCTCCCTTGTTGGAGTCTGGGAGGTCGGCAACGATTTTATACTCTGTGAACCTCGGCTTGAGGTAGTAAATATAGCCTTTCTCTAACTTGAGGCCACACATGGTGTAGCAGTATTGGATATCGGCTAAGGTAACCCTAGCATTCTCCTGTTTGGCTAAGGCTATTATACCATTGATGACTTGGTAGGAATTGATGGCGAGCTGCATTGGGTTCAATTTATAGTAATGGAGTATCTCACGGAAGAGGGTGTCCGGTGGGAGCCTAAGTCCACACTCAATAAAAGCTACAACGGGGAAAGGCATAGAATCAGTTGTGGGCATGATGGAGTCATCCTCCCCAGCCAACCGTAGATGGACATCGGCGGGGATGGAAAACTCCTGCCTAAAATATTCCAACTTGGTTAGGGTATTTACCCTATGCTCCCACATACCCATCACGTCAGCTTAAGGGGAAGGTGGATAAGTTGGAAATAAAGTGTTCTGTAAAGGCTCAGAAAACCTTGGCAAAACCTAAACAAGTGCTGTGGTAGAGATTTTTTGCAATCCAAAGTGAAGGTTGTTTCAGTTTTTCCCTAAGATTCGTGTGTTCTATGGCAAAATCTCAAACCTAAGCCTAAGCAAATGGAGGTTGAAGGCAAGAATCTGGAAAAAAACACGGCAAAACAGAAACAAGAGCAATGATTCAGAATCAAGAAAAGTGGTGAATCATCAAGAACACTGCGACAGAGTGTGTGCAAAGATGCAAGGCCAAGAACAGTGGCAGAATGAACACATATGTGAGTATCGTGTGTATATTAAAGAACGGTTTGGGCAAAAAATAAAATCATGAGATAAATATGCTCAGAATACATGGTTGGATTCAAAAACACAGATGTGAATGACGTTGCAATTGCAATATACAGATGTAACAGTTTGAGGAAGAACAAAAATTGAAACGAAGGAACAGTGACTTACAGGGGAAGATTAAGGTCACCGAGATCAGACAGTGGAAGCAACCGGAGAAGTGTAGCAAAATCCTCGCTGGAGGGAGAGAGCGAAGCTGCTTGCAGAAAGCTTCGCGAGAGCGGCAATGGCAGATTTAGGAGAAAAAGTTGGATGCTCTAGAAATGGTGGTGTAAAGTGAAAAGACGGAGAGAGGGAGAAGTTTTGTCAAAAACGCAAAGTGGCGGCAAAACTTCAATGAATGTGCCTTAGATGACGTGCCTGTCAGATGGTGCACGCACGAGTGATGCGACTTGATGGCGCGTGTCGGGAACGGCTCAATAGGGGAAAGATGCGTGGCAAAAACGGTTGATTTATTTTGCGTGACAGCTCATACACGTAAAAAAGCTCTTGGAGTTCTTGATTTAATGGAGCAGTACCTTGGCTTTGAGAATGATCTCGGCTGAGAAACTTGAACAAACCTAGTTAATGGTTCTGAGACATTAGTGAAAGCAGGCTACAGGTCTTGGTCATACTGAGCCGACGAGTTCTTACCTTGGCAACGAATAAAGAAGCGAGCTTAGCCGACGTTCTAGAAGGAAGTACTGATATAGGTTCCATCACCTCAGGATGCCGAGGTAATAGAACCTAGGGGGCAGTTGTGGGGACATATTTTCTGAGTGCCAACACGTGGCCAAGGTGACGCCGAAGTGTCAGCCGAGGTTCCACGTGTCCTGGTCATGACGCCGAGGTTATCTCCGAAGATATCGGATTCCGGGATAAGCGGATAAGGGACAAGAGTCCTAGAATGAGGAAGGACCTCAGCTTGGATAAGGATAAAGCTCTTAGGGAGTTTATCTTTATCTATTGGAGAGTCCAAGATAAGCACAGAGCTGAAAGTCCATTGAAGCTAGGCTTCTATTGGGACTAGGATTGAGTTGGCTATAAAAGAGAGGCACTTCCATGGGTCTAAGGTACGCAATTTATATTCTGAATAGTGAGTCAAGCACTTTAGCTATCTTTGAAAGATAACTGACTTGATCATCGGAGTGCCCCCGGGTAGACGAACCACCGCCGGAATCTCTTCTTTCTGTTGCATATCATTCGGGCTTAATCTATTCTGCCGGTGCTCTCCAGCTAAGTACTAATTTGGCAGTGTGGTCGGAAATTGACACACACAATATTTATTCATGATGAAGATAATGAATAAATTCAAGTTGAAAATAATATCATTAATTGAAAAATCCAAGGAGGGGCAAGATACTTTGATCCACATTGCAATCCTTAATTTAATAGTCTCACACAGCTCCCCAATTTACCAACAATTTCATTTTAAATTAATGAGCTCATCAAAACAACTCAAGAGGAGCACAAGGACATTGCAGAAATAGAGTGCAACCAGCGTAATTTCTCAAAACAAAGTTGTGATTGACTTTTGGCAAAGGATTGAATTTGAATTGGTTTTTATCCTTCTTGTGAAGAACTGGATTAAAAGATTATAACAAGGCGCAATAATTCAAAGTCTCGTAATCACATTATTCTTTAGCAAACCAGAATAACCTTGGTATAACAGCAAGTAATATTAAAAAATGAAAACCAAGTTAACTGAATATTTTTGTTTGCACTAAATTCTCTGAATTCAAGACAACATAGTTTTCTTCTGTTAATAGTGGACAACCAACAACACTTGATACAGTATATTGATCTCAACTCTTAAAGGCCTCAAAACCATAGACTTACTGTATAACTTTGTTCATCACTATAGTGGGAGTTGTAGATAAATAAAAATCACCAAAACAAACTAATGCAAACTTAGCAAAGACCATAATATCATTATCAGATATGTAATTCATATGTGATTTAATGGAGCATGTCTAATCATGATATTATCAAATAGAAGAGGGAAAAAATCAAATTTTTTTAGAGGAAATCAATTTCTACCTGCTGGTATTGCTCATCCGAACCTTCCACTTGGACTGGAACCACAAAGCTATGCATGGGGCATCTAAAAAGAGGCATAATTTCCACATCTACAAATCAAATTCACCAAAACACACTGAAAGAAAAAAAAAATCCACAAAATCAAAAACTTGTGATGAAGTATGCATACAAGTAACATTCGGATCAAAATCGATTAGATGATTGGAATTGGAAAGCCATTGCTTCGCATGCTCAACGCAGGGGATGTATAACGAATCCATCAATCCAAACTCTATGGCCTTAATATAAACACTAGGAGCAGATTAAGATCGTAAAATAAGAAGAAAAGAAGGAAGAGAAGAAACAAAGAGAGAGGGGCTTCCGAGAGAGAGTTCTTCAATGGCAAATCAAGATCTGCAACTCTAAGGATGAATTATCTGGGAGGGAGAGAGAGAGAGTACCTTCGTGATGTTCAGATATATCGACAGGTTGGATGGATAATACAATTTTGTGAATGGATCGGTCAAAATCAAAACTTAAATACGATAGATACATAACTATATGAATCGAAATCAGTCAAAAACTTCAGTCAGTAAAGAAAGCAAGCAAAATGTTGAAGAAATCTACATAAAATTGAACGACGATTACGATATATATATACATAACTATATCTACATGTATCAAAATCAATCAAAAACTTCAATCGAAAAAGGACAGAGAATAACCTGAATGTCAATGGGAGGCGAGGCAAAGATGAGCTACGGTGGCGATGTTCGACGGTGGAAGATTGACGGACACTGTGGTCGTGTGCGATGCTGAGATGAGGGGCAGTGGTGATTGATTCTTTGTGTGTGTGTGTGTGTGTGTGTGTGTGTGAGAGAGAGAGAGGGAGAGCAAGAGAGAGAAAGAACCATGTGAAGACTAATAGATTTGGGCAAAATTTTAGGCGTCAATATGAAATATTTCCCACTAAAATTTTGAACATGTTTGCCGACTAAATTTTAGTCACTGAAAATAGATTTTTGGTGACCAAAGTTTGGTCACCAAAGATAAAAAATAATTTTTTATTTTTCATTCGGCGACTAAATGGTTTTAGTAGCCAAAACTTAATATACAGCAACTAAAATATTTTTTTGTCGTTGAACATATATTTTTGGCGACCAAACGTTTGGTCGCCAAAGATAAAAAATAATTTTTTATTTTCTATTTGGCAACTAAATGGTTTTAGTAGCCAAAACTCAATATACGGCAACTAAAATATTTTTTTTGCCACTGAAAAAATGTTTTTGGCGACCAAACTTTTGGTCGCCAAAGATAAAAAATAATTTTTTATTTTCTATTCGGCGAATAAACGGTTTAAGTAGCCAAAACTCAATATACGGCGACTAAAATTTTTTTTTTTTTTGTCGCCAATTCTAGTATTTTTAGTAACTAAATTTTTTGTTAGTCACCAATAATCTATATACCCCGACTAAAAAAAATTAGTAACTAAATATTGTAGTTTTGCCGACTAAAAAAATTTTTGGTCACCAATTCCACAACTTTTGGCGACTAAATTTTTTTTAGTCGCCAAAGATGCATTTTGTTGTAGTGACTCTATCATACAATAACACTAGCCGTAACCCATGTTATGCGCGGGCAAATAATAAAAAATGATAAATAATGTTAAACATGCTAAAAATTAACAACTAGATAATATCATATTAATTTAGATGGGTATTTAAATAATGTATTTGAGTGATCTCGCTATATTTATAAAGGTATGCACCACCAATTCAATTTTTTGAAGCACACTCAATCGAATAAACTCAACTGAAAATGAAGAGTAATAGTAGAATTCTATAAATATAAGTTTAAATTTGAAAATAAACTATAAGAATATAGAAAGTGAAAATTAAATAAATTTTAGAGAAAAAAAAGTTCAACTAAAAATTAAGAGTAAGAGTGAATTCTGTAAATATAAGATAAAGATAAAAACAAATTAAGTTTAAATTTGAAGATAAACTATAAAAATATAGAAAAAGAAAATTAAATAAATCCTAGAAAAATGAGGTAGAGAGAAATTCAATAATTGAGAGAAAAAAAAAAGGTGGAAACAAGTTGAAATTTGAAAATTCAAAAATAAGATAAGACAAACTTAAAAAGAAAAATAAAATCTAATATAACTCTAATAACAGAAGAACCGGAGATGGTAATAGTTAAAAAATTGGATAAGAGTGAAATGTCACCAATAATTTTTTCAAATTTTAAAATTTGTAAATAAAAAATTTTTTTGTTGAGGTAGTAGGTTAAAAATTAGATGAGATTTAAGTGCCACGTATACTTTTTTAAAATTAAAATTCTGTGTAGTTAAAAAATAAGCAATTATGTTATCTTATTATACAAATTTTAACTCTATTTTGTGTCTACTACCTATAATTTTAAACAATTTTTGCATTCTAAAGCTACTTAATTAAAATAAAAAAAATCAAAGGATTACCTTTTTTATTTTTTATTTTTGTTTTGTGTCTATAACTAATAAATTTTAGTAATTTTTGTATTTTGAAGCTACTATATAAAAAAAATAGCATTACTTTTCTTTTTAAAATATTAATTAATTTTATTTTTACTTTGTGTTATATGATAATATAATCATTCATTTTAAATAATATTGTCTTATGCATAGAATGCACATGACTTGAATATTTCTTTGTCAGTGACACATGTTATGCATGTGAATATAAAATTCAACAACCATAGAAAAAAATTATTACCTATGGTTGTTGTTTAAATACATAAAATATATTTATTTAAATTAAGTTTTAAAATTTTGATTCCATTACTAAACAATCAGATTTGGCAGAATTGATTAGATGTGCAACAATCATCATTTGGCATAAAACTACAATGACGAATCGTTATGCTTTTGAAGCTTTGAATCGAACACTCATAGACATCATTGGTGTTGATTATCCATTTGGTGGCAAAATTATGGTGTTTGGTGGTGATTTTCGACAAGTACTTCCAGTTGTTCCTAAAGGTACAAAAGCTGAAACTATTGCTACATCAATAGTCAAATCATCTCTCTGGAGTCACATTCAAATACTTCGTTTAAAGAAAAATATGCGATCTATAAATGACCCACAGTTTGGTGAATTCCTTTTACGTGTTGGAGATGGTGTACAACCTACCATTGTAGATGAAATGATCAAAGTACCAACATCGATGGCAATACCATGGAACGGCAAAGAATCAATAGTTCGACTATTATAAGAAATTTATCCTGATATCAGAAACCATTCCTTTGACGCAGGGTATATGGTTAGCAGGGGCATAATAACTCCTCGCAATGAAGATGTCGACAAGTTCAATAAGAAAATCATTCAGAGATTTCCGGGAGAATCAAGAGTATACCACTCATTTGATAAAGTTGAAAATGATACCCAAAATTTGTATAGACAAGAGTTTTTAAATTCCATTTCACCAGGAGGAATGCCCCCACATGCATTGCATTTGAAAGTTGGAGCCCCAATTATGCTTTTGAGGAACCTTGACCATTCTTCTGGTTTGTGCAATGGCACAAGGCTACTGTATCGAGCTTTGAATGATAATTTCATAGATTCAAAGATTTTAACATGACATTTCAAAGGCATGAGAGTTTTCCTGCATTGCATATCATTAAAGGCTCCGGAAAACTTAAAACTTCCATTTGAAATGACTCGCACACAATTTCCAGTTCGCCTTAGTTTTGCTTTGACGATAAATAAATCACAAGGTCAAACAATTCCACATGTGAGAATTTACCTTCTGGATCATGTATTTAGTCATGGACAACTATATATTGCTTCATCTCGAGGGGTGTCAGATCAGACAACGAAAGTCTTGGTTAAAAAGGGTTTAGTTAATAATGAAGAAGGAGTGTATACCCACAATGTAGTCTACAAAGATGTTTTGTTACCAAATTATTGATACAGGAGGTATGTACTAAATATGTTCTTATTGAGCTTATATTATGTCATTTTTTTAATCTACAATTAATATACTTATAATATATCTTCATATAATTATTAATTGTAGGAATACTTGAAAAAATAAAACTACTTCAGCTTTGGGAGAATTATCAAGAGGAGACAAATATGGTTGCAGATAAGAAAGTTACAATTTAGGTATTGGCTTCACTTATGTTCAAAAAATAATGTTTGTAAAATTTTTGCTATTTAATCTGACAACATTCACATATATTTTGAGTTTCACTGTATCTTTTAAATTAATGTAAGTCAAATAGTTCTCCATATACAGTCTTCAATAGAAGGTCTCTATTAAAGTTGATAAAAAACAATTGGGAAAATTAATTGTGCGAGACCTTTTGAGGCAACGACAACATCAGTATGATAACGTGTTTGCGGCATTTTATATGAATCATTTCAATATGTTACATTTGCTAATAGTTATCGTACTATTTTTTTAACAGAAATCCTATCATATCTGATAGAGCAAGTATATGCAGCAAAGACAATATGGACATATATGTGGTAAAAAATCAAGTCTTATGAAATTTACTACTATGTTCCATGTATTCATATTTGTAAATTTACAATTTAATTTTAGATTTCATAAATTTGTCAAACAATCAACTTACAAGGAAGTTAGATATTTTTGCCTCAGTTTTATAGGCAACGAATGATACAAAAATTGAAAGCTTACAAAGATATGTGCAACGTTGTTACAAGGTAATCTACTTATAGGTTTGTATGTAGAACAAAAGTTACATACTTCATTTTTTGTCAATTCCATTTTATTTTTTGTAGTTTAATGTTGTCATAGATCTATGGCAAAAATTGCATCAAGACAATTTGAAGAGATTGTTGAACGTGACGTGTGATTTGGACTAAGTCAATCTATGTCAAAATGTAAGTTTTTAATTTTGTTTATAAAAAATTAACACAATAATTACCTTTAGTGTCTTTATACATAATAAGTCAATTAGAAAACCAAAGTTATTATTGTACTCTATTAGCTAAAGTACGCATATGTGTGATTATGGCTCACTTTAAGAACGTAAAATTTTAATTTAATCAATGTATATTATTAGCAAACTAATTTTTACATATATGTTATATATTTTTTTTTTGCAGAATTTGCAGCATTTCCAGTCACATGTTACCAAATTCAGATTTTATATGAATTTTTGTTGTACAGATTTTTTAGTTAAGATTAGTAAATATTGTATTTTTTTAAAGATTTGTACATATTTTAATGCACATATATTTTATTTATCAAATATGTTAATATCAACTGTTACATTGTACATAGTTACTCATTTGATTTATATGTATATTATTAGAAAAAAATGTTATGAAATTCATATTATAATTCAAAAAGAAATTGCACACACATCGCGTGTGCCCGGCCGCTAGTTGTTTATAATTTCAACACAACATAGTTAAATAATAATTTTGTTTATAAGAAATTAACCAATTTTTTATTGAAGTATTCACCTATTGAATCCAATCTATTTAAAAATTACATGACATTCAATAACGTAATTGAAATTAACTATTAAATAATAATTAAGTAAAAAACATTGATTTTTTTGTTATCTATATGTAACGACTATTAAAAGTTGAAAATAAAATAGTTTATTTGTATATTTATTAAGGAATTTGAGAGCCAATCTTGCGATTCAACTGTTCTTTTGTGCAAAGGACTTTTTACTGCAGAAGAGAAACTCATCATTTAAAAATCTAATCCTACTTAATTAGTGTACTCACTACATATATGCAAAGAAATAAATTTAAACCCATAAATATCTCAAATGATTAAAAAATAAAAATGTAAGCAAAAATATAGTAGAGTTATATAATTAAGTTTTGTTACATTTGGATTTAAATCGAGCATCCTCCTTATATATTACAACAAATAAATTAATATAATTGAAGAAAAAAATATAATGAAAAATAAATGGAATTGAACAAAAACTTCCTTTAAACGCATGAATGTGTTCTAAATGCAATTCTCAATTGGTAATATTTTTCTCAAAAAAAAAAAAAAATGTGTGAACTCCATCTTCATCGCAAAACATCACTCTTTTGTGTTGGTCTTTTAGTCTTTCATTGCCACTGTATACGTAGTTGTTGTAAATTTTTTAAAAAAATGAATAATAGATTTTGGAGGCATAAGCGCATCTATTACATTATTATAATTTCAACAACTAACTTAGATTATGAAGCAAAAAATAAATAAATAAATACACCAAATAAATTAAAATTAAAACAAATAAAAAAATCTGCAAAAGAAAAAGAGAGCAAAAAAAACAATATGAAATTTAAAACATGTGCTTCTTTTCACATAAGATGCCAAAATCTTGCATAATTGATTAAATCACCTGTTTAATTTCTCTGCAGTGCTATTTCTGTTCTCCGAACTTTTTGCCTAATTTCATATTGTGATGGAAGTCAGATTTTGAGATTTATAAGTTTTATTTTTTTATTTTTTTGAAATATCCTTGAGTAAGACATAAATCTTATGAAGAAATTTGAATTAGAGTCAACCTCATCTTTTATGTTTAAATATTTTGAAAATCTCTTATAGCCATGCCCTAAGTAATTAAAAAGTAAAATATAAAATATAAAAAAATAGGAAAATAGGAAAATAGAATGAGAGAAGAATGGATATGCCACGTAGGAAAGAGTTTTATGAAATGTTAGGATTGAGAGTTTGGAATTTTTTTAAAAACCACTACATTTACTTGTATATATAGTAGAGATTTCAAATCTTATTTAATAGTTATTCCATCCAAATCAAACAATTTCGTGATATATATAATTCTATCCAACAAATTTTTAAAGTATTAAAAAAACTATATGCAGTCTACAGTGTTATACTTCTCATTAACTCTCGAGAGTAATGGGAAATCCAGTTTCACATCTTGTGCATGCTCAAATTTGTTAACTAGGCTCAATGTCTTAGTTAATAAATTAAAGTCTTGCTCATTTTTAGGGATATAATTTGGCCGAGTTTGGTCTAGTTGAGAGGTTCTGTAGGCTTAATTTGAATTGTGCTAAAAATTATCTAAACTCGATCTATAACTTGTGCTTGTTTGGAGTGTACTATATAAGCACACTTGTTATCTTTTTTGGATTACGTTACCTCTCTACTGTTAGAGAAAATATATGATTTCCCATAAGTAAATCGATCAATGAGAATAAAAACTAATGCGGAAAAATTAAATCAACAACGACATAAGAATTTTACGTTCCCTCAATGTGAGATACGTCTATGAGATTGAAATCTAATTCCACTATCAACCAAAGAGTTCCAACCGATTACAAACGAGACATGAATGGTTTCACAAAATCACTCTTAGGTGAATTCCAAATAATCACAAATAATCAACAGGAAAGACCTCACCAAATAGATGAACAACAATTTTTGAAACAAAGTTGAAGAAGACCCAAAATAATAACCCAAATCAACTTTGAATCAAATACAGCAATAGCATCACCAAATCAAGTCCACAACATTGATCAAACACCAAATTGAAAAGCACCCTGCACGGCCACCGAGGATGAATCACCCAGCAAACACACACCAACAATCGCTGCCTTCTTCGAAAAATACAAAACAATCCTAAAGCAATATTGTTGATTCTTGGGTATTATATCAAAACCCTAATTGCTACCAAATTGATTATAAAATACCCATTAGGCCTCTAAAAAAAGTTAGATAACCAATACCAAACCAAATTAAATTCTTTTAATGAACCAACTGGGTCCCATACTCTAATAAAGAGGTATACCCAACAATTCTTCCCCTACCGACTTAGGTGGAGACATCAACCATACTCGCCAAAGTTCGACACTTCAAATGTTTGTCCCTCGACAAAGTCTTAGTCAACATATCCGAAATATTATCATCCGTGTGAACCTTTTCGAGTTGTAACAATTTCGAATCTAACACATCACGAATCCAATGGTATCTCACATCAATGTATTTCGATCTCGAATGAAAAGTAGAATTTTTACTCAAATGAATAGCACTTTGACTATCACAATAAAGCACGCATCTTTCTTGCTTCAAACCCAATTCTTGCAAAAATTTCTTCAACCATAACTCTTCCTTCCAAGCTTCCGTAATGGCAATAAATTCAGCTTTGGTAGTTGAGAGAGCAACCAATTTTTGTAATTTAGATTACCATACCATAACTCCTCATGCAAAAGTCATCAAATACCCCGAAGTAAATTTCCTAAAATCAATATCATCGGCCATGTCAGAATCTGTGAACTCATCATGCATCGGCTTACCATCCCCAAAATACAAACACACCTTCAAAGTCCCTCGAAATTACCTTAGAATCCATTTTACCACTACCCAATGTTCTTTACCCAGATTAGAGAGAAAATGACTCACCACACTAATAGAGTGAGTACTATCTGGCCTTGTACAAACCATGGCATACATCAAAGAACCAACTGCTGTAGCATAAGGAATGTCACGACCCCAACCCGCCCCTAGTAGGATGGTGCCGTGATGGCCAGTAATCCGTAATTACCGAAGGCCAACTTACTAAGATCAAAGACAATCAGAGTATAATGCAAGGGGCTTACAAATGCGGAAGCAATAAATCAATTACAAATGGTCCATAAGAGCTTGTGCGTAGATCAAATGACACAACATATACACATGACTTACATCCAGTTCAAAAATGACGAAATACAAGTTTACAACTTGATCAAAAGGCTTCTCAGCCGACAAGAATAAAATACAGCAATTACAAGCGAAGAAGCATGATTTTCAAGTGATGCCGACGTAAATACAAAATGCCGACATAATTACAAATAGCCGATGTAAGCACAAAACTGCCGACGTAAAAGAGTCAAGCCGACATGTCAAGAGTCCAAAACAAGCTTTGCAAAATAGACTAGGCGTCGCCGCCGTCCTGCTCATCACCTACATATATATAGAGAGGGTGAGTTTGACAACTCAGTGAATGGTACGAATAATAAAGGTTTTTGCATGAATAGCCGAGGTCCTTCAAAGCAAAACAAAACTTTCTAAATCATACGAATATTAACCGAAGTCCTTCTGAAGCAGAATTCATCAAACTTTACCAAATCGAGGGATGAACCATGTTCATCTATCAAGTCTTACCATATATCAAGGGATGCTTACCATCACCGGCGTAACACAATCAAAACTATCAAATCAAGTGATGAACCGTATTCATCTAACAAATCTTACCATATTCCAAGGGATGCTTACCAACATCGGCATAACGCAATCAAGACTATCAAATCAAGTGATGAACCGTATTCATCTAACAAATCTTACAAACTTGCAAACTTGTGTGACTTAGGCCCGTAGCCCTTTTTCACCTTATTGTGTGACTTAGGCCCGTAGCCCTTTTTCACCTTATCGTGTGACTTAGGCCCGTAGCCCCCTTTCACCTTATACTTGTGTGACTTAGGCCCGTAGCCCCTTTTCACCTTATACTTGTGTGACTTAGGCCCGTAGCCCCTTTTCACCACGTTGGCTTTTCCAAGAAAGGACCGTATCCTTTTTTTAACACAAGAACTAATGTCACTTAGGCCCGTAGCCCTTTTTGACAAGGTAGTGCTGCGAAAGTTTATAGTCCTCCAGCCAAGGGACTTTCACCAGTAGTGCTGCGAAAGTTTATAGTCCTCCAGCTAAGGGACTTTCACAAGTAGTGCTGCGAAAGTTTATAGTCCTCCAGCTAAGGGACTTTCACACTTAATATCAAAACCAGGCTCATACTTATTACAAAGATATCGTCAAAACGAAGCTCATACTTAACCTTTTATACTTAGTGCTGCAAAAGTTTAGAGTCCTCCAGCACGAGGGACTTCCAAGAACATCATCAAACAAGGCTTATACTCTTCACATCAAAATAGGCTAATCATTCATGCTTATCAAAATGCTTTCATCAAGACGAAGTAAAACAAAGTTTATCAAAACCGTATAACATAGCTTTATTAAAAGCACCACTCACCTCGGTGTTCTTGGGTGAAGGCTCAAGGCAAAGATCAAAGTCCTGGCAATCACAAGGCAAACCACATTCTCACAATAAGCTTCATATGCACATAATGATCTCGGCACTCTCACCGAATCCAAGTCAAAAGCAAAGCAAAACATGCCAAGAGTCAAAACCCTGTTTTCCATCTCCTGGAAACACACTGGGTACTACCCAGGGCTAGCCGAGGTCCCACACCTTCTTGCCGAGGTGCGAACCTAATGGCCACATACAAAACGAAATCGGGAAAAACCTGGGTTTCCCTTCGAAGAATGCAAAGGACAAAATAATCAAGAACATCAAGAACATGCATGCTGGAGTTCATAACTAGTACATTCAAAATCTGAGGTCCCATGCAAAGAGCTCAAAACATGGACCCGGGTATTCGTACAAGGAAAGACATGCAAGAACAAACACAAAACATGGTTCTTGCTTCAAACTTTCGGATCAAAACGAGACTTTACTCAGAACACATGAACATCAACTTTCTCTTTCAAAACCGACTTCAAATCGTTGCATGGCATGCAAAACAAACACAATCATGCAATGCAGCTTGATAACCAATAAGAGCAATCAAAGTAGAGCAAGAATCTAACCTCAAAGCTTAAATCCAACGGTTCGATCTTCAAAGATCAAGCTCGGATCACCATTTCTCTCTCTAAAACTCTTTCTCTCCTCTTTGAGAGCTTCTCTCTCTCTAGAAACAAAGATTTGAGACAAAAATGATTTGTCTCCAAGTCTGCCGGCTGTCTATACACACAGCTCGGACACGTGGCTCAACCGGGTTGGTGCAGCTCAAAAGGTGACTGATTGATAAGACAAGTCACTGACAAAGCGTACTCAACAAGCTTGACAGCAAACACATCGGCGAGTAACGACGTCGGCCAAAGTCAAACTTCGGCAACGAGACAACAAGAACGTCGGCTAGGGAGGACGACACTTACTAAGTCGTGCCACACCTGCCCTGGAACAACACACCAAGTGCAAAGGCACCTCGGCCTGGAAGGTACACTTCTCGGCCTTGGTTCTGAACATCTCGGCAATCATGCCGGAGTGAAGATGGAGGTCAACAGATGGCTCCAGAATAGTTCTAAGTGCAAGGTTCGAAAGTGAACAACACTGAGTTGACCTCGGCCACACACACCAAGCAAGGAACAAGATCAAGCAAGCACACATAACAAAGCAAGCCGAAACAAGATTAATCAGATTGTAGCACATCAAGACAAGGTCTTACATGAATGTATGCAAGTATAGCTAAAAGAATGAGGGTTGTTACAAGGAATTTTCTGCATCTCTTCCTTGTCTTTCTCACTTGTAAGACATTGATTTGAACTAAGCTTAAAGTGACCCGCAAGTGGACAACTAACCGACTTTTCTTTATCCATGTTGAACCTCTCAAGAACTTTTTCAATGTAGCATTCTTGAAACAACCAAATTAGTCCCTTTTTGTAATCACGAACAATTTTCATACCAAGTACTTGCTTTGCCGGCCCCAAATCTTTCATAGCAAAAGACTTGCTCAACTCCAATTTCAAACTATTAATCATAGTGTAATCTTGACCCATAATTAACATGTCATCAACATAAAGCAAAAGAATAATAAATTTATCATCCGGAAAAATTTTTCACAAACACACAATAATCCAAAGTGATTTTAGAAAAATCATTATTCATCATGAAAGAGTCAAATTTTTTTGTACCATTGCCGCGAGACTTGCTTGAGGCCATACAAATTTTTCTTCAATTTGCAAACAAATTTCTCTTTCCTTTTCTCCACAAAACCTTCCGATTGCTCCATATAAATTTCTTCCTCAATGTCACCATGAAGAAACGCGGTCTTCACATCAAGTTGCTCAACTTCAAGGTTCATACTTGTGGCCATGCCAAGTACAACCCGAATAGAAGACATCTTCACAACCAGCGAGAAAATCTCATCAAAATCAATACCTTTCTTTTGCCCAAAGCCTTTCACAACAAGACGTACTTTGTACCTCAAATTATTGCCATCATTCTTCAATTTGAAGACCCACTTATTTTTCAAAATTTTCCTCTCCTTAAGTAACTTTACCAAATCATAGGTGTGATTTTTAAGTAAGGAATTCATCTCCTCTTCCATGGCCTTTTCCAATCATCTTTCTTTGCATACTCAATTGCTTCTTGGTAACTCTTGGGCTCCCCTTGATCGGAAATCAACACAAATTCATTGGGAGGATACTTTCTCGAAGGTTGTCGGTCCCTTGTAGGTTTTCTCAACTCAAGTTATGGTGGCGGTTCTTGAGTTGGATGCTCTTCCTCAATTTCGGGCTCAACTTCATTTGGAGTAGCATCATCATCTACATCTTCAAGAGGTGGCTGCACATCTCCCCCATTTTCATTATCCATTGAAGACGAAGGAGATGGGTCAATGTCAATGAGATCACTAGTTTTTGGCTCTGGTTGATCACCTTTGCCAAAGTCTTCAATTGTTTAGTCTTCAAGAAACACAACATCATGGCTTCGAATGACTTTCTTGTCAAACGGATCCCACAATCTATAACCAAATTCATCATGCCCATAGCCAAGAAAAATACATTGTCTTGACTTGCTATCAAGCTTGAACCTCTCATCTTTTGGAATGTAAACAAAAGCTCGGCAACCAAACACTCTCAGGTGCTCATAAGACACATCTTTCGGTCCAAACTCTTTCTGGGACATCACCATTCAAAGGATAAGAAAGAGATAAATTGATCACATCAACCGTTATTCTCATTGCCTCACCCCAAAAAGATCTTGGCAATTTAGCATGTGAAATTAGACACCTTGTTCTTTCCACAATTGTGAGGTTTATTCTCTTGATAATGTCATTTTGTTGAGGAGTCTTCTTAATTGTCTTTTAGTGCCGAATACCATGGCTGCAACAATACTCATCAAATGGCCTAATATATTCACCACCATTTTCTGCTTGGATGCACTTCAATTTCTGCCATGTTTCTCCTTCAGCCATGGCCTGAAAATGCTTAAATACATTTAAAACTTGATCTTTAGTTTTTAGTATAAAAGCCCAAACTTTCCTTGAATAATCATCAATGAAAGTAACAAAATAAAGTGCATCATTATATGTTCTAACTTTTAAAGGACCACAAACATCTGAATGAATCAACTCCAAAACATTTTCTTTTCTAGAAGCAACATTTTTGTGAAAAAAACTTTATGTTGTTTACCCGCCAAACAATAAAGACAAGTTTTAAGATGTGTACCTTTCAAACCGGGTAGAAGCGCTTTCTTGAACAAAACTTGCAGCCCCTTTTCACTTATATGGCCAAGCCGCTTGTGCCATAATTCGGTAGAAGTATTATCTTCAAGTGCATTGACAACACTTTTACAAATTTTTCCTTGCATCAAATAAAGTGTATGAGTCTTCTTGCACTTAACCACTACCAAAGAACCCTTTGTGAGCTTCCATATTCCGTCACCAAATTTGTTGTTATAGCCTTCATCATCTAGCTTCCTGGTAGAGATCAAATTGAGGCGAATGTCGGGAACATGCCTCACATCTTTAAGCAACAACTTACAGCCCAAATTTGTTTCCAAGCAAACATCACACATACTAACAATCTTGGACAAACATTCATTACCCATTCGAACACACCTATAATCTCCTTTGGTGTAGGCAATGAAGAAATTAACTCGAGAAGTCACATGAAAAGAAGCACCAGAATCAATCACCCTATTGCTCTCTTGGCCCACAAAATTAATACAATCATCTTCACAAATGACCATGAGATCATCGAAAGTAACCGCCGTTGTATCTTCTTGCTTCTTATCCACACTTTTGTCACGCCTTTTCTCCTTGTTCTTGAGCTTTCAGCATTCCCGCTTCATGTGCCCTTTCTCATGGCAATAATGGCACTCAATGTCTTTCTTTGAAAACGAACCATCTCTTGATTTGTCACGGCTTTGATCACGACCATGAGGAGTCTCACTCATCCCCCTTGTTTTGCTTCGGCCTCTCACAACAAATGCCTCCGAATGAGAAGAACCCGTTGATTTTCTTCTAGTTTCTTCATTCAACAAGCTACTAATGACTTGGCTCATTATGATAACTCCATCAGGTGTTGAATTACTAACCGTCAGAACCAAAGTCTCTCGACTTTCGGGCAAAGAACTAAGTAGGATCAAAGCCTGCAACTCATCATCAAAAACAATTTTCATAGAAGCAAATTGGTTAACAATACTTTTTATTTCTTTCAAATGTTCCGGAATGGGACTGCCATCTTTATATTTTAAATTAACCAACTTTCGAAACAGAAAGGCTTTATTTGTGGCGAATTTCCTGTCATAAAGGCCTTCAAATTTTTCTATAAATCATGTGCTGAAATTTCAGTAGCAATATGATGAAACACGCTGTCATCAATCTATTAACGAATAACACCAACGACTTTTCGATTAAGCCTCATCCATTCATCATCTTTCATACCATCAGGTTTGCCACTATCACCCTCAATAGGCTTATACAAATCTTTACAAAATAATAGGTCCTCCATTTTAGTTTTCCAAGTTACCCAATTGATTCCATTGAAGTTAGACATACGACCCACATTCTCCTCCACTGATTTACACAAATAAATAAACCCAAATAAACCGTAAGCTCTGATACCAGTTGTTAGGAAAAATATATGATTTCCCACAAGTAAATCAATCAATGGGAATAAAAACTAATGCAAAAATATTAAATCAATAGCGACACAAGAATTTTACGTGGTTCCCTCAATGTGAGGTACGTCTACGGGATCGAAATCCGATTCCACTATCAATCAAAGAGTTTCCAAATGATTACAAACGAGACATGAATGATCTCACAAAATCACCCTCGGGTGAATTCCAAATAATCACAAATAATCAAGAGAAAAGACCTCACTAAGTAGATGAACAACGATCTTCGAAACAGAGTTGAAGAAGATCCAAAATAATAACCCAAATCAACTTTGAATCAAATATAGCAATAGCATCACCAAATCAAGTCCACAGCATTGATCAAACACCAAATTGAAAACCACCCCGCATGGACACCGAGGATGAATCACCCAGCACATACATACCAACAATTGCTGCCTTCTTCGAAAAATACAAAACAATCCTAAAACAATATTGTTGATTCTTGGATATTATATTAACACTACAACAAAAAAGAGTTTTTACGACGCGCAATGCAGATCGTAAAAGCCCTTCTACGACGTGTAGGCGCACGTCATATTATGACCAGTCATAAAAAGTCATTCACTTTCAATGACATGTTTCGTACGCCGTTAAAAACTATTTAACGACAGAATTTGTGCATCGTTGTTACTTTTTCTACGACATGTTATAGTACGCCGTTAAAAACTATTTAATGGCAGATTTTGTACGTTGTCGTTACTTTTTCTACGACTACTTTTGCACGCCGTTAATTTGTGAGACAAACAACACTAATTGTGCGCCGTAAAATATATAATACGACTTGCTCAGCCTGCCGTAAATAAGTAGAACATACCACGACGTACATGGAATGTCGTGAAATATTTCATATAATGACCTAATTTGCTTGCCATAGAATGTGCATTATTTTATTTATTTTTTAATTCAGTAGGTTCTATTTTAACCAGTTTTGTATAATCTAACAAACATTACAAACAAACTTCACAAAATATCAATCAACCATCAAAATATTGTTTCAAGCATAAAAAATAAACTACATCTATAAATTATGAACATTCAAATATTGTCAATACATTCCAAACACCCAAAAATTAACCGTAAGTTCAAAACAACACAAAAGGACTATCCTTAAGTTCTAAATTCAACAAAAAAATTAAAAACCATCCAAAACTATATCATATATAAGTTTGTAAACAAAATCCAAACTATTCAAAGATTATAGAAATCTATTCATCAAAGTCCTCAAAAACTAGCCATCACTATCATCATCGTCACTGCTACTATTGGGCTCATACTCATCATCTGAACCATCTGTTAGGCAAATGCACCTCACTTGTTACAATTCTGAGAAATTTAAGTTAACAATAGTCAAGATATCTAGCCAAGAAGATAAACAATATGAGATGTAAACTGATAGAAAGCACTTACCCTGACTATATGAACTCCTGCATAACAGAAACAGTTTTCCTTACAAGTTGAGTGATAGGAATTGGTTCCTACACATTACCATCATCAGATCACATTGCAAGTTATAGTAGCTATAAAAGCTGTAATATTATACAACAAAAAAGTACATATAGCATAAACTTGTGATTTCCCAAAGAATTGGCAGGGGTACTTCATGTATCCAAGGTCACATTGAGCAACATCTAAATAACATGAACCATTACTAACATATACTTGTCCATTTGAGAAACTACAAAAATGTGACCTTCAGGAAGAGCTACACACTAGTAAGAAGACGAAACTCACTGTACACGTGCACCACCTTCTTAGACCAACTTTTAACCAAACATTCTCATTCTTATCAAAAGTAATAAACAAAATCATGGAATGAGAAATAGAAAAGGAAATTCCTTTTTGAGAAGCCAATAAATAATATTATAGAAGCTAATTTGGCCTTCATTAAACACTCAAAATTTGGTAGAAAAAATTAAAATGGAGGTTGAACCAAATACGTTAGTAATGGTCATTAAAATGGAGGGTTGTGTCTATTGAGTTTTGCCCTCTTTTTAGAACGACATGGCACCAATAAAGGCTTACAACACAAAAAAAGGAAGGGTTGGTTACAATCTTACTGTCTGTTCAAATAAAAGGGAAACTTTTTTTAAAATATATATATATATACAACAAATGTTAACATGGACCAAAAAGGAACAGGGGCCTCCATACACCACATGGAGGGAAGCTTCTTATCAGGCTTCAGAATATTTGCAATTGTTGCTTCATAATTAGTATGAGAAGGGCGCGCGGCATGAAAGAAATATGGTGCAATAGAACCAACAGTCACCCTGATGACAATGCAATGAATTCAACATTTGAATGGCAGACCAGGCAACAGGCATGAAAGAAATATGTCTAGTATCATCAGCAAACTTGGGTACCAAGCCCCAGTTGGGTCAGAGCAATAGGGAGAGATCAGGGATCTTGAAATTGTTGGGTCCAATCTCTAACAACTTTTGGATAAATTTATTTTCAGAGTAAAAAGTACAAACCCAGCAAGAGTTCGAATTTTTCTATCAATTAAATTTGATTGGAAAAAAAATTATAAGAAAAATAGATGAGTACTTCAATTCTGGCACATTTTGATACAATGCTGAAAATAAAAGTCATAATAACACTAAAATATAGTGTAACTATGAAGGCATGACGAATGCTGATGGAATATGTCAACATTCATGAATACTAAAAAACAGTGAGGTAGTATGTTTAAAAGCTTGCCATAAAAAGAAAGATTCTCACTTGTATGATCTAAGGGGGATGTTAGATATAGAAAGCTGATCAATTTCACTGTAAGTTACATTTTGTCTCTGTAATGTGTCATTAGTCCAGCTAACTGGTACCAAGATAGCCCACACAATGAATGTCATAGGAACAAAAATTTTGAGTCTGCATAAATCAAAGTGCAGAAATCAACACAAGACAAAAAATTCAAAAATATCAAAAGAGCATTTAATTGAAATGATAGGCTCATGGCACAAAGCAATAAAATTTACTGATATCAACAAAGAGATATCTTATACCCAACAATGTTAAAAAACAAATTTCAAATTAGAAAGCAAAGAAACATAAAGCTTTTCAGTTATAGTTAATGCGGGCATTAAATTATACAATTATATTCAGTCGTTCACAGAGTGACATAGATACAGGGATTGTAATTCTGCTGAACTCAAGTCATATAGAAATTCAATGCCTCCTGCCAATTCAAGATACCACTTTTAAAGCTATAATTTTAAGTGTAAGCAACAAAGTGTAGTCTCTAAAACCAGAAAAATCCCTTTTGATACCAGAATTTGACTAGATTACATACACACAAAAAAAAAAAATCAAACTTTTTGTTTCTTTTTTCTTTTCAGATTCCATGGGTAGCATTTTTTTTTTTTTTTAGTTTCCTCAATAATTAGAATCTCAAATTTTGATTTAACAAGCCTTTATTTTTTATGCTTCACTTGGTTCCAGAGTACAAAGAAAACGAACATAGAACTCCAAATCATAAAACTATTTTGTATAAGCATGTTTACAAAAGGCTTTCAAAGTTTTCATCTTTGCTTCCATCACCTTGGCTACTACTTTATGGAACATTGATGAATATGTTCTGTTAATTTTGCATAGCACATGATAGTTCAACATACAAGCTACTTAGCAAATCATAACAGGAAACAAATTCTGAGATTATAGGATTATAGTAGCATACCCTAGCAAGTAAATCCGTAAATAAACAGCAGAATCCAATCCTGCATGGTCAATAAGCTCAAGTTCAGGCATTTTCAGTGCCTCGGGCATCCAATTCAGAAACCTTAAATATGATTTGAAGTCCAAATTGACAAACTTGCTTACGAATGCTCCAGACTGCGTTGGACTGCTTCTTAAAACCCTTAAGATACCATTTTGGAAAATATACCCTATCATTGAAAGGTTGAAGCCGTAATATGGCAAATGCCACTAAGAAAATAAATGCAGTGAGAATATTGATAGCTGCCGCAAGGCCCATATCTGCAAGCTTAGCCATCTAGCCCTTCTAAAATACTGCCAATCTCCCTATCAAAAAAGCAAGTTGTTATTCATAACCAAGATTACGTGCAAAATAGAAGTAAGGTTTTAGCCAAAAAGCCACTATAAGTTCTCAAATCATTCTCTCTACATTTTTGTACGTCTTTTCATAAAAAGTCAAAAAATACTATAAAAAAAAAAAAAAAAAAAACTCCAAACGAGCCCTGAATAAAGTAGTTCTTTAAACATCATTATATAATTTACCTACAAATCACCGTATACAACAATCAATGCAGACTTGGAATTCCAAACTATAGATTTCTCTAAGCAGTTTTTTAAATTCCTATCATAAATCCAAATACTGAGGCATACAATAATATTGCTTAAATGAACCTCTGCTTCTCAATTGAGACTCGGTCAAAGATATGTGAAAAAATTCCAAAATTCCAACATCAACAAAATGACAATGCCCAAGAAAATCTGTAGACGTCCCCGAACGTCCCGGGAGGGAATCCCGTTTTGTTCATTTTGGCTCACTACAGTTCAGGACTCAATGTCACGGTCCTGTATCTAATCTCACAGAGTGCAATGCAAGACCGATGAATCATCAAAGAGTCCAAATCCGGCAAATCGTTTTCGAAAACAGATTTTTTTGAAAGAAGTGCCAAATATGGACTGTTTTTCCAGATACAGAGTCGCCACCTAAATATTTTATTTTAGAAAATTTAGGAAACCCTGACTCGTTGCCTAAGGCCACATGTCCGTCATCACCAAAGTTGCCTCGGCTCGGGAACTTGGGTACGATTGGGGAAGGTCACTTCGTGAGCACCCCCGCTCACCCAATCAAAGATCGGCCTCTACTAACCATGATATCTAGTTTTGAAAACATTATGTGCTCTTATTCCGGTTATTAGCCTAGATTTACTACGTGATGCGCACAGCATACAAATATAGACCGAATCGCCTGAATTAGAACAAAACATTTCATGTTTGTTTATTTTGAAAATGGTTTGATGGTGCTACTGTAGACGTCCCCGAACGTCTCGGGAGGATGAATCCCGTTTCGTTCGTCTGTGGGTCTACTTCGGACTCAAATTGTCACGGTTCTTAATTTGAACCAAAGAGTCCAAATCCGGCAAATCGTTTTGAGAAAACAGATTTTTAGAAAGAAGTGCCAAACATGGACTGCTTTGCCAGATACAGAGTCGCCACCTAAATATTTATTATGGGGGAATTTAGGAAACCCTGACTCGTTTGCCTAAGGCCACGTGTCCGTCATCACCAAAGTTGCCTCGGCTCGGGAACTTGGGTACGATTGGGGAAGGTCAGTTATGAGCACCCCCGCTCGCCCGATCAAAGATCGGCCTCTACTAACCATGATATCTTGTTTTGAAAACATTATGCATTCTTATTCCGATTATTAACCTAGATTTACTACGTGATGCACACAGCAAACAAGTATAGACTAAGTCGCCTAAATTGGAACAAAACATTTCATGTTTGTTTGTTTGAAAATGGTTTGATGGTGCTACCCGCAAGTAGGCTAAGACATGAATTTTGCCACCCTCAAGTGGGCTTTAGAAAATATGGTTTTGCCACTCTCAAATGGGCTTAAAACTCGCGTTCAATGTATTGTTCCAATTTAAATAACTCAACCTTCACCCACAGGCATTTAGGCAGTTATATCACATAAGCAGCTAGCCTCATGGTAATCATGCTATTATGACAACACTCACACGCATGCGGTATGCTAAAGGATAAAAGCTTACCTAGTACTCCAAGCCAAAACAGAAACTCGTTAGTAATCATATGCATGATCCTAGTTCATGTTAAGATGGCTAATGCAACACATGCGAGATACAACTACAATAGGCTCGGCTATCCTAAGATGGCATATGATGATGCTACAGCTATCACGTATTCAATCTTGGAATTGAAATACAATACAGTTAGTATGATGCGCCGAGCCCGGTGCATGCGAAACGAATGAATAAATGCAAACATGCTATCATGCTAATTGAAACATGCCCTAAACTAACCATCGAAAGCTAGTAAATAAAAGGGAAGAAAGACGTGGGGTTGGAAGACATACACACACTCATGCACACTTATTACACAATTGCCCTCGCTCAGAGGATTCGAATAAATAATACAGTCCGAATAAATAATTAACTACTCTAGCTAATTAAATATTACAAAACCCCCAATTAACAAATTAAATGCAGAAGGAAGGTGGTCGCAGCCCCGCCTCGGGATGCGTGAATGATGCATGCTCGACTTGTCTTGCCAGGAAACTCGCTGCCATAGCACTACTGCCTCTGTTTACAATGCCTTGCCCCTCTGAAAATTCTGAAAGTCTCCAGATCTGTTCTGAACTTCCTCCTGAGTGCTTCGGAATGCCACCGGCTAGAAAAAGAGGTCACCGGCCATTGGAACAGGACTATCGGCCAAATGTTGGACCACCAACTGGACATTGATGGTCAGTCGGCACTGTATGTGGCCGGCCGGCCATTGCTTCCTGCAGAAATCTGTTTTTGACAACAGCAAAGGACAGACAGTGCATGGCATGGAATTTTCAAAGTAATGTGTGCATGGCCACTCTCCCAATCATGTAATGGACTCAAGGGAGTGTGGCCCTCGACCCTCGGGCCATCAATCACGCATTTCAATGCATGATGGCCCAAAAGCCAAGTGTGCAACTTCGATATCAAATGAAATGTAAGCACAAAACACATCAAAGGGCCCCAACCCCTATCATGATTGATCAAGAGGCAAGGGATGCATGCTCAATGAAATGCAACCTAGGCATGGAGGCTAAGTATGCAACGTGAACATGCAAATGAGCAATGTATACTAGGCACGCAACCTAAACATGTAAGCAAACATGACATGCAACAACATGCGATGATGGACTTAAACTAACATGGATAGCTCGCAAGCATGCCAAAATCAGTGGCCATGTGATGAAAATGAGGCAACCAAGATGCATGCAAACATGCACAATGCAATGGCCCCGAGTCTAAGGCACAAAACACAACTCCACAAAGGCATTGAAAGGATGAATTATGGCATACAATGGAATATGCTCCAGCACTGAAGTATGATGCTCAATGGTCCCGAAACATGCAAATATGCCACCCAATGCATGAAATAGCCCCCGAAACTCAAAATTAGGCACATGTATTGAACTATAACTATGCAAAGCAAGCATTATTTGACCATGAAGCACAAAGACAGAGCCAAGGCAGTCCCAAAACAAGCACATTTCTAGTTTAAAGCATGACCAACAAATGTTAACATGATGGACTAAAATAGCATGCAAATTTGGCTAGCAAGCATGGTTTACATGGCATGTATATGAAGCGTATGAGAACTCATCAAACCAGCCAAAAACAGTGAATAAAACATGTCAAAATATGTCCAAATAACCACTGAAATGCAGCCAACAAGTGCAAAAATGATGAGCTCCTTTGAAAGGGCATGCAAGGGGTTACTCAACACATATATGATGGACACTTAGCATAGCAAAACCAACTCTGGAAATCAAATATGACAACCCTAAAACTCACCAAAAACGGCCTAAAATTGATCGATAAAACATACAATGGAAGGTCCTCTTGAAAGGCCTTGAGGAGGGTTGTTCCACACATGCATAAGAGACATAAAATATGGCCAAAAGGGCCTTGGACAGAGCTAAGACAGACCTCAAAACCCTCATAATGAAGCCTAAAACATGACTTCAAAGCATGCAAAAAGGGGTCCCTTTGGAAAGCCAATCATGCTAGTAAAGAGAATGAGGGGTGAGAGGGTCACCCCTCTATGATTTCAAAGCTCAAAACCTCATCAAAGCCACTGAAAATCCACTAGATTTCAGTGGCTAAGAGGCCAAAACAAGGCCAATGCAAATGCTCAAATGCATGGCTCAAAGCATGTGGAAATGAAGCATGCAAGGAAGGAGATGATTCCAAACAGAAAAGTGACTTCAAACAAACTTAAAGAGGAGGTCAAAACAAGACTTTTTCCAGTTTATAACAAATCTCGAAAATGTTCACAAGTAAGGCTAAAATAGGATGCAAAAATAGCCCTAAAAGAGAGATAGAGGGTAAGGGGAAGTAGATGACCTCAAACAGCAAAGTGCCCTTAAAAAAAGTTGAAGAGGAGCTCAAAAAAAGACACTTTATAGTTTAGGTCGAGGTCCAGAAATGCTTGCAAATGGGGCTAAGTAATGAAGCAAAAGAATGCAAGAAAAGGGAGAATGAGGACTTACCCTTGTAGCACAGCAATGCAGCAGCTTTTGGTCCGAGATTGTGAGCTCTCAACCTCTAAAAATCAGCTTCAAGGGGCTGGAATGGATGGTGGAGGTGGTAGACTAGGATTTGTAGTGTAAAATGGCCAAGAACAAGGGTGTTTGGAGGTTGGAATAGAGAGATATGGAGGAGTGTGTGTGTATGAGCCTCTGAAAATTTAGAACCATGGCAAAGGAGAGGAAGCCTTCCTTTATAGAGCCAAGAGACTAAAGCTTCTCTTAGAAGCTTCAAACCAAGAGCAAAGATCCTCCATACACGTGTATGGAGGATCCAGTCTGTGCCTCCAACTGGCACAGCTGGCATCCATTCAATCTGTAGAATACACCGGAAGGTCGTCGGCTAGCAAAATTGGTCGGCCGGCTACTTTAACTGGTTGGTCGGCCATCTGTTCTGGTCGGCCGGCCATCTGTTCTGGTCGGCCGGCAGGAAAAATCTGCTCTGCAGGTCTAACTTCAAATGGGCATAACTTCTTCATAGGAACTCCTTTTTAGGTCATTCTTGTGTCCAAATTGAAGCCCCGGCAGTAAGCTTTCCAATGGCACTAGCCTTGCATCAAAATTCCAACAATGCAAAAAGTTAGGCTTGTTTTGGTGAAGGTTGCTCAGTTTCGGTCCAACCGGGATGATGCCCAACTTCAACCAATCATATCTCCCCCATCCGTACTTGGCCTGAAGAGATTCTTAAGTGAAAAATGAAGCCCCGGAAGTCTTCTTTCCAACGATGGTGGCCTCATAGCTTAACTCCAAGTACACAGACAGATAAACCCAATTTGGCAAGGACCGCTCGACTCTCTCTTAGTGATTCATACCCAACTTCTTCCTCAGCTAGGTTTCTTCTCTCTTTTCCTCTTTTCTTCAACTATGAACCCCTAAACAAGGTGTTTTGAAAGATTTTTCAAAGATTTCATCTCTCTTTCTTTCATTTCCACTTTGTCCTTGCTTGGTTTATCGAAAAGCGCATCATTTGACAAAATGTGAGCCTCGGAACATTGTAGAAACTTTATTTCAAAAATATTTTGAAAGAGAGGGTTTTAAGGTCTAAAAACCATCCAAAATAACTTTGGTCCAAAATGAGGTGTGAAGTTGAGATTTGCCTCTCTCCTTGCCGAAGAAACTGGACCTTTGCCCTGCACACCTTTCTCCACCAAGTAAACCATCAGTAACGCCCAAGTCATGAGGGCGGTCAAAAATGGGGTGTCTACAACTACCCGCAAGTAGGCTAAGACGTGGATTTGCCACCCTCGGGTGGGCTTAGAAAACAAGGTGATTTGCCACTATCTAGTGGGCTTAAAACTCGCATTCACTGAATTGTTCCAATCCAAATAACCCAACCTTCACCCATAGGCATTCAGGCAGTTATATCATATAAGCACATAGCCTCATGGTAAGCATGCTATCATGGCAGTCACTCATACACATGCAAGGATGCTAAAGCATAAACACTTACCGAGTACTCCAAGCCAAAACAGGAACTATGTTAGAAATCCATGCATGATCCTAACTATGCTGAAGTGTCTAATGCAACACATGCAAAAATGCAACTATAATAGGCTCGGCTATTCTAAGATGGCATATGATAATGCTACAGCTAACACGTATTCAACTTGAAATTGAAATACAATGCAGTTAGTATGATGCGCCGAACCCGGTGCATGCAAGACAGATAAATAGATGCAAACATGCGAACATAAGTATGCTAACTGAAACATGCCCTAATCTAACCATCATAAGCTGGTAAATAAAATGGAGAAAGACGTGGGGTTGGAAGACATACATCACACACACGCACACTTATTACAATTGTGCCCTCGCTTGGAGGGTCCGAAAGAATAATACAGTCCGAATAAATACAAAACCCTAATTAATTAACAAATTAATCTAGGAAAGCAGGTAAATTAGCATGCAAGCTATGGACCGCCTCAGCTCTATTCCGAATGGTGAATGATGCATGCTTGAGTTGCTTGGCGCGGAAATCCATTGCGATGCCCCGATTTGCCTCTGTTTGCAATTAATGCCGGAATGCTGTGCAAAGCTCTAGAAGGCTGCTGATTTCTGATTTGCTGCAACAGAGAGCAAGAAAGGGGCATGGCAAAGTATTTTCACATATGTATGCACACCTCGATCCTCGTGCCACCAATCACGCATCTCGATGCATGATGGCCGAGGAGTCAAATTGCACGACTCGATGTGAAATGAATGCACATGACAACACAACAAGACCTAGACTCCATCATGGGTAATCCGGAGTGTCGGCGACCGAGAATTGAGACACGTTTCGTCACTTGGAGTACGAAACATCCCTCGTTTCCCGTGCTTGGGCTAACTCCTATCCCAAACACAATGTAATATGAGATGACATACACAATGCAACTAACATGTAACCTAGCATACGCAATGCTATGGACTAAAATGGCATACACAATGCACGTGATGTAACATGGCATACACAATGCTATAACATACAACCTAGCATACACAATGCTATGGACTGAAATGGCATACACAATGCAAGATGGACTTACACCAACATGAGTGAACCTCAGCCACACTCACATCAGTGGCCATGTGACGGAAATGAGACAACCGAAACACATGCAAGCATGCACGATGCAAGGGACCGTTCCTAAGGCATCAAATGCCACTCTACCAAAGCATGGCAAGGGATGAAAGATGATATACAAACATGCAATTTCCAGTTCTGAAATGAGATGCTCAATGGTCCCAAATCTTGGAAATATGTCATCCAATGAATGAAATAGGCCCCGAAACTCAAAACTAGGCAAATGCATTGAGCCACAAGTATACAAAGCAAGCATTATTTGACCATGAGGCATGGAAACAGAGCCAAGGCAGTCCTAAATATGCACCAAATCAGTTCTAAGCATGGCTAAAAAGTGCTAACATGAAGGGCTAAAACAACATGCAAGATAGGCTAATAAGCATGGTTTTCATGACATGTATATGAAGCACAAGAGAGGTCACCAAACCAGCCAAAAAAAGAGACATGGTATGCTAAAATATGCCCAAATAACCACTAAAATGTATCCAATGCATGCAAAAATGATGGCCTCCTTCGGAGGGCCATGAGGTGGATTACTCAACACATACAAGATAGACATAAAATGGCAAAACCAACTCTGGAACCCAGTTATGACAGCCCTAAAACTCACCAAAAAGGCCCTGAAATTGGTCAATAAATCATGCAATGAAAGGTCCCCTTGAAAGGCCTTAAGGAGGATTGCTCCACACATGCATGGGGGACACAAAATATGGCCAAAAGGGCTCTGGAAAGAGCTAAGGAAGACCTCAAAACTCACATAATAGGGCCTGAAACAAGACTTCAAAGCATGCAAGATGGAGCCCCTTTGGAAGGCCAGAAAGGCCAACAAACAAGACAAGGAGAGAGGGGGTCACCCCCCTCTGATTTTGGCTCTCCAAACAGTGTGTTAGCCACTGAAAATCCACTAGATTTTAGTGGCTAGAAGGCCAAACAAAGCATGCAACAAAGGCCTAGATGCAAGGCTCAAAACAAGAGGCAAACAAGCATTCAAGGAAGTAAATGACCTCAAACAGAAAAATGCCCTTAATCAAACATCAAGAGGGGCTCAAAATAAGACTCTTTTCAGCTTATAATAAATCTCGAAAATGCTCACAAGTAAGGCTAAGATAGGAAGCAAAATAAGCCTATAAAGAGGGATAGAGCATACAAGGAGGTAGATGACCTCAAACAGAAAAGTGTCCTCAATCAAACTTCAAAAGGGGCTCAAAATAAGACACTTTAAATTTATAACAAAACCCAGAAATGCTTGCAAACAAGTCTAAACAATGGAGCAAAATAATGCAAAAATGGGGGAAATAAAGACTTACCCTTGTAGACAATGACTCCAGCAGCTTCTGGACCAAGGAAGTGAGCTCTCAACCTCTGCAAATCAGCTCCAAGATGCTTGGATGGATGGTGGAGGTGTTGTGCTAAGGGTTGGTGTGCAAATGGCCAAGAATATTAGGATTTTTGGAGCTCAAGTGTAAAGATGTAGAGAAAGAGAGAGGTGTATAAGTCTTCAAAATTGTTGAACCCTTGCAAATGAAGATCAGCCTCTCCTTTATAGAGGAGAGGCTCTAAAGCTTCTCTAAGAAGCCTCAAATATCCTCCATACACGTGTATGGAGGATGCACCAAATGCCCCCCAGCTGGCACAGCTGTAATGCATTCAGGAAGGGCAAAAATCAGATGGCTGGCCGACCAGTTCAGGTGGTCGGCCGGCCACTCCCCCTGGTCGGCCGACCAGGGGTCAAAAGGTTCAATGAGAAAAGGTGGTCGGCCTACCCAGAAAGGTGGCCTCCCAGATGAGTAGAATACAGCTGTATGGTGGGAAGCCAGAAAATGTGACCCAGGAGAGAGGAAAACCAGCTTTTTAGCAAGGTTCAAAAGGGTCAAGAAGAAATACTGGTCGGCCTACCCATATTGGTGGCCTCCCAGATGAGCACAACACAATGGTGGTATGAAAAACCAGAAATTGTGGCTCAAAAGTGAGAAAAACCAGCTTTCTGTCAAGAAAACCGGCTGGAGGAGAGAGAAAATGGTTTTTGAAAAAATTGCTGGTCTCCCACTATCCTACCACCTTCCTAGCAATGAAAATAGGGTCCATACCAAAAATGAACCCTAACCGATGCAAAACGAGGGTTCGGGGGCCAAAACGCGCGGCCTGGGGCCCCGAAAACAGGCTGTTAAGCACCGAAGGTGGCGTATGACCACGAAGGTGGTCTCCCGGGCCACAGTGTCCCTGAAAAGGGAGGAAACAAGGTGTGTGCCAAAAACCGGAGCAAACGGAGGTAGTTAAGCGGTCCCGAACCGAAGCACACGGCCGACGGCTCCGAAAACTAGAAACTGGCCTCCAAAACGGGATGAATGGCCTACGACCACGAAATGTAGCCTACGGCCACTGAGAGATGGTCTACGAGACCTCTCCCTCCCTTCGGGAAGAGAAAACAGAGAAAACAGGACTCGATTCGCAAATCGAGGCAAAGCACAAAAAAGTCCCGAAGTTTGGAGGCAAGGCTCGCAGCCGAGACTCTGAAACCTCAGAACGAGCACAATATGCAACATCACCGAGTGCTCAATCGGTGACGTCTGAGTCTTAAGGTCGGTAAAAAATGGGGTGTCTACAGTTGCCCCTCTTTGACAGAACTCGAAAGTCATAAGTGACGGGAGTGAATGTTAAAGCCCAGAGACGACCCATTTTTGACAAGGCCGGAGACTTAGACAAACAGGCAAGATAAACGGAGAGATGTGCCCGCAGGCATGCCCGCAGGCGGGGGGCAAAATGCAAAACGATATGCACCAAGCTGGACGTAACTCATGATCATGCAAAGCAGCAAGCTGTAATGAAGCAAGTATTCACAAATAGATGCAACAGTTTTAAGCAAGAATGCGAAGCAACAACTACATTTCATGCAGTTTAAGAATGCGGAGAATTATTCAATTCTCGCCACGTCTCACACGGAGAAGATACAATACCTGTGCGGCTCGCCTGGTCGCACCAGCCTCAAATGAACCGTACATACAATATCGTGCCTACAAAAGAGAGGAACTTAACAAGCACAACATAGTTAGCAACACATGTTCAACGCCATATCGAACGTAGACAAACATGGCGCCGATGGGAAAGTGCATCGCAATGCGAGAGACACGCGCGTGACAACGCAAGTTAAGCGTGAGAGTATAACAATACCAATGAGACGTGCACAATAATGCAAGCAATGTGCATGAGAATGCAAGTGATGTGCATAGCAAAGCAGGATAAGTGCAAACTCGAATGCATGTTTGACACGAAACAACGAGCAAAGAAACGCAAGCTTTGACAAGTGCGACTCAATCGCGACCTCCGATTTACCTCCCGGAAGGGTCACAACGTACTCAAAAAGGATACGTCTTGCTTTTGACGAGTAACGATGAAACACACATCGAAAGTTGGAGTTAGAATTCCCGCGGAGGGATTTCGCGATGAAAAGTGCACTTTCCTTGTACTTTCTCGAGTGCCGGAGACTCCGATCACTACCAAAATTTGCAGAGAGTTCAAAGAGACCTTGGAGACCACCTTGGGAACACCACCGACCAGGTTTGGAGGCTATTGGAGGCCATCGACCAGGTTTGGTACAGGGGGGTGGTCGGCCTACCAGAAAAGGTGGCCGGCAGACCACCTAGCCCAAATCAGGGGCAGTTTTGACTTTTCACCCTTGTTTCTTTAAATGCACATGTCTAAAGCTCTTTTCCTCATAACTTCAGATCCGAAATTGCCTCCTCCTCCTTCCTAGACCATTTTCTCTCTCAGATCTACGCTCTATACGCGTTTTCCAACGTCCCACGCAAAGTTGTTTTGTGAAAACTTTCAGTTTTCTTCACTTTGGAGCGATTAAAATTTGATTTCGGAGCTTCTTTTCTCATTTTCACCACTTGAGGAGAGTTTGTCTCAACATTTGGAAGATTTTCTCGGGAGTTGACTTTTGTTGACTTTTTCATTTCCCGAGAGTTGACTTTTGTTGACTTTTTCCAATTTTGGCTCATTTTGCTCTTTTTGCTCCTTTTTACAGATTTCTTGAGATGGCGGGTCATTTTCCCCATGGCGGAGGTTGTCCAGGTGTCGGAGATGATCCAGACATCATGTCTTTACCCCCGAGGGTTCGGCCGTTCATTCCCGAGAGGTACGACCCTCCGACACACATCCTCCCTCGGGCAGTTTTCTATCATTTCACCGATTTTGATGCTCGAGCACCTGTGGATCTGCTATTGCGGGAGCCGGAGTCCCACCTCTCTCATCAGGCACGGGAGGTATGTACTTCTCTTTCTGCATTTTCTGCAATATATTCTGCATTTTCCGTGCATTTCCCGCTTTCGCTATGCATGCTTATCTGCTCGTTCTGAACGGACTCACACATCATATTTCTGCTCATTCTAGCACACAGCTTGTCCTGAATACTTAGTCTATAATACAGTATTCTGTTTGCATCTCGAACACACAGCTCAATCACTTGACTTTCTGAACCCGCAGCCCATATTTGATTGTGAACACGCAGCACACACTTGTTGAAAGTTGAACACGCAGCCCAAACTTTGAATTTCTGAACACACAGCTCATATTTGATTGTGAACACGCAGCACACACTCGTTGAAAATTGAACACGCAGCCCAAACTTTGAGATGAACACACAGCCCATATCTTGATTGTGAACACACAGCACACACTTGTTGAAAGTTGAACACGCAGCCCAAACTTTGAATTTCTGAACACGCAGCTCATTTGATTGTGAACACGCAGCACACACTTGTTGAAAGTTGAACACGCAACCCAAACTTTGAATTTCTGAACACGCAGCTCATATTTGATTGTGAACACGCAGCACACACTCATACTGAACACGCAGCTCATATTTGATTGTGAACACACAGCACACACTTGTTGAAAGTTGAACACGCAGCCCAAACTTTGAATTTCTGAACACACAGTTCATATTTGATTGTGAACACGCAGCACACACTTGTTGAAAGTTGAACACGCAGCCCAAACTTTGAGATGAACACACAGCCCATATTTTGATGGTGAACACGTAGCACACACTTGTCGAAAGTTGAACACGCAGCCCAAACTTTGAGATGAACACATAGCCCATATTTGATTGTGAACACGCAGCACACACTTGTTGAAAGTTGAACACGCAGCCCAAACTTTGAATTTCTGAACACGCAGCACACACTTATACTGAACACGCAGCTCATATTTGATTGTGAACACGCAGCACACACTCATACTGAACACGCAGCTCATATTTGATTGTGAACACACAGCACACACTTGTTGAAAGTTGAACACGCAGCCCAAACTTTGAATTTCTGAACACGCAGCACACACTCATACTGAACACGCAGCTCATATTTGATTGTGAACACACAGCACATACATTTCATTTGCATGCAGCTTATACTGAACACGCAGTCCACAGCATTGTATCTAATTTGATTTGCACACAGCCCATACGTTTCATTTGCACGCAGCTTATTCATTTCATTCTGAAACTGAATACATATGTTCATTATGAATACAGGTGTCTTCCCGTGTTACACGAGGATACGGCTCCATCGTTGCGAGGGAGTGGTACGCAGAGCTCCCGGAGGCCGTTCGTGATTGGGTTGACCAGGCAGGGTTTGGACCCTTTTACGCAGGGATATCTCGCTATCCTGCTAGCAGGACATTGATGGGGGCGCTTGTGGAGAGATGGTGGGACACCACCAACTCGTTCCATTTCTCGGCTACCGGGGACATGACTATGACCCCGTTCGACTTTGCTGTGCTGACAGGACTTGATGTGGGAGGCTGGGCGATCCCTTATGATGAGGATATGGGCGAGTGGGAGGCCGCCTGGATTTATCTATTGGGAGCTCGCCTACCGGTTGACAGATCCTCAGGCAGAGTCCGGTATACCTAGTTTTCCTCACATTTCAGAGGGAGGGAGCCCGAGACTCCCGAGGAGATAGCGCAGTACACTCGGGGGTTTTTGATGTTCCTCTTCGGGACCACTCTGTTTGCCGATAGGGGGAACACCGTTGGGCTATATTTGCTGAGTGCTCTAGTGGACCTATCGCGAGTCAGCCAGTATGACTGGGGTGGCGCCGGCTTGGCTACCCTCTATTGCTACATGAGCGCGACCTCCCGCAGACGGGGGAACATAGTCGGCGGCTATTGGAGAACCTAGGAGGTACTTTTCTGTCCTCTTGATTTACATTTCTGCTTTTCATTATCTGTACATTTCACACACGGCACACTTTACATTCTGTACTTCGCACTCCGCTCTCAGCATTCTGCATTCTCTGTTCATTCTGTATTCACATTCTACACTCAGCATTCTATATTCTGATGGCTATTGCCCTGTTTTCCACAGCTATGGGTCTTTGCGTACTTTCCAACCCTAGCCCCGGAGCTCGAGGTGGAGGTGCCTCTCATGACTCCGTATTCACTCGTTTTTGAGGGCCAGTATCGGTCGAGACCTCAGGAGACTCTCCCCTACCTGCGGCAATTTTTCGACACAGTGCGGCCGACAGAGGTAATTCAGAACCCTCAGTTCTCCATGTTTTCATCTTTGATTTATCTTGCACATTCACGATTTCTAATCGGCTTATGCATTGGTTATCCGCAGATCACATGGCAGCCTTGGGTGCCTTTGGGTAGAGACACCCGATTCCAGTTTGCTGGGGCATGGGCCTCTTCTCGATATAGGATCCTGTTTGAGGGGCCAGCTGGTAGGGCCTGGTTCTTAGGGGACCACTTCCTGTGCCAGCCTATGGGCTTCCCCGAGCAGAGTGTTCCCTCAGCACCTCCGGACGACATGCAATCCGCTGATAGGCTCACTCCTCAGGATGTCACTAGCGCCATGTTGGGCACCGATGTATTGCTACATGTGGAGGAGGGGGAGTACGTGACCTACCGCCATACATACTTGATGCCTCCCTTGACAGGTGTCCGCACTCCCACGAGGAGGTCTGCTGGCATGCCATCCTCGAGTCGCGCCCGAGCCAGAGACATTTCTTCTACCAGTAGGGCTGGTACATCTAGAGGTGGGGCTGGACTGGTCCCCCTGATTCCCCCGACTTATCATCACCCTGGATGGCCAGATATTCCGACTGAGCTGACGGGATGGCGATATGGGACTTCCTACTCGATTCCAATAGAGCCTCCTATGCCTGGTCACCCATACGTCAGTGATCCTGACTCACCACCGGTATGTTCCACTGCTTTTCATTTATCACTCAGATACTTAGGCACTCATTTATTCATTGATGATTTGAGCTTGTATTTGCAGCCACCCAGAGAGTACATGGAGGGGATGCTCGGATTGGTGGCCTCACTTGAGGGCATGGTCTTGCGGAGAGAGGCGCAGCTGTCCATCATCGGTGTTCCGGTACTCTTTAGTTTTCTTGCATTTATCATACTTCTAATGACATGCTAAACTTGAACATTTCGCTGCATTGATTGACTGTTTGTGTAGAGCACATCTGACACACACCATATTCATGTACTAGATTTGCATACATCCGCTCCATGTAGCTTCCTTGCATCTGCATCTGATATACATATTTTGGCTGATGTATTCGAATTGTGCTCTTCCTTTTTAGATGCCTCCGATATATACTGGGCCACAGGCCGGGCCACCTGGGCCTTCCTGAGGAGCTGGGAGAGGGGAGTCGTCTCGTAGACGAGGCAGGCGCAGAGCACATATCATAGAGGAGGAGTCCAGCGAGGAGGAGGAGTCTACGCATCCTCAGTCAGAGACATCAGCCGACAGAGAGGATGACTTTGAGTCCGGCTCTGAGGGCGGAGGTGATGCCGAGGAGGGTTCCGAGGACAGCAGCTCCGATTCAGACAGTGGTGCTGGAGGAGATGGTGCAGGGACTTCTCAGCCGAAGAGGACGAAGAGGGCCTCTTATTCTTGCACTTGAGAGCACAGATGTTCCTGCTTTATTTGCCTTTTTTTTTACTAGTAGTTGTAGCACATTGTACATTATTAGGCAGTTTTATTTTCTGTAAAACTTGTACCCTTGTTGTAAAATGTTGTAACAAAGGAAGCATGATGGAATGAAACAGCTTTTATTCAAAAAGTGTTGTATTTTATGTTCTTAGCATCGCATCGCATCATTTTGCACAAAAATGAGATTGAATGGAATTGTGCATTGAAAAATTGCCAAGTCAGGTAGTGAACCGACACAACAAAACAACTTAACTTACTAAGAAACGACAAAACCTTAGCAAATTTACAACTCGATAAGCAAGACACAACAATGTTGATTAAACTTACAACTTGATAAGCAAGACACAACAATGTTGATTAAACAAAAAGTAACAACTTGATACACAAAACTCGTCAACTCGATAAAACTTAACAACTCGATAAACAAAACAACTCGGTAATCAAAACAACAACTCAATAAGCAAAATAACAACTCCATAAGCAGGACTTAACAACAACTCGATAAACAAATGTATCTCGGACGATCGGAGTGACGGAACGCATCCGAAACAGAGGAAAACATGCACCTTCAACACTCCCGATGCATGGAAATGCTAGGAACTTTCTTCTAGAAGCTAGAACAAGACCAAAGCCACTCTCCTCTCCATGGCCGACCACCTAGGGAAGCTGGCCGACCAGCTTTTCAGTGGAGACCAAGGGGGAGTGGTCGGCCTACCAGAAAAGGTGGTCGGCTGACCACCTGGTTTGACAGCCATCAATTTCTCGACACGTGTCCCCCGAACAGTGCCTTATCCTCTTTAAAAGTTCCAGCCTCGTTCATTCATTTCATCTTAGTTTTGCATCAAAATGGAGGCGTTCCTCACCCAAAATCTTACAGCTTGGATTGCTTCTCTTGATGGCTCGGAAAAGTTGAACTTCCGGGGCTTCGGCTTGAATGCACTATTCACGTTGGGCCGTACTCCGCTGCATCTTCCTTTCCTCCATGCCGCGGCAAGGTTTTGGAATCCGGTAACACACGTCTTTAGCTTTAGCAGGCAAGAAATGTGTCCTACTTTCGAGGATTTCCAAGCTTTGATGGAGTCTGAGCACAATGAGGAAATCTTGCCTCAACTCCAATTTGGACACGTCCAAGCCCTAGGACGAATGTGCGGCCTCACTCTGCATGACGCTCGATCATTGATTCATGACGGGGAACTGGACATCCCAAGCTTGGTTTGCCGGTTTTCTGATGCTGGTGACCGCGGCAACCATCATTGGCAGGGCTATCGGCGACACGCGCTTTGCCTATGTTTGCTATCTCATTTCTTGCTTGCCCCGGGCTCCGGTGGATTCAGTGTCCAGTTGATCGAGGTTGCCCAAGGTTTGAAGGAGGGCAAGAGCTGCATTGCCATGACATTGGCTGAGACATTGATGGGCTTGGATGCTTTTCATCGCCAGGAGACGGCTAGGCTTGCGGGGAGCCCACTACTGTTGCAGGTAATGTTTCCCACCCAATCTCACATATGTATTGCTCACATCACTCGGCCCACAGACTCGGTTTTTCTCACAAAACCCTTTTCTTACTTTTCTCTCATCGTACATCTCTCTATTCTTTATTCTCTCATTTTCCATCCCTCCCCAGGTGTGGTTAATGGACAAGTTACAGATTGTGGAGTCTTGCCCAGCATACTCAGCTCGCGGCTACTTTTCCGACAACGCCTGGTTAATACCCTGGATGAGGGGTGGTGGTACAACTGGATGTGCAGTTTGTCTGCGAACCGCGTCGCTTGGCGCTGCCCTTGGCTCAATCTGCCGGCAATGAGTTACAATATGACCCGTCAGCCTGGGATTCAATTGATTGGCATGACACACTGTGTCTTCTACTTTCCGTTTCGGTTCCGGCGCCAGTTCAGACATGATCAGACTTGCCCGCCAGAGGGGATAGAGTATCCTGCTGCATTCCCAGCCCAAGGCGCTCAGCTTGCCCGGTATGCCACAGCATGGAGGACTAGAGAGCTTCTGGCCTCCGCTCCCACTTTCAGTTGCACTTTGTCTAACGAGTGCTTGGATTGGCTCAATGAAGAGGCACAGATGGGGCCCACTTTGGCATTGGAGGCTTCAACCAGCTCTGGGAGGGGGCGTAGGAACACCTGACTTATCTATGCCCCGGATTTATTGCTTTATTAGTACTTTCAAGTTTTCTTTATGAATGTAACCAAAAAGCAACTTCAATTTGTATGCAAGAGCAGGAGAACTCTGTATTGAAATCAATGAAATTGAAGGTTGTAGGTACTGAAAATTTTCTACTTTGGTCCAAAAATGGTCTACGTTGTAAAAAGATTAATTTTGAACAAAGTCAACTTTTATTAAAACTTTTCAAAACTATTTTCGATGTGGATCAGAACTGGACACGCCTGAAATCTGTCACCGAGATGCACAACCCCGGATCCCCAGCAACTGGAAAGTTGCCCCTAGTCTGAATAGTATCGCGGCACTGCACAGCAACAGAAAGTTGCCCCTAGTCTGAAAAGCACTGCACCGGAGATCATAACCGAACTCTTGAATGCTGAATAGACAAAGATGGCCGAGATGATCAAATGGACAAAGTTGATCGGGGAAAAGTTTATGGCTGAACTTTAGGATGAAGTTGCCTACGTATCCCAAAGATGGGAATCAAGCCTTACATAGTTCAGGCTCGGGTTCACTCGAGTATTTTCACTCTCTTTTTACGCTCTAACTTTTGCCAAGGCCGCCCTTTGCGGGTTTTCAACCTTGCGAGCTCAGTTTTTATAATTTCAAATTTTTTATGCTCTGAGTTTTGCCTAGGTCGCCCTTTCGGGTTTTCGGCCTAGCGAGCCTCTCAGGGGTAATATTTCTTCAACTTGTCCATGTTAATCAGTTGGGAGAACTCTAGGCCATCTAGGTCCATCAGAACCACAGCTCCACCTGACCAGATAGACTTAATGATGTAGGGACCAGTCCAATTGGGTCTGAACTTGCCCCTAGGGTCGTGGATGGGAGCTCGGTTGTCCTTGAGCACCAAGTCTCCTTCTTTCAGATTCCGGGACTTAACCTTCTTGTTGAAAGCCCTGGCAATCCTGCGCTGATAACCTTGAACATGGTACAGTGCTTTCAGTCTGCGCTCGTCAAAGAGCATGAGTTCTTCAAATCTGCTCTGTTGCCAATCTGCTTCGGCTATCTGACACTCAGCCAGTACTCGCAAAGATGGAACTTCAATCTCGATAGGTAGAACGGCCTCCATCCCATAAACTAATGAATACGGAGTCGCCCCAGTAGACGTTCTGGTAGCCCCACAGAGCAAATGGCAACTTATCTGGCCAGTCCCGGTAGGTTTCCACCATTTTCTGTAGTATGTGTTTGATATTCTTGTTGGCGGCCTCGACTGCTGCATTGGTTTGCGGCCGATATGTGGATGACTTATGAAAAGCCACGTTGTATTTCTCTAATAAGTTAATCACTTCCTTCTTGAAATGGGAACCATTATCTGAAATGACCTCGTTTGGGACCCCATAGCGACAGATGATGTTGTTTCTAATAAACTTCGCAACATGTGAAGCCCTCAACACCGCATAGGATTGGGCCTCAACCCACTTCGTGAAATAATCTATCGCGACCAGGATGAACTCATGCTCATTAGACCCCTTTGGCGTGACAGCCCCGATCACATCAATTCCCCAAACTGAAAATAGCCATGGCGAAGTCATATTGTATAGCTTCGACGGTGGGATGTTCATGCAATTTGCATGGATCTGACATTTGTGGCATCGCCGAACAAAGCCGATACAATCCTCTTCCATGGTGGACCAGTAATAACCTTGTCTGAGGATCTTCCGCGCTAACATTACCCCGTTCATATGCGCACCGCATTCCCCTCCATGGATGGCCTCCATCAGGCGTTTTGATTCTTCAGCTTCAACGCACAGCTTATGCATTCCCAGATGACCTCTCTTATACAATTTACCTCCGCAGATAATGAACTGAACGGCCATTCTTCTGATTGCCCTTTTATCCTTAGCATTTACCCCTGGTGGATATGTTTCCTTCTCTAAGAAATTCCAAATATCATAATACCAGGGGTTCTCATCTTGAACCTCTTCTATGGCAGCAATCGACTCGTAAGCCGGCACAAATTTTTGGTCGATTATGACTGGACGCATCCGGACTCCAAACGGGATGTCTATCATGGAAGATAGAGTTGCTAGTGAATCTGTGAACCTGTTGTTCTCTATTAACAGATGAGCAAAATTTAACTTCTCAAACCGAGGAATTAACAAGTCCAAGGTCTGGTGATACATAATCATCTTTTCCTCTTTGACTTTCCAATCTCCTTTCGCTTGAGATACAACAAGGTTCGAGTTCCCGATGACGTCCAACCGTTTTGCCCCTAGTTCCAGGGCTGCTTCTAGACCGGCAATGCATGCCTCATATTCTGCTTCGTTGTTCGAGACTTTGAACTAGAGTTTGAATGCTAGAGGGATACGGGAATCGTCGGGTGCTATCAGCAACACTCCTATCCCATACCCGTACTGGTTTGACGCTCCGTCAAAGTACATCATCCAAAACTCGTCGTCGATAGAAAGAATGGCCTCATCTAGGAATAAGTACTCAACTATTTCACCTCCTTCCACTGGACGATCGGCTAGGAATTCTGCTACTGCTCTTCCCTTGACTGACTTGTGCGTCACATATTTCAGATCGAATTCGGAAAGCAACAGCAGCCAACGAGCTAGCCTATCCGTAAGTGCCAGTTTCTCGAAGAGATATTTAATGGGATCTAATCTCAAAACCAACATTACAGAGTGAGCTAACAGGTAGTGCCGCAGCTTCCTGGTAGCCCATACCAAGGCTAAGAAAGCCTTTTCCAACGGTGTGTAGCGAGTCTCATACTCTAGCATCTTCTTGCTCAGGTAGTAGATGGCTCTCTCCACTTTGTCCTCTGATTCTTGCGCGAGCATGCAGCCCATTGTAGTCTCGGTTACTGAAAGATACAAAATCAACGGTCTCCCCGGCTCTGGCAGTGACAACACGGGCGGGTTCTGTAAGTATTCCTTGATCTGTTCAAAAGCAGCTTGGCATCGGCCATCCCACTGGAATTTCTTTCCTTTCTTCAGGAGGCAAAAAAGTGGTTCACAAGTCAAGGTTAATTTTGAAATAAACCATCTTATGAATTGCACTTTACCCAGAAAGCCTCTCACCTCCTTTTCAGTCCTTGGTGGTGGCATTTCTAAGATGGCCTTGATTTTGGAAGGATCGACTTCAATACCTCTCTGTGTAATCAAGAACCCCAGCATTTTCCCTGCTGTAACACCGAACGTACACTTCTGAGGATTCAGCCGCAACCGAAATTCTCTAATCCTTTGGAAGAACTTTTGCAAGGCGGTGTAGTGGCCCTCTCTTTCTTTGGACTTGACAATCATGTCGTCCACGTACACCTCAACCTCTTTGTGGATCATGTCGTGCAATATCGTGGTCGCGGCCCGTTGATATGTAGCTCCAGCATTCTTTAGCCCAAATGGCATCACCCTGTAACAATAAGTCCCCCACGGGGTGGTGAAAGCAATCTTCTCTCGGTCTTCAGGTGCCATCACTATCTGGTTGTAGCCTGAAAAGCCATCCATGAACGAAAGCAAAGCATGTCCCGCTGTGAAGTCCACTAACTCATCAATATGCGGCAAGGGAAAGTCATCCTTCGGACTAGCTCTATTCAAGTCCCTGAAATCCACGCATACCCGGATCATGCCATCCTTCTTCGGCACTGGAACAATGTTGGCCAACCAAGTCGGGTATTCGGATACCAGCAAGAACCCTGCGTCAATTTGCTTGGTGACCTCTTCTTTGATCTTGAGGGCCCAGTCCAGGCAGATCCTTCTGAGTTTTTGTTTAACGGGTCGGGCCTCGGGATCAAGAGGGATCCGGTGCTGTACAATCTCAGGATCGATTCCAAGCATGTCTTCATAGGACCACGCGAAAACATCTTTGAAATCTTTTAATAAAGCGACTAAGCGCTCGCGTTCCTCCGAAGACAACGTGGACCCGATCTGGACCAGCCGCGGGTTGTAGACACCCCATTTTTGACCGCCCTCGAGACTTGGGCATTACTGATGGTTTACCTGGTGGAGAAAACTATGCAGGGCAAATGTCCAGTTTCTTCGGCAAGGAGAGAGACAAATCTCAACTTCACACCCCATTTTGGACCAAAACTATTTTGGATGGTTTTGAGACCTTAAAACCCTCTCTTTCAAAACATTTTTGAAATAAAATTCCCACGATGTTCCGACGCTCGCATTTCGGTAAATGGTGCGCTTTTCTGTAAACCGAGCAAGGACAAAGTGGAGATGAATGAAAGAGAGATGAAATCTTTGAAAAATCTTTCAAAACACCTTACTTCTGGGTTTGAAGTTGAAGAGAAGAGGAGAAGAGGGGAGAAAACAAGTTGGAGAAGAGGTTCGGCATGAATCCGGGTAGAAGAGAGTCGAGCAGTCCTCGCTAAATCAAGCTCATCTATCTATACACTTGGAGTTAAGCTATGAGGCCATAACCATTGGAAAGAAGACTTTCGGGGCTTCATTTTTCACTCAAGAATCTCTCAAAACCAAGTCCGGGTGGGGGAGGTATGATTGGTTGAAGTTGGGCATCATCCAGGTTGGATCGAGTCTGCGCGGCTTCACCAAAAAGGGCATAACTTTTTCCACAGAAGGAATTTTAATGCAAGGTTTGCGCCATTGGAAAGCTAACTTCCGGGGCTTCAATCTGGACACCCACCTGCACTTTTTGACCTCATCGGCCACCCATCGGCACTCTATTTATCCGACCGGCTAGTATAAATTGCAGGTCGGCAATATATTGTGCCGACCGGCAATTTATTTGGCCGATGACCCTTTTTCTTGGCCGGTTTGACCCTTTTGACTCTTGCAGGCATGGTGCATGCCAGCTGTGCCAGCTGGGACGCACAGACCCAGCTCTCCATGCATATATGTGCCTATTTTGAGCCTTTGACCCCAGTTTTGGACCCTTTGCTCAAGGCTTCTTGAGGAAGCCTTGACCCCTTGTCTTGACTTCCTCAAGAAGCTTGCACCCTTGCCTTAGCTTCCTTGATAAGCCTTGCCCTTCTTGATCCCCTTGACCCTTCTACAATAGCTTCTCTAAGAAGCTTGGAGTCTTCCTCTTGTCTATATAAGAAAGGTCCCTTCTCCTTTGATTGGGTTAGATTTTTTTGAGCAAGAAACCAGAAGATATACACATATATCTCACCTCCCTCTCCATATCTCTCTCATTCAACCATCAAATACCCTTGTTCTTGGGCCATTTCCTCACCAATCCATAGCACCACACCTCTACACTTCATTTCAGTACATTGGAGGCCATTTGTAGAGGCTAGGAGCTCATTTCCTTGGATCAAAACCTGCTGGTTTATTGGTCTACAAGGGTAAGCACACTTTTCCCCTAAACTAGCATTTTATTGGTTCATATCTAAGCCATATTTTCTTGCACATTTGAGCTCCGACCAAAACTGAAAGTGTCATTTTTTTGAGCTCTATTTCATCTTTAATTAAGGGTCTTACCCTGTTTGGGACCCCCATCTTGCACTTCCTTCATTATCCCTTTGTATGCCATTTTCTTGAGTAGTATTTTTGGCCTATGAGTAATCTGTTTTGGAGCATGATGTAAACTGAGAATAGGTTTATTTTGAGCCCGTCTTCAACATTGAAGAAGGGCTCACCACTGTTTGGGACCTCCATGTACCACTTGCCATCGCACCCCTCTTTGGTCCCCATTTTTGCATGATTCATTAGCTTATTGAGCTTCTGTTTTTGGACCTTGGTCTGAACTGAAAATGGCCCTAAAATGACCCCCTCTTCATGTTTCATTTAGGGTCTAGGGCTGTTTGAGACATCCTTGGTATACTTCATGTTATAGCCCTCTTGGTGGCCTCATTTTGCATGATATTTTGAGCATGTTTGTATACTGTTTTGGGCTCGATCATCTATTGTAAAGTCATATTTTTGGCCTCTCTTCAATATTGTAGAAGGCCCCTTCTCTGTTCGGGGCCAGCATTTGTGAGTTGCTTCATTGCCTCCCTTGCGGAGCCATTTTTGCATGCTAATTTAGCCCCACTTGTACTCACTGTTTGGCCATGCTTTAAACTGTAAACATGCTTGTTTCGGGGCTGCCTAGCTTCTGTCTTCACACTTCATGTACAAATCATGCATGCATTGCATAGCTATAGGCCATTTCATGTGCTTAATTTCATGTTTCAGGACTCGTTCCATGCATCGGGTTTCATCTCGCCATGTTTCGGGACTGTTTTCCCCCACATTTCAGTGCTAAAATTCACATGTTTGCATGTCATATTCCATGTCTTGCCATGTCTCATTAGAGTGGCATTCCGTGCCGTAGGTTCGGTCCTCGGTTTGCGTGCACGCGTGCACGTATTTCGAGTTGTCTCATTTTCATCTAATGGCCTCCTATGTGAGTGTGGCTGAGGTCCACTTGTATTGGTGTAAGCCCATCTTGCATTGTGTATGCCATGTTACAATGCGTTGTGCATGTTATGTTGTTGCATTGCGTCATGCCTTGCATGCTTGCTCGCATATTCATATTGCATATTTAGCTCACATGCTTAGGTTGCATTTGGCATGCATCCCTTGCCTCTTGATCAAGCATGATAGAGGTTGGGGCCTTTGATGTGTTTTGTGCTTGCATTTCATTTGATATCAAAGTTGCTAACTTGGCTTTTGGGCCATCATGCATTGAAATGCCTGATTGATGGCCCTGAGGTCAAGGGCCATGCTCCCTTGAGTCCATTGCATGATAGGGAGTGTGTCCATGCACACATTTGCTTGAAATTCTGTGCCATATACTGCCTGTCCTCTGTTGCTGTCAAAACTGTTTTCTGTAGGAAGTTTCTGCCGACCGGCAACACACAGTGCCGACCGGCCATTGGTGAATGGCCGATATCTTCATCAGCAGCCGATGGCATTTTCCCGTGGCCGGTGGCCATTTCCTCTAGCCGATGGTATTCTACAGTGTGCAGGAAACTTGTTCCAGGACTTTGGCAGTCTTTGGGGAGGCAGGGCAGTGTAAACAGAGGCAGCAGTGGCATGGTGAGGGTTTCCGGGCAAGTCGGATCGGACATGCATTATTCACGCATCCCGAGGCGGGGGCTGCGGCCATCTTCTCTTTGCATTTATTTTGAGTAGTTAGAAATTCTGTAATAATTTATTTATTATTCGGACTGTAATATTTATTTGGTCCTTCTGAGTGAGGGCGTATTTGTAATAAGTGTGCGTGAGTGTGTGTATGTCTTCCAACCCCACGTCTTTCTTCCCTTTTATTTACCTGCTTATGACGGTAGATTAGGGCATATTTAAAATTAGCATACCTTATGCAATGCATGCGTGCATCCATACATTTGTCTTACATGCACCGGGCTCGGTACATCACGCTAACTGCATTGTATTTCAATTTCCAAATTGAATACTTGTTACTTGTAGCATTTCACATGCCATGCTTAGGATAGCCGAGCCTGTCTAGATTACACCCTTGCTTGCGTTGCATTAGCCACTTAACATGAACTAGGATCATGCATATGATTACTAACTAGTTTCTGTTTTGGCTTTGAGTACTAGGTGAGTTTTTACGCTTTAGCATATCGCATGCGTGTGAATGTTGCCATAACAGCATGATTACCATGAGGCTAGCTGCTTATGTGATATAACTGCTTGAATGCCTGTGGGTGAAGGTTGGATTGTTTGAGTTGGAAAAACTCATTGAAATCCGTGTTTTAGCCTACTTGCGAGTAGCAAATTTCAAAGCGCTTTTCAAAAAACAAACGGATATGCAATGCTTGTTTCCAAATTAGGCATTCTAGTCTATACTTGTTTGCTGTGCGCATAACATAGTAATTCTAGGCTAATAACCGGAATAAGAACGCATAACGTTTTCAAAATCGGATATCATGGTTAGTAGAGGCCGGTTTTCGGACCGGGCGAAAGGGGGTGCTCATAGCTAACCTTCCCCAATCGTACCCAAGCTCCCGAGCCAAGACAACTTTGGTGATGACGGACACATGGCCTTCGGCACCGAGTCAGGGTTTCCTAAATTTCCCATTTTAAAAAAATATTTAGGTGGCGACTCTGTATCTGGCAAAGCAGTCCATGTTTGGCACTTCTTTTCAAAAATCTGTTTTCTCAAACGATTTGCCAGAGTTGGACTCTTTGGTTCAGATTAAGAACCGTAAAACAAAAAAGGGGAGTCCGAACTGTAGCCGAGGTCCCCCGCAGCCGTGTTACACGGGTCCTCCTCAATACCAATATTCACAGTAGTGATTTCATCCATTAAGGGTTTAACAAATCTCTCCTGCTCCTGTTCAATTAAGCGTTGCAAAACCGGAGGAATTTCTTCCTCGTCGTTTTCATCAAAATTTTGAAAGTCTGAGTTAATGCAATAAATCAAGGGCACAGAAAAGTACTCACAAACCACAGCCACATCATTCTCATTAAGCACATCCAAATCGTCCGATTCTTCGGTTACAACAAACTCAAAAGAGAAAGAAAAAGACGACTTGGACAGGACTGTGGTATCCGGGTTATCACCCCCAGGAATACCGGACTCAGACTCAGTCGAGCTAGAACCTGATTCTGACTCAACAGATTCGGAGGAATCAGATTCCGGCTCACTACCTGACCCGATTCTGCTTGACAAAAATCCCTCTTCATACTGCCAAATGAGAGAGGGTGCGATAGATGCATCCAAAATGTTTGCTGGTAGGCCCGCAGCCATTTCATTCCCGATCACGCATACCGAGAAGTTATCCCCCAAACACTTCTGTTCGATCGGAGGATCTGAAAGTAGACACGCCAGCGCTACCCCCATTTCACTTTCGGCGTTCTCAGACTCCACTTTCTTGCTCTGCTCAGTCTCAGCTAATGGGTCCGTCTGCTCTTCGACAACGTCATCCCCGGATAATTGTAGGTCAAAGAAAATCTCAAAGCCTGGCACGCGCTTCCTCTCCGCGTTCAGCCACGGCTCTGGGAAGCCACAAAACGGAAAGTCCTTCCCCTCCCGGACGAAACGTCCGTTTAGGATACCCTGAATGGGTCTATGCATCAGCTCAAAAGGCTTCCCCGCCTGCTTCGCTCTGGCTCTCCCAGCCATCTCCTTACCTTTCCTTACCCAATCCTCTTTGGTGGGCAGATAACCCAAGCCAAAGGTGTGTGGGTTGTGTGGCACTTCAGCCAATGCTGCGACGCCTTTCCAGCCGCTCCTTCCCAATCCCATCCCGGGGATGTGCTGAAACTTGTTCATGAGGTATACTGATTGAGCACTGACATACACCCCCTCATTAACAGCTAAGATGTTCTGCACGACCCGGGCCTCAGCCAGGGTAAAACCGGATAAGAACACATCCTCCATACCGTGTTCAATTTCCAAAACTGGCGTAGATACTTCCAGTGGTGGATAGATCGATGAATTCCCAAAAACAATGGCTACTCCCTTTCCATGGGGGTATTTCACCATCTGATGCAAGGTGGACGAAACTGCCTTCACCTGGTGCAACCACGGCCGCCCCAAAAGTAGGTTGAAGATCGCAGGAACTTCCAAGACGTGAAAGTCTACCTCATGCTGTCCCGGCCCAACCTTGGTCTGAATTTTCACTGTCCCCATGACATCTCTGCTCGTGTTGTCATACGCCCGAATCACCTGGGCTGTCGGCACAAAATCCACGGTCTTTAAACCGATTGCATACGCAGTCCTTGCCAGGCACACATTGATGGCGGACCCTGTGTCGACCAGCACCACGGGTATCCATTTGTTTCTACATTCCACAGAGATGTAGAGTGGCCTGTTATGGTTCGCACCCTAAGGTGGCAATTCTTTGTCGGAGAAAGTCAACATCGGGGTAGCCCCTCCCGGAAAAACTAAGCCCACCAGCTGTTCGAGCGTGGTGTCTATTGAGAGCTTGGCCTTGTCCATGGCCGATAAGACAGCTTGTCGATGCACTCGCGATGCCATAAGCAGTCCCCAAATGGAGATGTCTGCCTGCATCCTTTTCAACTGCTTCAGTACAGCCTCTTCTTCGAGTTGCTTCTCTTTCTGTTTCTCAGCCTCCTTATCTTTCCCAGACGCCTCTGGCTGATCTAGATATGGGGGCTTGAAATACCGCCCACTTCTAGTCATATGATCGACTTTGCCGATATACCAGGTATCGTCTGGCTGGTTACTCCCCTAATCCTCATCCGTGTGGGCAAGACATAGATCATCGTCTTCCCACCACATTCCGTTGGCAGCCAATAGACACATGTCTCACTCCGGTACAATTGCACTCGCAGTACTCTCCGTCCACATGCTCGCAGCATTCTCTATCTTCATGCACACAGCATTTTCAGCCCCCTCAGGGCCCTTAGCTTTCCTGATTCTCTCAAAATCCTCAAACCTTTCTTGTTCCAACTGTGTCAGTACAGCTGGCTGTTCAACACTTCCCACATTCACAATGCTCGAGTCCTGAGCGAAATTCTTAGCACCGGCGCTCTCCGACGATTCATTCTGATTTCCGGCCCTTCCGGCCACAACTGATGTTCTTGCCCCTGCCGGGCCCTGTTCCAACTGAGTTTCGTCAATGACGTCTGGTAGGTCATCTAGCCATCCGGCGACCTCTGCTGACTCCTCAAAATCAAACCAGTTGACTGCCTTGTCCCCTGGATTTTGTTCACTGAAAAACTGGAGGTTAGCGAAGTCCTCTTCCACAGCCGCAAAGTCATCTGTCCTCTGACCAGATTCATCCCCCTGTATCACACAAAGCTTTGCCCCTGCCGGCAATTCCACATTTGGCCCAACCTGGCCTATTGTCAGAATGTAGTCATTCGGACTGTATACCTCCTCAGCAAAACTCCCAGATTCCCCAGATTCTGACTCAACAATCCCATTCTCCTCTGAAATCTCCCCTGTTCTGTCTTCAACAGTCACCACCAATGGTTCGGGTTGGGTTCTGGAGATGCCCAACATGCACAAGTCAGTGCAGTCAGGAAGGAGCACCTCCGGCTTAGGTAGGTGAGATGGGGTGATATAGACACTAGGATCGTAAGACACGACCCCAGTCTGGATAAAGCTGATTCTTTTGGGAGGTGGAGCTTGGTTGTGCGGTGGGAGAGGGTTTGTTGTGACATTGGGTTTTTCTGGAGGCACAATCACCTGCTTGTCAACGAGATCCTGAATCTCATGACGCAATCTAAAACATTGGTCAATGTCGTGACCATGTTGTTGGTGATATGCGCAGTATTTTGCTGGGTTATGAGAGGGAGGGAATGGATTTGGCAGTGGCCTCGGCTCCAGGGGCTTTAAGTGCGCTTTCCTGATTAATACTCCCAGAGCCTTGGACAGGGGCATATATAAAGGCGTGAAGGTTCTTTGGCCTCTGGGTTGGAATCTGGTGGCTTGTGTGTTGCTTCCGGAGGCACCGGAAAAAGGCGTAGCTGCCATGGGTTTTGGAGAGGGGATGGTGGTGACCATGCTTACCTCTAAAGCTCTAGCATTTGTGGCATTGCTGGTGCCTGTATTGTTGTTGCGGTTGAAGGTTCTTCAGGGTTGCTTTCTGTCTTGGTCAATCAGACCTTGTTTCATAGCATCCTCAATTTGCACCCCCATCTCGTGCAAATCTGAGAAGGTAGGGAAGGGGAGCACGATCATTTTCTGCATCAGTTTAGGTTGGAGATTGCGCACAATCATCCGAATTTGATCTTTATCAGTGGGCCTTAGGGTCATCATTGAAGCCTTGGCCCTCCACCGGGCTACAAAATCTGAGAAGTTCTCCTTAGGCTCTTGCCTTGTTGTCTCAAGATCACGGGTCGTAATCTCGATTTGAGTGTTATAGGAGTACTGCGCAATGAAAGCCTCGGCCATCTCATTCCAGTTTCTCTTGACATCATCCTCTAATTTTGCGTACCAGATAGCGGCGACACCCGACAGGGCCCGGCCGAATAGTGAAAGCTTCTGCGGTCTGGTGAGGCCCATCGACCGTAGTATATTTGAGAACAACCGGAGATGCACCATGGGATCCCCAGATCCATCGAAGCGGTCAATTTGCGGCATTTTGAACCTATCTGGCAGCGTCACAGCCACATCGGTATACCCGTCCTCGATGTCTAGGATGGACTTTACCCCTTGGGATTTCTTGAACAACTTTTCAAGCTTGCTCAATTTCAATGTTGTATGGTCCACCTCTAACTCAAAGGGAGAGTCCAGTTGATTGACAGGCATAGGTGCCTTAGATAGTTGAGGTAGAATCGGGGGCGGAGCCGGCCCCGTTAGGATGTCCGTATCTCCCTGGACATTTGGTGCCTCCCCAGGTGCCGGAACTCCTGGTGGGGGAGGAGCTTGGTGGGAAGCAGATGCCCCAATTTGTTGTTGCAGCCTGGCAATTACCTCTGCCTGCTGGGCCATGATCTCGGCCTATTGCTTGGCAAACTTATCTCGACGAACAGCATCCTACTGCATGGCTCTCATGGTTTCCTGCATCTGACGCATCATTTCCTCAACTCCTGGCATTCCTGCCATACTGCTCTGGTCTACCTGAACTACTGGTAGGTCTATCTCTATGGCAACAATTGGGATCTCAGCCCGACTGTCCACTGATGGGGTAAACCACTGCTCTGGCAACCTCTGCTCGGATACACTACGTCTTCTCAACCTCCGTCTGACAACCGGGGGTAAGGAATAATACACTGGTTGTCCGTCGACCAGATCCTCAGATTGATTGAGTCGGCAACCTCTTGTCCAGAGTGCTTGGGGAATATCTGCTTGGTCTGAAGCAATTGTGTTAAACTACCTAGCAAAAAGATAAATAAAGCAATAATAAGGAAATACACAACCAGATAAACGGACAGCATAACAGCGTAAATAAACACAACACACAGTCGGGTATAATCAATACGCAGTTGATAAGCTGAAATACACTATTCTCAAAGACTGATCATTATTCCCAAATCACTGTCCCCGAAGCTGAATCTGATACCCGCAGATAATTGATTCCGAAAATACTGAACTGGTGCCCGCAGGCCTGATACCCAAAATACTGAACTGGTGCCCGCAGGCCTGATACCCAAAATACTGAACTGGTGCCCGCAGGCCTGATGCCTAAACTTGTAAACTGATACATGCATTCCTATAGAGACGCACTCTAAAAGCACATAACAAGCAAATGAGAGCTAAAACACCCCTATGTTGGGGTAAGGTTCCCCTGTCCTATTTTGTCAGGAACTAGGGTTTCACTACGCACGCAGCGGTTTCAAACAACCTATAAACGGGTAAGCAACCTGTCCTAGCTTGGAATGGTCACTATGGATTCCGAATATGCACTAGGTCGAATGGTCAAAAGGGGTGCCCCGGTAAAACCGGGGTTTGTGTTCCCGTCGTGGCAGAGCCCGCAACCGGTCAGCCTTATGGCACACTTCGTAAAGTGAGCCTTCGGCAAACCGTTCAGGAATAGCATACGACAAACACGGTGTCCTAGGCGCACCAATGCAAATGAAATGCAAAGAAACACATAAGTTTAGTCAAAACCAAATATCATGAGTTCGAGTCAAATTCTCTAACTCCCCAACAGAGTCGCCAGAAACTGTAGACGTCCCCAAACGTCCCGGAAGGGAATCCTGTTTTGTTCATTTGGGCTTACTACAGTTCAGGACTCAATGTCACGGTTCTGTATCTAATCTCACAGAGTGCAATGCAAGATCGATGAATCATCAAAGAGTCCAAATCCGGCAAATCGTTTTTGAAAACAGATTTTTTTAAAAGAAGTGCCAAACATGGACTATTTTGCCAGATACAGAGTCGCCACCTAAATATTTTATTTTGGAAAATTTAGAAAACGCTGGCTCGTTGCCAAAGCCCACGTGTCCGTCATCACCAAAGTTGCCTCGGCTCGGGAACTTGGGTACGATTGGAGAAGGTCACTTCGTGAGCACCCCCGCTCGCCCGATCAAAGATCGGCCTCTACTAACCATGATATCTAGTTTTGAAAACGTTATGTGCTCTTATTCCGGTTATTAGCCTAGATTTACTACGTGATGCGCACAGCATACAAATATAGACCGGATCACCTGAATTGGAACAAAACATTTCATGTTTGTTTATTTTGAAAATGGTTTGATGGTGCTACCCACAAGTAGGCTAAGACGTGGATTTGCCACCCTCGGGTGGGCTTAGAAAACAAGGTGATTTGCCACTATCTAGTGGGCTTAAAACTCGCATTCAATGAATTGTTCCAATCCAAATAACCCAACCTTCACCCACAGGCATTCAGGCAGTTATATCATATAAGCACATAGCCTCATGGTAAGCATGCTATCATGGCAGTCACTCACACACATGCAAGGATGCTAAAGCATAAACACTTACCGAGTACTCCAAGCCAAAACAGAAACTATGTTAGAAATCCATGCATGATCCTAACTATGCTGAAATGTCTAATGCAACACATGCAAAAATGCAACTATAATAGGCTCGGCTATTCTAAGATGACATATGATAATGCTACAGTTAACACGTATTCAACTTGAAATTGAAATACAATGCAGTTAGTATGATGCGCCGAGCCCGGTGCATGCAAGACAGATGAATGGATGCAAACATGCGAACATAAGTATGCTAATTGAAACATGCCCTAATCTAACCATCATAAGCTGGTAAATAGAAGGGAAAAAGACGTGGGGTTAGAAGACATACATCACACACACGCACACTTATTACAATTGTGCCCTCGCTCGGAGGGTCCGAAAGAATAATACAGTCCGAATAAATAATACAGTCCGAATAAATACAAAACCCTAATTAATTAACAAATTAATCTAGGAAAGCAGGTAAATTAGCATGCAAGCTATGGACCACCTCAGCTTTGTTCCGAATGGTGAATGATGCATGCTTGAGTTGCTTGGCGCGGAAATCCATTGCGATGCCCCGATTTGCCTTTGTTTGCAATTAATGCCGAAATGCTGTGCAAAGCTCTAGAAGGCTGCTGATTTCTGATTTGCTATAACAGAGAGCAAGAAAGGGGCATGGCACAGTATTTTCACATATGTATGCACACCTCGATCCTCGTGCCACCAATCACGCATCTCGATGCATGATGGCCGAGGAGTCGAATTGCACGACTCGATGTGAAATGAATGCACATGACAACACAACAAGGCCTAGACTCCATCATGGGTAATCCGGAGTGTCGGCGATCGGGAATTGAGACACGTTTCGTCACTTAGAGTACGAAACATCCCTCGTTTCCCGTGCTTGGGCTAACTCCTATCCCAAACACAATGCAATATGAAATAACATACACAATGCAACTAACATGTAACCTAGCATACGCAATGCTATGGACTAAAATGGCATACACAATGCACGTGATGTAACATGGCATACACAATGCTCTAACATACAACCTAGCGTACGCAATGCTATGGACTGAAATGGCATACACAATGCAAGATGGACTTACACCAACATGAGTGGACCTCAGCCACACTCACATCAGTGGCCATGTGACGGAAATGAGACAACCGAAACACATGCAAGCAAGCACGATGCAAGGGACCGTTCCTAAGGCATCAAATGCCACTCTACCAAAGCATGGCAAGGGATGAAAGATGACATACAAACATGCAATTTCCAGTTCTAAAATGAGATGCTCAATGGTCCCAAATCATGGAAATATGTCATCCAATGCATGAAATAGGCCTCGAAACTCAAAACTGGACAAATGCATTGAACCACAAGTATACAAAGCAAGCATTATTTGACCATGAGGCATGGAAACAGAGCCAAGGCAGTCCTAAATATGACCAAATCAGTTCTAAGCATGGCTAAAAAGTGCTAACATGAAGGGCTAAAACAACATGCAACATAGGCTAATAAGCATGGTTTTCATGGCATGTATATGAAGCATAAGAGAGGTCACCAAACCAGCCAAAAACAGAGACATGGTATGCTAAAATATGCCCAAATAACCACTGAAATGTATCCAATGCATGCAAAAATGATGGCCTCCTTTGGAGGGCCGTGAGGTGGATTACTCAACACATACAAGATACACATGTAAAATGGCAAAACCAACTCTGGAACTCAATTATGACAGCCCTAAAACTCACTAAAAAGGCCCTGAAATTGATCAATGAAGTATGCAATGAAAGGTCCCCTTGAAAGGCCTTAAGGAGGATTGCTCCACACATGCATGAGGGACACAAAATATGGCCAAAAGGGCTCCGGACAGAGCTAAGGCAGACCTCAAAACTCACATAATAGGGCATGATACAAGACTTCAAAGCATGCAAGATGGAGCCCCTTTGGAAGGCCAAAAGGGCCAACAAACAAGACAAGAATAGAGGGGGTCACCCCCCTCTAATTTTGGCTCTCAAAACAGTGTGTTAGCCACTGAAAATCCACTGGATTTCAGTGGCTAGAAGGCCAAACAAAGCATGCAACAAAGGCCTAGATGCAAAGATAAAAACAAGAGGCAAACAAGCATTCAAGGAAGTAAATGACCTCAAATAGAAAAATGCCCTTAATCAAACATCAAGAGGGGCTCAAAATAAGACTCTTTTCAGTTTATAACAAATCTAGAAAATGCTCACAAGTAAGGCTAAGATAGAAAGCAAAATAAGCCTACAAAGAGGGATAGAGCATACAAGGAGGTAGATGACCTCAAACAGAAAAGTGTCCTCAATCAAACTTCAAGAGGGGCTCAAAATAAGACACTTTCAATTTATAACAAAACCCAGAAATGCTTGCAAACAAGGCTAAACAATGGAGCAAAATAATGCAAAAATGGGGGAAATAGAGACTTACCCTTGTAGACAATGACTCCAGCAGCTTCTGGACCAAGGAAGTGAGCTCTCAACCTCTGCAAATCAGCTCCAAGATGCTTGGATGGATGGTGGAGGTGTTGTGCTAAGGGTTGGTGTGCAAATGGCCAAGAATATTAGGGTTTTTGGAGCTTAAGTGTAAAGATGTAGAGAGAGAGAGAGAGGTGTATAAGTCTTCAAAATTGTTGAACCCTTGCAAATGAAGATCAGCCTCTCCTTTATAGAGGAGAGGCTCTAAAGCTTCTCTAAGAAGCCTCAAATATCCTCCATACACGTGTATGGAGGATGCACCAAATGCCCCCCAGCTGGCACAGCTGTAATGCTTTCAGGAAGGGCAAAAAGCAGATAGCTGGCCGACCAGTTCAGGTGGTCGGCCGGCCACTTCCCCTGGTCGGCCAACCAGGGGTCAAAAGGTTCAATAAGAAAAGGTGGTCGGCCTACCCAGAAAGGTGGCCTCCTAGATGAGTAGAATACAGCTGTATGGTGGGAAGCCAGAAAATGTGACATAAGAGAGAGGAAAACCAGCTTTTTAGCAAGGTTCAAAAGGGTCAAGAAGAAATACTGGTCGGCCTACCCATATTGGTGGCCTCCCAGATGAGCACAACACAATGGTGGTATGAAAAACTAGAAATTGTGGCTCAAAAGTAAGAAAAACCAGCTTTCTGTCAAGAAAACCGGCTGGAGGAGAGAGAAAATGGTTTTTGAAAAAATTGCTGGTCTCCCACTATCTTACCACCTTCCTAGCAATGAAAATAGGGTCCATACTAAAAATGAACCCTAACCGATGCAAAACGAGGGTTCGGGGGCCAAAACACACGACCTGGGGCCCCGAAAACAGACTATTAAGCACCGAAGGTGGCGTATGACCACGAAGGTGGTCTCCCAGGCCACAGTGTCCCTCAAAAGGGAGGAAACAAGGTGTGTGCCAAAAACCGGAGCAAACGGAGGTAGTTAAGCGGTCCCGAACCGAGGCACACGGCCGACGGCTCCGAAAACTAGAAACTGGCCTCCAAAACGGGATGAATGGCCTACGACCACGAAACGTAGCCTACGGCCACTGAGAGATGGTTTACGAGACCTCTCCCTCCCTTTCTGGAAGAGAAAACAGAGAAAGAAGGACCCGATTCGCAAACCGAGGCAAAGCACAAAAAAGTCCCGAAGTCCGGAGGCAAGCCTCGCAACCGAGACTCTGAAACCTCAGAACGAGCACAATATGCAACATCACCGAGCGCTCAATCGATGATGTTTGAGTCTTAAGGTCGGTCAAAAATGGGGTGTCTACAAAATCCAACAAAACTAATTCTCTTTTTTTTTTTTTTTTCCTTTCAAAATTAATGAAAAAATAAAGAAAATACTATCTAAAGAGGAATATAATAATTCCATAATTTAGGTTGTTAGCTACTTTTATGTCGACAATTCTCATAATTACAATTGGATGAACAAAAAGAAATATAAATTAAAAGAATTTGGGCAAAAAAAAGCAGAATTGATATTTCCAAAGCAGAAAAAAGTTTTATCAGGTCTCCTCCAAAGCTGAAAAGATTCCAACCTTTCAATTTCAATAAAAAATCCAAAGTCCTAGCCACTACAAGTAAACTAGATTTTTTTTTTTAAAAAAATTCACCCAAAACAATGAAAATTAGGTAAAATACTATTTAAAGAGAACACTATACTATAATTTAGTAAATTTTGTTAAATCCTTTTCTACCAACAATTCTCATCATTCCAATTTGATTAACAAAAAAAGAAAGAAAGAAAGAAAGAAAGAAAAAAAAAAAAAAAACTCCAGAATACAATTTTCCATGTTTCACCAACTAACTAAAAAATTAAAAATCAAAAAACACAAAATTGATATTTTATCATGTCACTTCAGTTAATTTCAGCAAAAGTTACATATATTTCCACCAATACATACTTACATACATACATACACACACCTATAGATACAAAATATGAATACAGAAGGTAGAAATTCATACTCTAGATTTGTGTGATGTCTCTGAGCTCTATTCAGTTGTGGTAATGCAAGAGAGCCAAAAGCATAGAAAATTGAAGCTTTTGAGACAGAGAAATAAGAGTAGAGCAAGTACTGTTAAGTATTAACATGTTTGACATGCATCAACAGAAAACAACACACAGATACACAATTTGACACAAAGTGAAATTAAAAAGGACTCACAAGCTGTTGGACCATGGAACTAGTGATTGTTGATCCAGCAAGGCCAAATTGATCCAACAAGTTCTCAGCTTCTCTCAAGGATCCTTCCGCCTTGACAATTATCAATTTCAGTGCTTCCTTGTCAATTCTTAAATGCTCGCAAGCCACAATCTTGGCTAGCTTCAGTGTCATCTCCCCTTCTTAAGTTTTTGGGAAGCATAATTTTGACATCTTGATAATATGTTTGTGGGAACCATGTTTGCATCTACAGTGATGAGGACAAATACAACTCTAGAGCCATGTCCCCTTTCCACCATGCCAAAAGTTCATCCCATGCTTCTGCATTAAATGAGTGGCATTCCTTAATGATTAGCACTTTGAGACTTGGAATTGCTCGGTAATGAAGTGCTCTGCAGGAGAGTCTTAATTCTTTCAAATCCCGCTATTCTACTTCCAGAACACAACTCCATGATATAAAGGCTTCTTGAGCAGCCTCTACAACTCAGCACGGCTTAGGCTTCTTGAGTCCTGGCAACCCAATACCTATTGGGGCCTTAAACAAACATGACATTGTTTTATAAAATTATGATTTTTTAAACAGGCCAAACAGCCCCTTAGAATGGGAAACACAGTGCAAAAATATTCTGGGCAGATTTGCATAAAGTCTAATAAAAGTTCAATTTCAATATCTGAAATGCCTTTGTATTACCAAGTTAGTAAAAAAAATATTTGAAACCATTTGAAGCATAAAACAGCCATTGTAAGTGAGTGGTAAGTCTCCCAAACACAAAACAACACAACTCTCAAATGAGCCATACCAGCAAGTATAGCAAGTTAACAATCATCCAAGTAGACAAATTACTACAACTATTACATGCCTTCAAATACAAATTATATAGCATTAAAGTTAAAAAGTGAAATTGACTCTTCTTAAATAAGCTGAAAAAAATTAAATAATATATAATCTGTAACTGAAATCAAACACCATCAATTGACCTTTTTTTTACTTAAATAATAAAACTAAACCCAATGATTTATAATTTAAAAAAAATCAAACCCATTAAGAAATCCATTAAGAGTTCAGATTGAGTTGACACAACACTTCAGAGCTACATAGAATTGCATGAAATCAAATGGGCGAAGGATACAAAGGCCACATGAAAAGAAATTCTCAGTGAGGCATATTTACAAACAGGTATGGTGCATTCGATTCGTCAAAATCAAAAGCAGTTGCTCAAAATCAAACTCCATATTTAGATTCCAAAAACAAAATTCTTCATATTTAACATGTAACTTTCCACTTTGATCTTAACTAACCAACATATAAAAATAAAAAATATATATCATCTTTCAACTCAAAATTCAACATAGTGAAGGTTGGAGATAGAGGCTTTTGATCTAAGATCTGAGGGCAAAGCAAAGCAAAGCAGAAAATCACAGAGTTTTGGGTGAAAAGTGAGCAGAACAGAAGTAGAACAAAGAAGCACAAAATGAAGATGCAACATTAACAGAGTCGAAGATTTGAAACCCTTGAGAGAGAGGACAAAGATGCAAGATTTAACTGATGGGGGGGAGAGAGAGAGAAAGTATGAAGAAGAAGAAGAAGTAAGGTACCTTAATTGTGACGACCCAGAATTTTTCCCTCCGCTCGATCGAAGGAGTTAACGCTCGAGCGGACTTTTGGGGTTCCCAGCAATTTTACAGACGGCCTGAGATTCTGGGAGTTGTGTTTTTCTGCTCGAGCGGGGGATTCGACGCTCGAGCGGAAGGCTTTGTTGGTCTGCGCGCTCGAGCGCAAAGTTGGACGCTCGAGCGGGTCACCAGGTTGAGTTGAATTTCTGGGGCTCGTGGGCTCGTTTTGATATTTTTATTGGTATGTTTAGAACCTCCTCATTTTATTTTGGGATGTTGCTTGAAGGGGTAATTTGATGGTAAAGTAAGGTTGGACCCTAGAATGTAATTCGGATAGTTATTTTATGATCAGCCGTCACTCTTTTGTCCATATCTTTGTCCACAGTTAGAATTTGAATGTGGGGTTGGAACCATTGGAAAGCTTATTTCCGGGGCTTCAATTTGGACACAAGAACGACCTAAAACGGAGTCCGGATGGGAGAGTTATACCTGTTCAAAGTTTCGAAGTCTGTGCTGAAAACAGGTACGCTCGAGCGGGAATTCCTCCGCTCGAGCGGGAATTACGGGACAGCAGCTTTAAAATCGAGATTTTGGATCATTTCTCATATTTTCCTTCTTCCCTCTTCCTTCCTCTTCGCCTAAGTCCGAAACCCTAGCCCCAAACCCTTGAATTCCTTTACTTTGATCACGATCCACCATGGTTTTTGGCATCAAGGATGAAAAACAAGGGAGGATCAATGTTTTTATCCGATTAGAACTTGGTTTTGTGAAGGCTTCTTCTCAAGCTCACCCTTTTGCTAGATTATGGAGGTAAGGGTTTTAATACTCTTCAATATTTACATCCATAGATAGATTTGAGGTATTTTCATTGTATAATGGTAGAATTTTCATTCATGTTATGTATATAGAAGAAATTATGAGATTTTGGGAATTTTGGGTTTGAACATTGGGGGTTTTATGGTTTGAAGATGTTGGGAGTTAATTAATGGGTTAAAATGATGAATTATGAGTCCTAGGTGTATAATCAATGGAAAAGTTGGAATAAAAGTGTTGGGTTAATAAATTTGATTATTTCTTGAAATCTCCATATTTTCTTGAAACCCTAGGTTGATTAAAGATGATAACCAAAGATTTAACCCAAATTGAAAGTAAAATAATAAAATTAAGGTATTGAATTATGTATATACAAGTTTAATTGGAATTTGGTGATACTTGGAAATTATGTTTAGAATTTGCGAATGAACTTTGTTATGAGCACTGGGAATCATGTCTTAATGAGAAAGGAGATTGGGGGGAAGGGTTTGTTGACGATGTGAATGATGTAAACTTGGCTACGGAATATTGAATTGAGTCTTAGCAATTTAATTTGAATTATGTGGAATTATATTGGTAGTATTGAGTTAAATAATGTTAAATAGTGTGAATTATATTGGATAGTGATAATTATGTGGGGTTATATCGATTATGTCGAATTGTGTTAAATGTTGTTGAATTGAATTGTGTAGGGTTATCTGCAGGGACGGACCTAGCATCTAAACACTGTGAGTAGTAGTACAAAAATGTACATGTTATTTATTGTTGATAATTATTGTCATTAATGCTCTGTTCTTTGGGAGTGTTCTACGAATATTATGAAAATTGGAAAGTTATGTGACTCCATGTGAATTGGAAGTTATTTTGTTGTGTTACAAGTTTATAAGTTAAGTCCGTTACAAGTTTATATATGTTATAAGCTCAAGAACGTTACAAGTTTATTTATGTGGCAAATTCAAGTACATACAAGTTTAAGTAAATTTACAAGTTCAAGTATGTACAAGTTCAAGTATGTTACGAGTTTTACGTATGTTACAAGCCCATGTATGTTACAAGTTCACGTATGTTAGAAATTCAAGTATGTTACAAGTTTAAGTACGATACAAGCTTAAATGTGTTACAAGTTTATGTATGATACAAGTTCATGTATGTTCTAAGTCACGCATGTTGCAAGTTCAAGTATGGTTTCAAGTATAGTTCAAACATGTTTTAAGTATGGTTCCCAGTATATTACAAGTTCAGGTATGTTACACGTATGCTTCAAGTAAGTTACGAGTATGTTTCAGGTATATTTTAAATATGTTACAAATCTAAGTATGCTACAAAGTTTGATACATTTTCAAGGGCTTTAATGCCAACATGTTCACAAGGGCTTCATGCCATTTTCAAGGGCTTTAATGCCAACATGTTTACAAGGGCTTCATACCATTTTCAAGGGCTTTAATGCCAACATGTTTACAAGGGCTTTATGCCATTTTCAAGGGCTTTAATGCCAACATGTTTACGAGGGCTTTATGCCATTACAAGTTACAAGGGCTTTATGCCATTACAAGTTATGAGGCTTTTATGCCATTACAAGTTACAAGGGCTTTATGCCATTACAAGTTACAAGGGCTTTGTGCCACATGTTCAAGGGCTTTATGCCATATGTTTCAAGGGCCATATGCCAACATGTTTAAAAGTTTAATACTATGATATTCAAGGGCTTAAAGCCGTTATGATTCAAGCTATTATGTTTTAAGACTGGGCCTAAGGCCGTTATGAAATTTGTGCAGAATCAGACTAACTATGTGAACTCTGCAATTTCACACTCATTGATATATTATGTTTCAAGTTAAGCATCGTTTTGTTATGTACTATTATTCATTGAGCCTGGCTTACTTTGTGTTATGTCTGTTCTGTAGGTGATCACCTTGGAGGTCAGTCTTAACCCTTGGTACTCGCCTTTCAGTTGTCAACCTCAGTGTGTCCAGGCACCCAGACCAAGCCCATGCATCTCTGTAATGATTTTATTAAAATATTTGGTTATTGTCTATACAAGTGAGAATGTATGTATATGACCCCTATTCTTTAATAATGTTTAGTTATACGCTCAGTAAAGGAGCTGAGTACGTGTATGTGATCCTGGCATGTTAGTAATAGCTCAATGGATGTTATTTTATGTATTTTATATCATTAAATGCTTCCGTTCAGGCCCCGTATTATATGTATAACAGGTTTAGTGTCTGCTTTTGAATGGGTCATGCCCAAACCTTTAGGGGCGGGTTTTGGGTCGTGACAGGTGGTATCAGAGCACGAGTTGCTATCTCACACACGGATCCATTGAGCTGTAGGATGTCTAGAAAAGACTTAGGCTTCATGCATGACATCCTTAGTGCATACGAAAAGACTGATAGCAACGTTAAATGTAATTTGTTTACGTTAACGATTATGAGCCATGTTTATCGTACCTTCCTTGTGTATATATATTGTGATTGATTGTTGTGTAGAGTATGGCAGAAATAAGGATAGAGGATCACCTCGGGTTGAATGAAAAGGGAAAAATGATTGGTAAGTAATGCACATGCAATTTTTGGTTGATATTTGTAAACTGATAGTTACCTATCATTTATTTAAATGATTTGCTTAAACACTAAGTATAGAATATTTAGTTATGATATGGTGATGTCTTCCTTGTCATGGTACTGTTTGGACCTATGATTTGAAAAGTTATTGCAATACGTATTTTGATAAGTTGTGTTTGGTATAATAGTTGAATCATGTTACGTATCACTGGCTGGAAGAGAAAGTTATGTATACAGTGACCCACATGAGAAGTAAATTATTCTATTTTGTTAAGCGCACAATAATGATATGATATGACAAGCAATGCTTTCTTTTCTGATATGTTACGTTACGAATTAAGGAATGATGATCTATGTGTGTAAAAGTATTAATGGCATCCTGAATACAAGGCCCTTACCCGGGGGTAATAATATCGTGGTCTTATGGCCCTTACCCGGGGGTAATAATACCGTGGTTTAAGTATGCTACAAGATATCTCTTGCCACTGACGGTTTTGTACGAGTGGATTATGATTAAGTATAAATTCTGATTTCTGTTTCTGATTCAAGTACGACTAAGAATATGTATGAATATGTTTCTGTTTATCCGTTCCATTTATACTATGTTATAACGTGATGTGAATTGATAGTGTCGAATGAGTTCAATTTATGTGTAATCGGGATTTGTTTATGGAAGTTATGATGTGAATTGTTCTGCATGATATCAAGGATTTCGGTGAAAACGAATGGACATGGGAATCTTCCATTTTGCTAATGGGTTAATGATACGTATTGGGCATTTACCTTCTCTTATATGTTTAGACAACTTTGTACGATACTCACTATGTGATTACAAATTGATGGACTACCACATTGAATTAATTTTACCAGGAATTACGCCTTACTAAGAATTATGAACCTTGATGTTACGAAATCAAATTATTCCTTTGATATACTATTGCACATGTTGTTTGATATTATAGAATCTGGAAGGATGTATTCTTATGGTTACTGATTTATGAACCTATGAACGAACCTGGTAGAATCTACGTACGAGGAATAACTGGAAACTCTATGTATGTTAACTAATCGGGCCAGATGATTGGTCTCTAATTTCTATATGACCGTTTGCTGATCCACTATAATTACAAGTTGTAAAGGCGAAACCATGTGAGTGACTTCGCGCCTTCCAGTGAGAAAAGGAAGGATTGTTTGAATAGTGGAAAGAGGGGGCCAAATTAATTTGTGCTATGACAAGAAAAGTGCTAGTAAAGGAAAATGTTATACCCTACGGTTATGAATGATTAGTCAAGTATGATTTTGAATTCAATTTCTGGCCTTGTTTTGATGATTGTATTTATTATTTAGATTTGAACATATGACGGCATGATCAGGTGTCTATAATGGGGATTCTTCTCCCCCCGTTCAGATTTTGTCAAGAAGTAGAGAATATAGTTAAATCTACATAATGATATGACTTTGATATGTTTTCGTAAATGGAAGATATGGTACCTCTTCGGCATAACCTTATTTGGTAGGTTCTAAGATCTGATTCAATGATGCATAATTGGATTTGAATCTAACCACGTAATTAAGTTATTCTGGGCCCAATATGTAACCGTAATGGTCGTGTACCACCGAGTAAATTGCATTATAAGATTCACTTAAGGAATTACTTAACAAGATAAGTTTGAACGTGCACTCCCTAATCAAAATTGCATATGAACTAGTAACACTGGGCCAATCTAGTGAGAGACTTAGTGGAGCGTACTTTCAATATGATTGAACTCAATGCATGATGTGGGAATTTATAAACTACGCGTTTAAGGGAATGTCAACTATTATGTTTTGTGCTTTTAAATGCTTATGGTGAAATTCCCTGAGCAATTATGATTAAGTAGTGAAACCATGTTTAAGGATGTCTATCTGTTTAACAAGAAACGTATCTGTTACACTTACGATATTTGAATAAGAAATTGGAAGCCTTAAAGGTTTAATTATCTGAATTGATTATGTATTTGTGATCAGCATAATTATGTTCACGAGATTTCAAAATGCTTAAACGATTGGATTTTGTCTTACGTATAGAAAGAAATAAGGGTTGAGAAGAAGAGCATAGATTTTAGAGGGAACAAATGAGAAAGTGAAAAAGTTGTAGAGATCCTAAAGCTTAAGATATGTTTGATTGACCTCTCTTGAAGTTGAGTAGGAATTGTATAATGGCCTTCACGGTTCTTTTTTAAGTGTCAAATGGAATAAAGAGTTGGTGATACCGTTAATTGAAGTGCAATCGAAAATTTTGATGTTGGACCGTACAATGTGAATTGTCTTTGAAATTGAGTTTTGGAATATTACAGGGTATGCTTCTGTTATGTTTGAACCGTCTTCTATTTGGTTCTCTTCAATTTCGAGGACGAAATTTTTTTAAGGAGGGAAGGGTGTGACGACCCAGAATTTTTCCCTCCGCTCGAGCGGAGGAGTTAACGCTCGAGCGGACTTTTGGGGTTCCCAGCAATTTTACAGACGGCCTGAGATTCTGGGAGTTGTGTTTTTCCGCTCGAGCGGGGGATTCGACGCTCGAGCGGAAGGCTTTGTTGGTCTGCGCGCTCGAGCGCAAAGTTGGACGCTCGAACGGGTCACCAGGTTGAGTTGAATTTCTGGGGCTCGTGGGCTCGTTTTGATATTTTTATTGGTATGTTTAGAACCTCCTCATTTTATTTTGGGATGTTGCTTGAGGTGGTAATTTGATGGTAAAGTAAGGTTGGACCCTAGAATGTAATTCGGATAGTTATTTTATGATCAGCCGTCACTCTTTTGCCCATATCTTTGTCCACAGTTTGAATTTTAATGTGGGGTTGGAACCATTGGAAAACTTATTTCCGGGGCTTCAATTTGGATACAAGAACGACCTAAAACGGAGTCCGAATGGGAGAGTTATACCTGTTCAAAGTTTCGAAGTCTGTGCTGAAAACAGGTACGCTCGAGCGGGAATTCCTCCGCTCGAGCGGGAATTACGGGACAGCAGCTTTAAAATCGAGATTTTGGATCATTTCTCATATTTTCCTTCTTCCCTCTTCCTTCCTCTTCGCCTAAGTCCGAAACCCTAGCCCCAAACCCTTGAATTCCTTTACTTTGATCACGATCCACCATGGTTTTTGGCATCAAGGATGAAAAACAAGGGAGGATCAATGTTTTTACCCAATTAGAACTTGGTTTTGTGAAGGCTTCTTCTCAAGCTCACCCTTTTGCTAGATTATGGAGGTAAGGGTTTTAATACTCTTCAATATTTACATCCATAGCTAGATTTGAGGTATTTTCATTGTATAATGGTACAATTTTCATTCATGTTATGTATATAGAAGAAATTATGAGATTTTGGGAATTTTGGGTTTGAACATTGGGGGTTTTATGGTTTGAAGATGTTGGGAGTTAATTAATGGGTTAAAATGATGAATTATGAGTCCTAGGTGTATAATCAATGGAAAAGTTGGAATAAAAGTGTTGGGTTAATAAGTTTGATTATTTCTTGAAATCTCCATATTTTCTTGAAACCTTAGGTTGATTAAAGATGATAACCAAATATTTAACCCAAATTGAAAGTAAAATAATAAAATTAAGGTATTGAATTATGTATATACAAGTTTAATTGGAATTTGGTGATACTTGGAAATTATGTTTAGAATTTGCGAATGAACTTTGTTATGAGCACTGGGAATCATGTCTTAATGAGAAAGGAGATTGGGGGGAAGGGTTTGTTGACGATGTGAATGATGTAAACTTGGCTACGGAATATTGAATTGAGTCTTAGCAATTTAATTTGAATTATGTGGAATTATATTGGTAGTATTGAGTTAAATAATGTTAAATAGTGTGAGTTATATTGGATAGTGATAATTATGTGGGGTTATATCGATTATGTCGAATTGTGTTAAATGTTGTTGAATTGAATTGTGTAGGGTTATCTGCAGGGACGGACCTAGCATCCAAACACTGTGAGTAGTAGTACAAAAATGTACATGTTATTTATTGTTGATAATTATTGTCATTAATGCTCTGTTCTTTGGGAGTGTTCTACGAATATTATGAAAATTGGAAAGTTATGTGACTCCATGTGAATTGGAAGTTATTTTGTTGTGTTACAAGTTTATAAGTTAAGTCCGTTACAAGTTTACATATGTTATAAGCTCAAGAACGTTACAAGTTTATTTATGTGGCAAATTCAAGTACATACAAGTTTAAGTAAATTTACAAGTTCAAGTATGTACAAGTTCAAGTATGTTACGAGTTTTACGTATGTTACAAGCCCATGTATGTTACAAGTTCACGTATGTTAGAAATTCAAGTATGTTACAAGTTTAAGTACGATACAAGCTTAAATGTGTTACAAGTTTATGTATGATACAAGTTCATGTATGTTCTAAGTCACGCATGTTGTAAGTTCAAGTATGGTTTCAAGTATAGTTCAAACATGTTTTAAGTATGGTTCCCAGTATATTACAAGTTCAAGTATGTTACAGGTATGCTTCAAGTAAGTTACGAGCTCAAGTATGTTTCAGGTATATTTTAAATATGTTACAAGTCTAAGTATGCTACAAAGTTTGATACATTTTCAAGGGCTTTAATGCCAACATGTTCACAAGGGCTTCATGCCATTTTCAAGGGCTTTAATGCCAACATGTTTACAAGGGCTTCATGCCATTTTCAAGGGCTTTAATGCCAACATGTTTCCAAGGGCTTTATGCCATTTTCAAGGGCTTTAATGCCAACATGTTTACAAGGGCTTTATGCCATTACAAGTTACAAGGGCTCTATGCCATTACAAGTTATGAGGCTTTTATGCCATTACAAGTTACAAGGGCTTTGTGCCACATGTTCAAGGGCTTTATGCCACATGTTCAAGGGCCATATGCCAACATGTTTAAAAGTTTAATACTATGATATTCAAGGGCTTAAAGCCGTTATGATTCAAGCTATTATGTCTCAAGCTATTATGTTTTAAGACTGGGCCTAAGGCCGTTATGAAATTTGTGCAGAATCAGACTAATTGTGTGAACTCTGCAATTTCACACTCATTGATATATTATGTTTCAAGTTAAGCATCGTTTTGTTATGTACTATTATTCATTGAGCCTGGCTTACTTTGTGTTATGTCTGTTCTGTAGGTGATCACCTTGGAGGTCAGTCTTAACCCTTGGTACTCGCCTTTCAGTTGTCAACCTCAGTGTGTCCAGGCACCCAGACCAAGCCCATGCATCTCTGTAATGATTTTATTAAAGTATTTGGTTATTGTCTATACAAGTGAGAATGTATGTATATGACCCTTATTCTTTAATAATGTTTAGTTATACGCTTAGTAAAGGAGCTGAGTACGTGTATGTGATCCTGGCATGTTAGTAATAGCTCAATGGATGTTATTTTATGTATTTTATATCATTAAATGCTTCCGTTCAGGCCCCGTATTATATGTATAACAGGTTTAGTGTCTGTTTTTGAATGGGTCATGCCCAAACCTTTAGGGGCAGGTTTTGGGTCGTGACATTAATCATGTCGATGGGTTGGATAACACAGGTGGCAAGCATGCCAGACGCTCCGCCATTGACGAAGGGTTTCACTGCGAGCCATACTCTTATGGATTTTGGCTTCTTCTTTCCCATTTCTTCTTTTGTTTCTTACTACAGAAAGAGGTCGCAACAATGGTGGAGCAAGGGTTGTGTGGTCAGTCACTCTCCCCCCCTCTCTTACTCTTCTATGCTCCTTTTGATGAACCCTGGTTCCTTTCGATTGTAAAAAGCCAAGAGTTAATCAATTTTGAATTTTTTTTTTTTTTTTTTTTTTTTTGGCGCGTTTGGCGCTCAACATTTTCATTTTGGCACCTATTTTATTTTGGTCATATTATTCACGGCAGAAATTGCGTGTCGAGAAAACTAAAATATTTTTAACGGCTAGTATATGTGCATCGTGAAAAGTATACTTTTTAACAACTTATTTTTTGTGCGCCGTAAAAAGTGCAATATTTTTAATGGCTGGTTTTTTGTGCGCCGTGAAATGTTCAATATTTTTAACGGCTGGTATACGCGTATCGTGTATAGTTGATGTATTAACGACATGCCATATGCACGTCGTCGAAAGTTTTATTATTTACGGCTAACATTGCAAGCCGTAAAAAAATCATCATTATTAGCATTCACGGCCTACGCAATGAACACGTCGTGATTGAAAAAATATTTACGACATGCAAAAAAAGTGTGCATTTATTGTATGTCATTAATGTAGTGCCGTAAAAAGTCAATTTTGTTGTATTGTAAAATCCTAATTGCTACCAAATTGTATATAAAGGATAAGGGGTCACTGCTGTGCGGGAAGCACAGCAGTGACTGTGGTGCCTCCATTTGAGGTGTATTATGACCTTATTTTTATGATCTAAACCGTCCATTTTGTAGGGTTTGTTGAGTACTTCATGCCTACCAAAAATCATATTAATCGGATATCAACAACTATATGATCGATAACCAAAAAAATAAATAATAAGTTTTATTTTGAGAAATAACATAAATAATATGCAATTCGATCATATAGTTGTTGATATCCGATTAATATGATTTTTGGTAGGCATGAAGTACTCAACAAACCCTACAAAATGGACGGTTTGGATCATAAAAATAAGGTCATAATACATCTCAAATGGAGGCACCACAGTCACTGCTGTGCTTCCCGCACAGCAGTGACCCCTTATCCGTTTATAAAATACCCATTGAACCTCTAAAAAAAAGTTAGATGTAATATATTAAAAATATAATATAACCAATACCAAATCAAATTAAATTCTTTTAATGAACTTATTGGGTCCCATACTCCAATAAGGAGGTATACCCAACATATACTTTTTTACATATTTTTTCGTAAAAATTCAAAAATTACACTTATTTAGATCATTCAAACAACCCTAAAATTTATTGGTTAATTTTTTAAGTTCGGTCCTATTAACATTTTTTTTTGTTTGGGGTAATTGAGGGTAAAGACAGGTCTGAGAGAACTACACTGCAAATGAGAAAGAGAAAAATAAGGCTTGTGTATGTGAGATATGAAATATATACCCCCACTTAGGGATAGGTTAATCTAGTTTTATAGATAATTTTAGTATAATCCAAACGGTAAATATTTTTATGTATACTTCGTGTTTCAAGTTGCTTTAGTTGTCCAATAGATTTATACAGTATCAACAATCCAAATTTAATTAGACTTTAAAATTGTTACCCAAACTTACACCAAATTCAAAAATATATTATTTAAACTCTACAAATATTTAGACTATACTCGAATTTTTAGATTGAACTTATTTCCAATCTAAATCAGATCTTTTTCTAAGATTTATTCCAAATTAATTACATACTTCTGTTTTCCAATTCTCAGCATAAATTGTCCCCAAATTTTCAATTATTTATGCTATCTAAAACTAAAAAACACTGTTACCCCAACCATCTTATCCTCCAAAAAAAAAAAAAAAAAATTCATGCATATTTATAGGCAGACCTAACACTTTCATGTCTCTAATTAATTAACTCCTATGAACTTTCACCTTTATAGACATGCCTCATTCTCATATCTAAAACCTCACCTATTGGGACTTGAATGCCTCTCGAGTCCAGTTTCCTAACCTAAACCACTTTATCTTCACTCTTTTAAACCTTAAAATTGTGCCCTTGATGGGGGACATTATCATTGTGACTGCAAATTATTATACATTAGTTAACATTGTGCCCTTTATACATTAGTTAATATTTCTCTTGCAATTGTCAGTTTATGCCATGAAACCTTTTAATTATCAGTAATATAATACAACGTCAAAATTTTTATTTAGAATTATTAATTTATAATTCAGATTTTTTTATGCACGACACCTCACACAATACAATTGCAATCGCTACTACACAGTCATCTTTTGGATAAAAATCTGGTTCAATAAGTTGGATTTATGTTTAATTATAGAAACCCCTTATAAGGTGTATACCTTATACACTTAATTACATATTTTTGTAATACATATTACGAATTTTGTGATAAATAATATACTTTTTAAGAAAATTTACCTATAAATTTCATTTTGAAAAATCATAATTCATTTAGTTCCAAAGATTTTCTTATAGACCAATTAATCCCATTGATTTTAGAAAATAGATTTAATATATTATTTAAAAATTAGATTTACGGTTGTACCCTTATTCTTATTATATTTCTTTCTCTTTTTCTCCTTTTGTGCTAAAAAAGTAATGTACACAATCTATAATAATCAAATTTGAGATGAATTTTTATATGGGAATCTTTTTTATTTGGAAAATATTTCAAAATGAGTACAAAAATGACCTGAAATATAAGATTCCTCAAACATTCCAAAAGGATGTAGAATTCTTCAAATATTTCAAAAGGAGTATAAAAATCACTTAGTAAATTTTGGGCAAGTATATACTTTCAAACCTTAACACTCCAACATAGCACTGAAACGTAACACTCCAGTGTAACACTTAAAAAAAATAATTAGTGTACTTTTTCCAAACATAACACTTCAATATAACACTCCAAAAAAACTCTTAGTATAACACTCCAATGTAACCACAAAAAAAAAAAAAAAAAAAAAAAAAAAAAAAAAAACTCATTGGTATATTTTTTCCAAACATAACACTCCAATATAACATTCCAAAAAAAGGATATAGGATTCTTTAAACCATTCCAAAAAGGATGTGAAATTCTTCAAACCATTCCAAAAAGAATACAAAAATTTCTTAGTAAGTTTTGAGCAAATATATAATTTAAAATTATGAGTGTTACATTTGAAAAAATTACATTAAGAAATTTTTTAATATTTTTGTGTGTTATATTAGAGTGTTATGTTTGAGATTACATTGATTGGAGTGTTATGTTCGGGAAAAATATACTAAAGATTTTTTTTTTTTTTTTGTGTTACATTAGAGTATTAGGTTTAGAAAAAGTATACTAACGAGTTTTTTTGAAATGTTACGTTGTTACGTTGGGAAAAGTGCACCAATGAGTTGTTTAATGTGTTATAGTGTCACATTTTTGTTCGTAATGTGAGATTTGTTCAATGAGAGAAAATCCAAATCTTCTGTAGTGCGGATTGTCCAAATGTGTAATTTTAGATTTAGATAATCCACTTTTATCCCTAAAAAATTAAATCCAAATATGTAAGCGACTATTCTTTTATGTAATTTTCACTTTAATGGGACCTTTAGGTTCATAAGAAAAAATGAAGGACTAAACAGTTCACAAGATCATATTTTGAGATTTATTGATACTTCACCCTATTTTTTATAGAATTATGGCAACTTATAATAAAAAAAAAATTACCAAAAAATTTATTTAATTATACAGCTACCAAATTAATTACACAATGAAAGATATTTGGATGGTTTATCATAAATGCGTTTTGTGACTTTTGCCAGATTGTAGCCTACTAGTTCCAAATTTACACTGTTCAACTATGAGAATAAATAGTGTTTTTTTTTTCCCTTCAAATGTGAGACAAGTTTTCTTCGACTGATAAAAAAATCAAGAACTAAAACATCATAATTATCATGCATAAATTTTCAAACAAAAATCAAGAACTAAACAGTTATAATTATCATGCATAAATTTTGATTTATTTGGAAAATATGTTGCACACAGCATGACCTGCTGGAACATACACAAGTTGACTTACCCCCGCCCCCAAATAAAACACTAGTATTATTTATTGAATAATGTTATATACACTAGTTAGTATACCAATTAATGTATTAACGGCGAGGTTTTGGATTTTTATAATGAGTAGGGTCATAGTTTTAAAATGACAATACTATAACTATATTGGTTCATTAATTAATATATTAATTAATGTGTAATACCATCATTATTTATTCTCCTAATTGCTGATTACTAGGCGTTGGCTAAGAATTAAGTAATATTTAAAAAGTCAAAATTTTAAGGAAAAGTTGGTGAAAAATTCAACCTATAAGGTGTTTTGAGGGAAGTCCACAGTTTGATCTTTGTTGGTTGGGTGTGACTTGTGTCCGGTCTGTAATCGAATTGGATGGTTGGGCGTCTGCATGTTTTCTTTTTCCAAGGTTTACTTGGTTTGGAGGGTTCTCTCTCCAATTAGATGAGTTTTTAAATGAGTTAGTGATTGCTTTCCCAAAAAAAAAAAAAAAAATTTTGAGTTAGTGATTAATAATTTAATTTAATTTAATATAATATATATTTTGTATTTAAAATCCATCATTTATTTAATAATTAAAAATAGTTGCACGTGTTTGACCTGTGTTGGTAATAATTACAAATAAAATATCAGAAAATACAAATAATAAAAATTACAATAACTATTGTAAGGGCTGAGGCGCGAGAAATTCGCTTTCTTTAAGGAAATTCAAGCCCTCTGCGGTTAGGTAAAGTCTCACACCGGTGCAGCAGAAAAAATTTTGACTTGTCCCCCCTAGGATACAGCAGCCCGACTAAGTCGTATGGTTCACCAATACTGTACCATTGGTTGAACCCAAAATTTTATCACATACACCCTTTTTTATTTACCTGATAATCTCACACAAAACATAATAAAGTAGCAAAAACTTCTTATGTATTCCAAGATAAGAAATTAGCTCAATATATAGGAGAGAAAACTTGGAGGACAAGTTTTCTAGGAGACTTGGTGGATAAGAATAGAAAAGGAAATTGGTGGGCAATTTCCTTGAAAGACTTGAGAAGAAGACTTGACTAGACAAAGACTTGGAAGACTTGAAGAATTCTTGTACACCAACAAAGAATTAACTTGAAGGAAAAAAAAACAAATCAAACCAATAACACATTATAATATTAAAATATCTGCTAACAATCTGTTTGTAAAAGAGAGTATGTCTTATACTTAAAAGGACGTATTGAGAATATAATATAAATAATTAAATTATTCATCTCTAATAATTTAAATTTTTAAACAAATAAGTAATCAATAATTCAATTAACAATGAGTCTTTGAAAAAAAAAAAAAAAATTATTTTAACAATTTATATTTGTCTACTCTCTTTTAAACTTTTGGCTTTTGTTGTTAATTTAGTTTGTCTTATTAGCTGACTCACCCAAACACTATTTCTAACGAGGTATATGAAGTTTTAAATGGTCCTTGGGTCAAGTCCTCGTTACTCATATTTTTTCATTCAGTAATGATAGAAATCACTAAAAAATCTTATCACTAATAGTTCTAATGAGTTGAAAAAAAAAAAAAAAAAAAAAAAAAAAAAAAAAAAAAGACAACCATCACATCAAAGGAAGAGTCATCTCATTAGTGCTCCTCTAATACTCCCTTTTTAGTGCTCCCAAACATTAATCTTTTCCATTTCTTATCACTTTTACACACAATTGGATTCCACATGTATTTACATTGTCTGTTGAATTCTTTCTCAAACTTTACCAATCATTATGTAATTGGTTTTACATTTATAAAGACTGAAACATTGTTTTTTTTCTTTGATGAATTGATTATATTTTGTCTGATGTGAATTCTATATATTGTTCCAAAAATGAATTATTGGGGTTTGCTGTGCTGTGATGCAGGCTAGGGTTTATAGTGGATTTTCTATCACATGCAACCATAGTACGGCAGGAGCCACTACAATAAAAACACATTTTAGTGACACTATACTAGTGGTATGTTCTTAAAAAATGTCACAAAAAGAATATTTTGTGACATTTTTTAGAAAAATGTCATAGAGCCACAAACATACAAGACTCTAGTAGCATTTCTATTAAAAAAAAGTGTCACTTCACTACAACAAAAATGTCACTACAACAAATTTACACTTTAGTGACACTACACTAGTGGCATGTTTTTAGAAAATGCCACAAAAATAAAAATTGGCATTAAATGTTTTAAAAAAATGCCACAGAACCACAAACACATTAGGCTCTAGTGGCATTTCAATAAATAAATGTCACATCAATTTTATGACATTTTATAAAATAATGACACAAAAAATTATGTTTATGACATTTACCAACAGATGCCACTAAACTTTAGTAGCAATGGCATTTTTTAAAAAATGTCAGGACACTAGGTAGGTGCAAATTACTTTTTATGGCACTTTGGTGAAAAGTGTCATAAACAAATATTTTATAGTATTTTGAGAAATGTCACTAAGCCAAAAACTTTTCAAGCTTATAATGACATTTTTGAAAAAATAAAAAATGCCAATATATTTTCTAAATTTTTAAAATGCAGTAAATGATTAAAAATAAATAAATTAAACTCAATATACACTACAGGAAAAAGCACATTTGGCGACTAAATTTCCTGACCAAAAAAAATTTGGTCGCTGAAAGTAGCTTTCAACGACCAAAATAGCATTAATAGCCAAAAGTAAAGCTTTTTTGCGACTAAACAATTTTAGTAGCCAAAAGTCTACAATTGGCGACTAAAACTAAGTTTGGTTACTGATTATATGGGTTTTAGTGACTACAAAATTTTTAGTAGCCCAAAGTAAAGCTTTTTGGCGACTAAAAAAATTTAGTAGCCAAAAGTCTACAATTGGCGACTAAAAATAAGTTTGGTCGCTGATTATATGGGTTTTACCGACTAAAAAAATTTTAGTATCCAAAAGTAAAGCTTTTTGATGACTAAAAAAATTTTAGTAGCCAAAAGTCTACAATTGGCGACTAAACAGTAGTCATTTTAAGTGCGGGAGAACTAAAACCCTAAGGCGGGAATTAAATTTTTTGGCAACCAAAATTTTGATGGCTGAAAGTGCATCTTCGGCGACCAAATCCGATTTTGGTCGGCAAAAGTTAAATTTTTTAGCAACTAAAAAACAATTAGTAGCTAAAAGTATAGAATTGGCGACCAAAAAAAATTTTTAGTCGCCAAAAATGGTCTTTTTTTATTTTGCTAGTAAATAGTTTATTTTACATAAATTATGTTTAATAAAATAATTATGTTTATACATATACTTTTATATTAATATGGATGTATATATTATATAAATAATATATGTTGCATATATAATCATGTGGTGTTATAGAGGTGTAGTGGGAAGAGTGTGGTGTATAAGGTTTATAGTGCTGAAGGTTGGCGGTTCGAGTCTTCGCAAGAGCAGATCAAATTGTTCTACAATGAATTATCGTCACAAATGGCACTTGACAGTGTCACGAATAGTGCCTACCATGACATTAAAGTGTTGCTGAAAGGTTTTAGTCTTGATGGTGTAATAACACTTATAAGTGTCACTAACTCTTTTTTTAATGGCGCTTGATAGTGCCACAAATAATATCTACCATGACATCAAAATGTCATTAAAAGTTTTTAGCCATGATGGTGTAGTGGCACTTGCACTAGTATCTACCGTGGCACAAATACAAATGGCATTTATTCAAAATGCCACAAGACTAAAAAATGTCATTAAACCAATAGTTTTGTGGCACTTTCAAATGTCACTAAACTAAGAAAATGTTGTAGTGAGCAACAACAGTAGTGAGCAGCAACAGTGGTGTGCCTGCAACAGCTGAGAGCAAAGGAAATTCAGATACATGAATGCGATGTCATAGTAGGCTCACTATGTTTAAGCAGTCTTATATATATGAATACCGTATCAAGTTAAGTTTAAATATCAAAAAATTTCATTTTTTTCAAAATACATGTTATGTTTCTTCAGAAGTTTATTTTCTCCATAAGATTCAAATAATGACAAAGGGATGGTAAATACAACTCAAATAGTCTCTAGGTTGGTGTTTGCAAGTAGGCATAACACGACTACCAAATTCCCATTTTACAAGCTCTTAACCGGAAGGCATGTGGTACCTCTTCCGCACGTGTTTTCGATTTTTCACCGTGGACATTCAGGCCAACTTAAACAATACCAATTACATTCCCTATCTGGACTTACCAAACGTTTCAATAACAACAGTTATTTCCTCAAAACAATAAATTTATTTCCAAGACATAGCCACAATTGAACATTATTCAAAATAATGCGAATGCATGAAATGAGAAGTGATTACATATACTTATCCCCTTTGTACAATATCTCCAGAAATCTCCACATTTTTTATTCAAAGTAAACTTCCCTTGTTCAATGATTCTCAAAAATCATAACAAAATATAGTCTATGTGACATTTATACCTTTTTATGCTCACAATCACTATTCTATTCAAATTCCAACATATACGATTTCAAGACCAATAACATTTTCTAACAACAATTATTCATCCCATGAATATTCCAATTACACAATCAATATAAGGAAATTTATATCAATTTCTTGAGAAATTTGACACTAATTTCATAGATATTTCATACAATCCACTTTTCCGCAAATTTCTTCAAAACTAAGGTTTGACCCAAAAAGGTTTTTCTTTCATTCCTTCGTAGATTTTTCTCACAAGATGTTTTCAAGGGTTTCCTAAGTTCATAAAACATTTCTAATTTGAACATCCTCACACGAAAAGTTATTTTCATCAACATTTACAAACCCACACTACAAAAATTCACACCACACTATCAAAATAAAAAAAAAAAAGACTAGATATGCTAAATCATATATATAACTCAAAGAACTTCTTTCCTCAAGATTTTGAAAGGAAAAGATGAAATGCTATAAAATCAACGGTGCCAAAATCCGATCTCCACCGTACGCAATGTAACCCTTGATGAGCTCTCCAAAATTAAAAAAGGCACTATGGTCGACATCTCAATAGATAAAGAGAGATCAAGGAAGTAAAATGACATGGGTGGATGGTTTCTAAAGAGAGATGAGAGAAAAGAGATAAGTTAATGTAGAGAGAGAAGTGAAAAGTGAAAAGTGAAAAAAAAAAAAAAAAAAAGTGTATAAGGGCTTAACTTTTGAGTGATTCACTATTACAAATACAGATAAATATCACATTTTTTTTGTGTGATGTATGTTTTTTAATCATACCTTTTAAGTTTTATTAAAGTATGATCTTTGGGAGTGTGATTAAAATGGGTCATTTTTAATCACACCTTTTAAGTGTCATTAAAAAATGATTTCATCACATCTTTTAAGTGTGATTAATAATATTTAGATCACATCTTTTAAGTGTGATTAAAAACATTTAAATCACATCTTTTAAGTGTAATTAATATCTAATAAAACCTGTGATTACAAACATTTAGATCACATTTTTTAAGTGTGATTAATAACTAATAAAACCTGTGATAATAAATTAAAAGAATAATCAATATTATTTTTGTATGCATTTGAAGAATATAATATACACTATATACTATTCTTTGAATTACAACCACATATTGAATATAATAACATCATATATTTCATAAATAAAAGTTGAATGTTCAAAAATATATACAAATAAATTAATAAAAAATTAATACATGAAAACCACTACGAAACTTTCTTAATATCTCTAATAAAATCACCAGATCTCATAACCAAATTACAACTTATACTTTCCTACTTGATTGATGAAAATACTCCTTTATCTCCTTATAGGCCTTCACCTGGTGCATAGTTCTCACTAGGATTAAGTCTGCATCTTCCTTCCATTCTGTAATTTCATTGTGAGAAATAAAGATATTGCATTGAATCAGAAATAAAATTGCGAAGAGTAGTAACTCGCAGATTTATTTCTTCAATCCATTCAATTTAAATACAAACCACCATCTCACTAACCTTCTGAAATCAATAGGAGATATCCATGATAAACCCCATCATTTAAATAAAAACTCCAAACCTTTCAAGAAAATGGACAAAAACAATAAAAATGACAGTTAACCCCAGGATACATCAGTGAGTTACTTTATTTAATATTTCCAACAAAAGGAAATAATGAGATATATCACAGAAAGCAAAATATAAGGCACCTTATTTAATATTTCAAGTAACATGGTCCAATATTGATTGTCAACAACTCACTGCATACTATTTAGTTTCTCCATTTCACCTATAAGTTATTTCAAGTAACATGGTCCAATATTGATTGTCACCAACCCTTAGAATGAAAGAGTAAGGTTGAGATTGAGAGAGAGTGAGTGGGAGAGTCGATCGGTTTCCCTCATATTCAAAATAAGGGTGCTTCTGTTTGAATATTAGATCTAAAAATAAAATTAAAAATATATATATAATCACACGGTAATTACAAAGTGTGATCAAAAAAATATATATCTAATCACACTTAATTGAAAAGTAACATAAAAAATAAATACTATCACACTCAATTAAATTAAGTGTGATTAAAATATTGATTTGATTTTTTTAATCACACTTTCATTAAAAGTGTCATGTTTTAATTTCCTGAAGTATGATCTTTAAGCATATTTGTAGTAGTGACTGGACACATTTTTGGGAGCAGACTGTGGACAAACCGCTCGAGCAACCAAACTTGCACTCGAGTGAAGAATACCAACTCCCAGAATCTCTATACCCCTATGCAAATGACCGTTCAAGCGAAGAACACCTACTCCCAAAAATTCAAATTGCAAAACAAGATATTGAAAGGTCAATGTCACCACTCAAGCGACCAAATGACCGCTCAAGCGGTCTCAACCTAAAAGTGAGACAAAACAACCTCAAAACATTCTCACTTTCCCGGTTTCACTCCAACTCCTAAAAGTACAAGATGACATCTCAGAACACACTAAAATATACATACAAGAATAATCACAAGGAAAAATAGATAATAACACAAGACTCAAAAGAAGATAGAAATTACATATTAATATACTCAATTTGCTTTAAAAGGACTCGGGGCACCATAGTCCACATCAATTATTCAAATTATTTACTGTATAAAACTCGTCGAGTATTTATTCACTGCAAAAATCACGTTGATTGGATATTAATAGCCACTTGATCAGATTACATTTGTGTCAACAGTAAGTATGATTTTAAAAATAAATTGTTGACACAAATATGATCTAATCAAGTGGCTATTAATATATGGTCAACTCGATTTTTTACAAGAATAAATACTTGACGAATCCTACACATTGAACGGTTTAAATCAAACTAGGGCATTTGGCCTGGTGGTTGTGTAACACCCATTGTAGTGTGAGGTCTCGGGTTCAACTCTTACGAATAGGAGTTTGATACCCTTTGTGATGGTGGTTTATTTCTCTCCTATTATGGGGTTGTGGTGATGGTTTATCTGCTTGGGCTTGGACTTGATATATTAGTTATGTTAGGTTTTGTTGACTTTTTAGTTATTAGTAGTCCATTTGATAATATAAATATTTCTCATGCTCGTAATTACTCTGGTGCCGTTTGGTAACACTTACGTTTTCAGTTTTCTGTTTATATTTATAAAAATTTAAAATACTCAAATAAAAACTTGTTTGGTAAAATTTTTGATTTATAAATCAGTGGTTTCAGTTTATAAATTTGGCCAAAAATTGAAAACACAAAAAATGTGTTTCCATTTTGAGTTTTCAGTTTTTTTTTTTTTTTTTTACCACCTAACACTAGCCACCACCCACCACCATTTCCACCACCGTCTTCCGCCACCACCACCCACCCCCCACCCTCCACCACCACTCACCACCCACCTGCCACCACCACCCGTCACCACTAGCCACCACCCACCACCCACCTGCCACCCACTCGCCACCACTACCCACCAGCCACCTGCCATCCACCCACGATCCGCCATTACCATCCACCGCTTGCCACCACCACTTACCACCCACCTGCCACCGCCATCCACCACCAGCCACCCGCCACCACCAGCCACCTGCCATCCATCCGCCACCACCACCCACCACCACCACCATCACCATCACCCGCCACCCACCTGCCACCACCACCCACAACCCACCACCACCACCACCACCACCACCCACTCGCTACCACCTACCACCACCCACCCACCCACCCACCACCACCACCGCCACCCGCCACCCCACCACCCGCCACCACCACCACCACCACCACCACCTGCCACCACTACTGCCACCACCTACTCGCTACCACCCACCACCGTCACCGTCACCCACCCACCCACCCACCATCACTATAGCGACCCCGGTCTTTTTCCCATTTGGTTATTGTATCCGGACTTACGTTACGTGGATTCCGCTGTTATATTTGTTGTTGTTGTCCTTTAATTCCTTATTCTTGGGTTATAGGATGTGTTTAGCAGGTTGGTTGCAGATTGGTTGGGTTTAGAAACCAAGTCTGCATGTTCAGTTTTTGGCTTGGTCGCTCGAGCGAGATTCTCTTCGCTCGAGCGAGGTCTTCGTTTTTGGTACTTCGCTCGAGCGAGCTTTCCTTCGCTCGAGCGAGCGATTGCGTCTAGTATGGACCTGAGAGCAGTGTTTCTTCGCTCGAGCGAGCTTTTCTTCGCTCGAGCGAGCGAGATGTATGTTTTCGAGTTCTTCGCTCGAGCGAGCATTTTGTCGCTCGAGCATGCTTCTGGGTTGCAGACCTGTAGCATTGCATTCTTGGCTCGAGCGAGCTTTTCTTCGCTCGAGCGAGAATTTCCTGTGTCTGGTCGCTCGAGCGACCATGTCTTCGCTCGAGCGAGCCTGTCCAGTATATAAACACAGCAGCGGGTTTTTAAGCAGTTTTTCATTCTCTTTTGATCCCAAACCCTAATTCCGAGTTCTCTTCTTCTCTAAACACCTTCCCTCCTAGGATTGATCTATCTAGAGTGGATTTCTACCCTAGTTCCTTCACAAAAAAGATAGAGGAGAGTGAGGGCATTCATTTAATCTGAACAAACTTGAATTTGGAGCACTTTGGAATTTGGGCTATCATCTTCGTCTTCTCCTTTTTGAGTTATTTCTTCAAGGTAGGGATTTCCTACTCCAATTATACGCTTTAATCCTAAATGTTGGTATTTTGGTATGTGGGGGTAGTTTGGTAATTTTGGGAGAAACCTTAGGGTTTTGGCTTAGATTAACTTGTATAATCAATTTAAAGGAAAAAGGTGGAATTGGGTTTAATTCATGAAGTTGGGGAAATTATGAGATTAATGATATAGTTGGGTAGTTTAAATACTTACCTATGAGAATGTTGTTTTTACATTCATTGTTATATTTATTGCTTGTTTAGAAATAACTGTTTTGGGCTATCAGTAGAGGATAGTCGTGATTGTTGTAGACCTTGCATGTGGCTTAGGTATAACTGGAATTAAGTCACTTATGTTGACTGTTGAATTAATACAGAACATTACTTGTATTGATTATGTGTTGTATATGGCAATTGCGTGTTTCATTGCATATGCATGTTGTTTGGAGAAGATAGGGGATGAACTCCACGGTTTAGGGGAAGATAGGGGATGTACCTCTAAACCGGATTTGTTGGGAGGAGATAGGGGATGGACTCCAGTAGCATCACTCATATGTGTGCTTATTGATAATAGCAATATTGCTATTTGTTGTTGATATGATACATTATTATAATGTGTATCAGTTGGAAGTATGGAAGTGTTGTGGTTTGAGCTTTGGTCTCATTTATTTTTGTGACATCTGGATCATTATTATAGTTGGCCAGGTTCTGAGCCATAGTGATATAATTGGAAAGTTGAATAAATATTGGAAAGTGAAAGGTGTCATAGGCATTATGTCATAGACAATGTAGACATTCGTGTCATGAAATTGGAAATTGATTATCTTGTGTTAACCATGTATCGAATGCTAATGTTTTAGTTAATTCTTATGCTTGGTTTAGTATTTTTCTACTGGGCTGTGGCTCACCCTATATGGGAAACTTCATTTTCAGGTTCAGGTGGTTCACAACCTCCAAAGACTTAGCTTGTGAGGATTTGGATTTGAAGATTTGCTTTATTTGTTTTATTTGTTTCATTTGAACTATGTAAACATTCAAGCCTAGGGCTTTATTTGATTTGAGTTAGAACTCATGGAATTGTGTCCAAGTATTGGCTTGGCAAGATGTAAGCCCGTAGGGCATTTATTATGATGTTTTATTTTGTAATACTCTGATGATTGAAATAATATAATGTTTTCTTTTAATAATGCATGTCTTGTTTTATATTTAGTGGGTTTAATTTTGAGGGCGTTACAATCACCACTGTAACAAGTCCGCGAGGGACCTCGCTACAGTTCGGACTCGATTTGTGCCACGGTTCTAAATCTTGAACCAAAGAGTCCAAATCCGGCAAATCGTTTTGAAAACAGATTTTTTTTGAAAGAAGTGCCAAACATGGACTGCTTTGCCAGATACAGAGTCGCCACCTAAATATTTTTTAAATGGGAAATTTAGGAAACCCTAACTCGGTGCCAAAGGCCACGTGTCCGTCATCACCAAAGTTGGCTCGGGAACTTGGGTACGATTGGGGAAGGTCACATCGTGAGCACCCCCGCTCGCCCGGTCAAAGACCGGCCTCTACTAACCATGATATCTGTTTTTGAAAACTTTGTATGTTCTTATTCCGGTTATTAGCCTAGGTTACTATGTGATGCGCACAGCATACAAGTATAGACTGAGTCGCCTGGATTGGAACAAAACATTTCATGTTTGTTTTTGAAAGATGGTTTGCTACCCGCAGGTAGGCTTAAGATGCAAATTTTGCCACCCTCGGGTGGGCTTAGAAAACATGGTGTTGCCACTATCTAGTGGGCTTAAAACAAACATTCGATGAATTGTCCCAATCCAAATAACACAACCTCCACCCACAGGCATTTAAGGCAGTTATATCACATAAGCAAATAGCCTCATGGCAAGCATGCTATTCATGGCAGTCACTCACACGCATGCAAGGATGCTAAAGCATAAAACTCACCGAGTACTCCAAGCCAAAACAAAAGCTCATTAGAAATCATGCATGATCCTAAATATGCTGAAATGCCTAATGCAACACATGCAAAGATGCAAACTATAGTAGGCTCGGCTATCCTAAACATGGCATATGGAATGCTACAACTAACACGTATTCAATTTGGAATTGAAATACAAATGCAGTTTGTATGATGCGCCGAGCCCGGTGCGTGCAAAACAGATGAATGATGCAAACATGCTGTCATACTGTATGCTAATTGAAATATGCCCTAATCTAACCATCATAAGCGGGTAAATAAAAGGGAGAAAGACGTGGGGTTGGAAGACATACATCACACTCACCCGCACTTATTACAGTTATGCCCTCGCGCAGAGGGTCCAAATAAATATACAGTCCGAATAAAAAAAGAATATTATACAATCCAAAATATTACAGTCCGAATAATATACAGAAATTCCTAATTAATTAACAGATTAACTAAAAAAAACTGTAAACTGGCATGCAAGCCAGGGGCTGCCTTGCTTCCGCTCCGGATAATGAGATGATGCATGTTTGGGCTGCTTTGCGCGGAAATCCACGGCGATGCCCCGATTAGCCTCTGTTTGCAATGTTTCTTGAAATGCGTGCCAGACTCCGAAAAGTTGCTGATTCTTTATTCTGCTGCAACAGAGAGCAGGAAAGGGGCATAGCAATGTATTTCACAAATATATGCATGCCTCGATCCTCGTGCCACCAATCACGCATCTCGATGCACGATGGCCGAGGAGCCGAATTGCACAACTCAATATAGGATGAATGCGTATGAATGCTACAATAAAACCTAACTCCATCATGGATAATCCGGAGTGCCGGTGACTTGGGAATTGAGACCCGTTCCGTCACTCGGAGTACGAAACGTGCCTCGTTTCCCGTGCCCGGGCTAACTCCTATCCCGAACACGATGCAATATGCATGATATGTATGAAATACAGCTAACATATGACCTAGCATACACAATGCTACGAAAATGAGATGCCTCGAAACGCGTGCACGCGGGCACGCAAACCGAGGCGATGATCCTAAGGCATGAAATGGCATGCAAATGCAATGATGGGGTTATACCAACATGAGAGGGCCTCAACCAGACTCACATAGGACGCCTAGAGATGAGAATGAGCTGCCTCGAAATGCGTGCACACGGGCACGCAAACCAAGGCAGTGGCATACGCAATGCAAATGACATGAAAAATGCAAATTGGGCTTACACTAACATGAGAGAGCCTCAGCCACACTCACACAGGAGGCCAATAGATGAAAAGTGAAGTGCCTCGAAATGCGTGCACACGGGCACGCAAACCGAGGCGATGATCCTAAAGCATGAAACAGCATACACAATGCAAATTGAGCTTACACTAACATGAGAGAGTCTCAGCCACACTCACATAAGATGCCGAGAGGTAAAAATGAAGTGCCTCGAAATGCGTGCCCACGGGCACGCAAACCGAGGCATGGCATAAAGGCATGAAATGATGCGAAATACGATATACAATGGGACTGAAATGAGATGTCTCAAAATGCGTGCCCACGGGCACGCAAACCGAGAAAGTGGCATACGGAATGCGATGAGACAAAAAAATGAGACGTCTCAAAATGCGTGCACACGGGCACGCAAACCGAGGTGATGGCATGAACAGTGCAATATGGGCTTATACCAACATGAGCGAGCCTCAGCCACACTCACATAGGAGGCCGTCAGATAAAAAAAAGGGTGCCTCGAAATGCGTGCCTGCGGGCACGCAAACCGAGAAATGCGGAATGACACGCGAAATGCAATGATGGGCTTATACCAACATGAGAGGGCCTCAGCCGCACTCACATAGGATGCCGGCAGGTAAAAATGAAGTGCCTCGAAATGCGTGCCCACGGGCACGCAAACCGAGGCATGGCATAAAGGCATCAAATGATGCACAAAATTAGACATGGCATATGGCACATGGAAAATGCGAATTTCAGCAGCCGAAATGATGCAAAATAACCCCCGAATTATAGCAAAATTACACCAAATGCCCGAAATACTATGCTATGCGCCCGAAATGACTTGCAGCTATGCCAAATATGCAGAAAATGGGCATGAAGTGTAAGGACAGATGCTAGGCAGTCCCTAAACTAGAATTTTTCCAGTACAAAGCATGGCCAAACAATGATCACAAGTATGGCAAAAATAGCATGCGAAAATGGGGGAAAAGAGGGGAATAATGAAACAAGTGGTATATAAAATGTTCAAACTGAAAAACACAGTTCTACAACATTAAAGAGGGGCCAAAAATATGCACATTTACAAGAGATGACATCCCCCAATTCAGTATGTAGATAGGCTAAACATAGCATGCAAAATAATGAGCCAACAAAGGCTATAACATGAGGTACCAAAAGCATGCATCAAACAACCTAAGACCCTTAACAAAACATGAAGAATGGGTCATTTTAAAACTCTTTCCAAGCCTGATGAAGGCTCAAAAACAGAAGCATGATGAGCTAGCAAGGCATGCAAAAATAAGGAACCAAAGAGGGTATAACATGAAGTACCAAAAGAAATCACCAAACAACCTAAGACCCTTAACAAAACATGATGAGAAGGCCAAAACAAGGCTCTTTCCAGGCCTGATGAAGACTCAAAACAGAAGCCAAATAAGCTCAAAGGGGCATGCCAAATAGGAGTAGAACATGAATTCAAAGCAAGTGGCATGTAGAGCATGAAAACCAGGTTGAGCCCTTCTTAAATGTTGAAGAGGGGCTCAAAATAAGCACAATATTAGTTCATGAGATGCTCCAAATCAGATCACAAATAGGCCAAATAAATCATGCAATTTTACGGAAAATATGGAGGATTACAAAGAAAGTGCATGATAGAGAAGCCAAACATGATTGAGCCCTTCTTCGAAGTTGAAGAATGGTTCAAAATAGGCCCACTCACAGTATATATCAGGCTCGAAAATGGATCACTCAAAAGCCAAACAAAGCATGCAATTTATTGGCCTAAAGAATGGTATTGAAAGAGGTGCATCATGGAGACACCAAACAGAGCTGAGCCCTTCTACAAAGTTGTAGAGGGGCTCAAAATAAGCCTAAAACCAGTAGGGGTCGGAGCCCAAAACAAAAAGCAAATAGGGTAAAGAATTGACTCAAAATTGTGCTCAAAAAAAGGAAATAGAGTCTTACCCTTGAAGATCTAACTTTGGTGGCTTCTTGGCTTCAATTTGTTGATCCTTGGCCTTTGAAAATCACTCCTTTGCTGCTGAAATGGAGGTGGTGATGGTGGTGCTTAGGGTTGATGAAGAGAGGAGCTAGAAACTTGAAGTTTTTTTAGGGTTTTTGGCTATGGAAATGGAGGTTTTGGAAGAGAGGCTCTTGAGATGAAATTTTGTAACCTCCACAAAGGAGCTGTCCAGCCCCTTAAGAGGACCAAAAAGGGTGTAAAAGGGGAGGGAAATGCATCCAAGCTTTCCCTCCCAAAATATCCCCCGGAGGACAGGGATATTTTGAAAAGCAGCTGGACAGCTGTAAAGGGTTCAAAAGCAGAAAGCTGGCCGGCCAGGTGGATTTCTTGAAGGTGGCCGGCCGGCCACCCCTACTGGTCGGCCAGCCACTCCCCCTGGCCAGCCGGCCATGGCCAAAAAAAGAAGTGAAGAATTGCTGGCCGACCACCATGTTTTGGTGTCCTCCCAGGTGTGTAGAACAAGGTTCCAAGGTTGGAATTTGGCAACTCTGAAACAGGAGTCACAACATTGAACTTGAAGGAGAGGCTCAAAAATGAAAGTAACAATTACTGGCCGACCAGTACTTTTTAGGGTCCTCCCATGTGTGTAGAATAAGACCCCATGGTTGGAATTTGGCAACTCTGAAACAGGAGACACAACATTACATTTGAAAGAGAGGCTCAAAAGTGAAAATCACAATTACTGGCCGACCAGTACTTTTTAGGGTCCTCCCATGTCCCCTCATCACAAATATGTAGTCTCGGCTCGAAGAAAATATCCCTAGGGTGTTCAACATTAGCCCGGAAGTGAGCAAAACGGACGCCGGAGGAGCGAAACTGGTTTTTCTGAGACAATTGCTGTCCTCCCACCCTCCAGTGATCTTCCTGGTGCTAAAACAGAGGTACCTGCCAAAATTGAACAAAAACTAATGCAAGACGAAAGCTCGGGGACCAAAACCGCGCGGTTCGGGGTCCCGGAAATGGGCTGCAGACACCGAAAGTGGTGTTCGGCCACGAAGTGGGTATCAGAGGCCCCAGTGTCCCTCGGAATGATAAAACAGAGGCACTTGCCAAAAAACGGAGAAATCGGAGACGGTTGGGCGGTCCCGAACCGAGGCACACGGCCTGACGGTCCCGAAAACCGGGAACCGGGCTCCGAAATGGGCAAAATGGCCTACGGCCACGAAAAGTAGCCCACGGCCACTGAGAGATAGTCTACGGGACCACTCCCTCCCCTCAGGAAAGAAAACAGAGAAAACCGAGTCTGGTTCGCAAACCGAGGTAGGGCACGAAAGAGAGTTCGGAAGTCCGGAGGCAGGGCGCATGGCCGCGACTCTGAGGCTTCTGAATGAGCACAGTATGCAACATCACCGAGCGCTCAATCGGTGACATCTGAGTCTTAAGGTCGGTCAAAAATGGGGTGTCTACAACCACCCACCCGCCATCCGCCACCCACCTGCCACCACCACCCACCACCCGCCACCACCACCCACTCGCTACCACCCGCCACCGTCACCCACCCACCCATCACCACCACCCACCACCTACCCGCCACCACCACCACATGCCAACCGCCATCCGCCATCCACCACCCACCTGCCACCACCACCCACCACCACCCACCACCGCCACCACTACCACCCACCACCCGCCACCGTCACCCACCAACCCACCACCACCACCACCCACCCGCCACCACCCATCACCACCAGCTACCCACCACCCACCGTCACCACTTTCTATTATCGTCTTCCGTCGCCACTTGCCACCACTTACCATTTCTCACTCTTTTTTATATTTTTAAATTTTTTTAAACATTTTGTCAATTATCAAACGCGTTTGTAGTTTATGTTTTTCTAAAAATAAACAAAAAATAAACAAAAACCAGTTTATAAAATTTTTGTAAATATAAACTGAAAACGTAAACGTTACCAAACACACCCTCTCCTATCGATTGACAAAAAATTTATAAAAAAAAAAAATTGATTCAAATCATCGATGTGAATTCCAACACCCTTAAGTAGAAAAAACTAACTTGAGAGTCTCTCCTAGGGGAATTTACAAACCCACATCCATTAAAATTTTTAAAAATGTTATACAGACGTAAAAGTAGTTTATGAAATTTATATATTTATTTTGATAGAATTATTTTAAAATTAAAACGTTATATTAACTTTCTAACAAGTATCTAAAAAAATATAAAGATGTAAAAATACAAGTGCATGCATGCAAGGAAGTCGGGATAATATATATATATATATATATGAGCTTAATTTTATGCTTTTACATGTGAGAGTTGAAGTCATTGATAACTTCTCATCAGATATCCATATTTCCTGTCCTATTGGTCTTAGGAACTCCTTTGGTATATATTTACCCTGTTATATATATAAATTTACTATATTTTTATGACAAATATTATATAATCTTTTGGTAGAATTATGATAATTTATAATTTAAAAATAAATTTATGATATATAATATTAATCAATAAATTATTTTTGAATCACAAATTATCATAATTCTATCAAAAAATTACGTAATGTTTTCTTTAAAAAAACGTAAAATGTACTTAAAAAAATACATAACTAAGTGAACATATCTATCTAAATTTCCGCTGATCTTTGGTGTTGATTGTATGAATGGCATATGATTAGTTTAGGAAAATAAAATAAAAAAAATGTTAGAGATCCCAAGTTTTTTACTAAGAATTTTACTAAATGTACACTTCGCTAAATGGACATGTGGAATCCATACCAATGTGAAGAATTTTACTAAATGTGCCACTTGGACATGTGGAATCCATACCGATGAGAAATATTTGCTAAAATTTTTAATAAAAAATTTGATATATGTAACATTAAAAGTTATGATATACACTTATATATCAAAAAATAAATTAATCTATGGCGTAACACCAATAGTGAATCAATAGAGTCTTAATTATGATATTTTATAATTGGGATTGGATTGTCTTTAGTTGGACAGCACAACTAGACCATTTAGTCTGACCCATTTAGGGCCAATTTCAAGTTCATATCGATGATTTGAATTATTCAATTTGTAAAACTTGTCAGGTACTTTATCTCTGCAAAAAATCACATTATCAAAAGCCACTTGATCAGTTCATATTTATGTCAACAATTTTTTTTAAAATCATATTTACTGTTAACATAAATGTGAACTAATCAAGTGGTTATCAATATCAGATCAACTTGATTTTTTGTAGGGATAAAGTAGTTAACGAATTTTACACATTAAACGGTTTAGATTATTAATTTGGCCTCTGTAGTGGGCCCACTAAGGCTCAACAACATGGTCCAACCCGATTATGACCGAAGACAAGCCTAGGCCTTTATCATTTTGTTTCTAATATTGTGATTTTTTTAGGACAAATTATAGTTTTAGTCTCTATATTTTTGTTCTGGTGTTATTTTGATTTCTGTAATTTTAATTGGCTCGATTTTACCATGAACTTATGATTTTGTTTCAATTTCGTCCAATTAATTACAATTGTTACAATTTTTTGATGAAAAATAAGCACATAAGCGGCATGTGTTATACTTTTATAGGTAAAATTATAAATTTATTCAACTCAGTGATTTAACCTCACTAAACTCAATGACCATTTTTCCTTCAAAAATCTTAAATAGTGTCATCAATTAGACTAAATTGGTATAAAATTTAGAAATAAGAGTCAAAACCATCTGATTGAAATTATAGAAATTAAAATAATACAAGAGGCAAAATACAGAACTACCAATATAATTTACCCAATTTTTTATTACCATCTCAATGAATTTGGGCTTGGTACCCATTTTAGGATCTATTTCGGTGATCCGAATCGTTCATTTTGTAGGACTCGTTGAGTAGATTATTCATGCAAAAAATCATGATGATCAGATATTGATAGCTATATGTTTGAATCAAATTTGCAGTACTAAAAATAGATAATTATTCTTGAAATTATATTTGTCGTCCATTTTTATAAAACAAATATGATTCAAACATATAACTACTGATGTCTAATTATTTTGATTTTTTGTAAGAATATTCTACTTAATGAGTTCTAATAATGAACAATTTGAATCCCCAAAATCGATCCCAAAATAGGCGTACCAAACCTAAACACTCTTTCAAGTTGAGCTGACAATTTTAGAGAAGGCAAACCTAAATAAAATTATGAGACTTTGTAATGCCTTCTATGATATTTTGTGATATTAAAAAGGGCACTCGGTACATAAATCTAAATTTAAATTTTGTTTGGCCAAAGGTTCAGGCATTAAAATACTTTGTCAATAAGGACAAACTTAAGCAAAATGACCAAAAATAACCATGCATATATATATTGCATAACCGATTCTGTTGCTTCCCAACTGAATACATTTGAAACTACCGAACAAAACGTTAACTGATTAAGTGGTTTCAAATATTTTTCATTGAAGATGAATACGTGAATTTAGGATGGTGATGAAGAAGAATACGGTTAGGGTTTAGGTTGGTAAAGAATATGTATAGATGAGAATAGAGGTAAGTATGTAATATTGTAGAGTGTCCTTCTAATCGTCATCATTTAGTGGATAGGTGTTCAATTAAAAGTTATTCTTTATTGCAATTTTACTTCAGAATATGATTGTAATAAAAAAAGTGAGAATTGAGGGCTCCAAAAAAAATATGTAGGTGTTAATAGTAAGACTCAAATGTTATATATTTATAATTTTAAACTCCTAAATTTAATATTAATGATGCAATAAGGAAATTGTGCTCTTCACAAATATTTTATTTTAAAATAATTACCTAAAAGACATAATTGGTGATTTTGCCTATCCTAAAAGACATAACTATTTTAAAATAATTACCTAAAAGACATAATTTAATATTTTATTTAATATTAATGATGCAATAAGGAAATTGTGTTATGGTAAGTCCCATTTAAAATTTTTCTATTCTCCTTTTTTTCATTTTTTCTTTTTTAAGAAGTTTTAATGTTAGATGATTTTGCCTTCAATTAAAAGGGCGGAAAGAGCATGATCTGTGCTAAAAGTATGATGACGTGGCCAAACTACTCAAACTACTATTTCTTCTTCTTCTTCTTCTTCTTTTTCTTTTTTTTTTTTTTTTTTTTTTTGGGTATTTTAAACTTTTTTTTAGATGGGCGTATTTTGAACTTTAAAATATCATAATCTTTATATAAAATATCTGCTTTTTTATAAAATTTATATTTTTAAAACATACTCATCAAGATTTATTAAACATGACTAATATTGAATATAAAATTATATAAAAATAAAAAATTAAGTTTATTATTATTTTATTTATTTATATATTTTGCGGAAATAACTATATGGAACTAAGAAATAATTATATAAAACATATTTGTTGTGCGAAAGTGAGAAATTTCTCAGTTTCACAAATTAAGAAATTCTCAGTTTCATATAGCTACATAATTTAAAATTTTATATTAGTCTTGTTTGATAGATCTCGTTTTGTAAATTCCACAAATTTAAATTTTATTAAAAATGAATGTATGCAATAAAAATCATGAAATTTTAAAATGTTGAAACAACAAAAATAAAAATAAATGCCGTCACCATTTTGGAGTGTGCCCACTTTAGTTAGGAGAAGTTGTTTAGTACTCCTAAGGCATGGCCGTGTGGTGCTAACAAGAGAGTTGTGATTGGTGGAAGGGTGTGACCCACGATTTCATGTTAGGACATAGAGGCATGGTGCTTGGTAATTAGTAGATGACTATGTCACATGATGCATTTGGAGCACATAATAAATTTTTTTTTTTTTTCTCCTTTTCAGGTAGGGTGCCAACAAGAGAGTTGTGATTGTTGGAAGGGTGTTTGGTAAACCCACATTCATATTTGCGTGGATATTTCTGAAAAAAAAAAAAAAAAAAAAAAAAAAAAAAAAAAAAACCGAATCACTTTGCTTAGTTTGAGTTTTCTAAACATACTTTTCAGAAAATTCTACTTTTTTATTTTCTGTATTTTTTTTTGTTTTTACTGATTTTTTAATACTTTAAGCAATTTTTTTAATTTTTAAACACCACTAACATAAATACACTTAAAAAGTATAATTTTTGTGAAAAAATCCTTAAAAAATTCACTAAATACCAAAAATACAAAAAAAGAAAAATACAAAAATTCAATGCATTTTTTGTATTTTGTGTATTTATTAATTTTTAAAAATATTTTTTCACAAATATTTTACTTTTTAGACACATTTAAGTAAGATGCATCTAAAAAAGTAAAAAAAAAAATGCTTAAAATTTTAAAAATATTCACTAAAAATAAAAAACACGAAAACAAAAAACTCTATTTTTAAAAAATTTAATTCAAAAAACTCAAACCAAACATACTGAGGCCTCGTTTGGCAACAGGCCGGTTTAGCCAAAAAATTACTAAAAAAGCCAAAAAGCCAACAATCCATACCAAAAAGTCAAAGATTCTCTTTTCTCTCTACTTTTTATACATCTTTTTGTACAAAGTCAAAAAGTTATCCCAAACATACTAGTTTTTTTTAGCTCATATTTTAACCAAATAATCAAAAAATTAATAAATTAGTCTGTTCCCAAATGAGGCCTAAATAAACCTTATTGAATAAAATATTTTGAGCATGATCTAACCTCAAATAATTTTATAAAATATGACTTCTCACTAAATGGCTATTTACTTTTTAAGTATATATAGATTAAGTGCATTTATAAAATAAAATAAAAATTAACTAAAATATTTTTAAAAATTCACTAAAAATAAAAATTACAGATTAAAAATCTAGAACTTTTTTAAAACTTAAAAAAAAAATTCAAAAAGAAAAAAGAAAAAAATAGTTAAATCATTCTAAAGGGGCAAAGCAAAGCATGGCAAGCTGAGTTATGTTTGGGTCCGGACGGATGGGCCAGTTTGGTGCACTAACTATCATTTGGTTGGCCCAAGCTGTGGCCCGAGGTTTGACCTTAGTGGAACTATACTTTCAAGCTCAAGCTTGTTAAAGTCACAAGCCCAAAAAAAATTAAAGGGGAAATTACCCATAGGTCCCATGTGAAACATGTGGTCTCCATTTAATCCCATAACTTTTTCACTACACCCAAAAGTCATTTCCCCAATCTGGGACACCTCTCGTCTCTCTCATCCATCGTCTCCCCGATTCCACCTTGTAAGAAACAGATCAATTTCGCATCCCAAAATTCGATGCTCTGTTTCTTCTTCTTCATCATCGACACCATCATCGTCTCTGATAGAAGAAATCAACTAGAAGCTAGATGAGGCCGTGCCTGTGAAGTACCCACAGCAGATCTACGAAGCCTATTTTTTATTTCTCAATTGTTGCCAATGAATTGTAGAAGATCTAATTTTGTGATTTATTTACCTCTCTCATAAAAATATTCTTGCTGTAGCTGTTGTAAGAATCTTCCATGAATATGATTTTGTCAATTTCTCTCTCTTTCTCTCTCTATTTACAGATTTTTTTTGGGATAGTTGTTGATCTATGGTTGTTGTTGTTGATGATGAAATGGATCTATAATATCATTGAAACAGATTTGTAATGACTCAGATTTGTAATGAGAAAATTTTCGAATTCTAAACAAGTAATTTTCGAGTTTTAGTTACAGGCGATGAAAACTGTAAAATTTTACAGTTTGAATTTTTTTTTTTGTGTTGGAATGAATCATGGTTTAAAACTGTAAAATTTTGCAGTTTTATAACATGCTTTAGAACTGCAAAATTGCACAGTTTCATAACATGTTTTAAACATTCCGACGACTTCCCGGCGATGTTGAACATTTCGACGAGTCTCCGGCGACCGTTTGACGGAAGTTTGACAGTAGTAAGATGTGAACAGTGTTTGTAAATAAAAAAAAAAAAAAAAGGATTTTTTGGTAACAATTAAAAATGTGTTGGACTAATTGGTGCAAGTATTTTGTTTTGAGATTAACTGGGTTTTGAACTTGTTACATGGGACTTATCAGTAAGTTCCCCAAAATTAAATATTTAAAACCTTCTGAAAGTAATTTAAGGGTGATTTTACTTATACTACTCTTTTACCTCTTTACATCCACTATATGAGATTTTTTTTTCTTCCAATTATATCCATGTGTGAAATTACTTTTAAAGACAAAATACTAAAATTAAATATTGATGATTATTTCCTTACACCCCTTGGTCTTCAACTTCTGCTCTTTCTTTTTCTTTCTCAACTTTTCTTTTTTCTTACACATCTATTTTGAAAAAAGTGATAATTATAGTGTTTTGATCATCAAAGAAAGAAATGGATGAAGAAATGGTGGTAAAAAACCATCAAAAAAGTGAAATTGTGAGTTTTTTTATTTGTTTAGTAAGTTTTTGTTTTGATTTTCTGGGTTGGTTTTCGATTTTTGTTCGGTGTTTCAAAATCGTACAAAATAACATAGTCCGATATCACAATGCCGAACAAAAAATATAAGCCTGGTATCCAACTGCCGAATAAAAGATATATTTTCAGTAATATAAGGCCATATTTTTTTAATTTATTCGGCTACTTATTGCCATGTATTTTCAGTTTCAGTGTCCTTTTTTTTTTTTTTTTTTTTTGCTTAGAAGGATTATGCTTATACTCATTACAACAACGTAAGTACTACATTATTAGTAGACTCCAGTCATGAATTCATTACAGACGAAGTTTGTTAAGTTTTTTTATGAATACGATTTTTTCTTTAAATTTGTATTGAGTTTTATTAATAATTTGACGTATAAATGTATTTATTATGTTTAGATTTTTAGTAGTCGTCAAGCATTAATTAAATGGGCTTTTGACGTTGGGAGGAAGGCTGGATTCGTCATTGTTATAAAGACATAAAATGTGGGAGGTAATGGTAGAAAACTAAAACTTACCCTTGCTCGTGAAAGAAGTGGTTACAATAGTGACAACAGGAAGATCAAGAGAGAACGATTAAGGTTGACAGATCCTAAACAGTGTGAATGTCCATTTCTATTAAGAGGAAAAACTACCTACAAATGATGAGTGGATGTTGCATGTTTTATGCGAAGTACACAATCATCCGTCTGCTGAACATCCTTGAAGGGCACTCATTTGTTGGCAGATTATCTAAGGAGGAAACATCCTTATTAGTTGACATGTCAAAGAGTATGGTGTGACCAAAAGAAATATTGGTTATATTAAAACAAAGGGATAGGGTCATGATTCACCTAATATTTTAAGAAAAAAATGAATTGTAATTTAAGTTCAATATCTTTTTTTTTTATTTAAGGAGGCAGTGAATCGTGGTCGTACACGTGGCAGAATCCTGTAGTGGGGAAGGTCAGGCATTAGGCAAGAAGTGAAACGATAGGTCATTATAGGGTGTTGAAAAGACAGTTTTAGTGGATCGTTGAAAATTTTCAAACTGACGAAAATTAATTGTGACCCTTGGACTATAGGCAAGCCTTGAGCTTTTGGTATTATCCGTTTTACATATCTCTTTGCAAACAACCAAAATATTCCAAGTGTAAACTCCTTTGTGTCGAGTGATACCCCTTTTCAACATTTTGTGGACTACCTCGCACCAGCATCTGAAGCTATTCGCAGACACACAAGAGGGATGGCCCAAGAGGAAGCAACAACCGCGAGGGTTGATCCATTGGGGGATGACAATGCGGTGGATTTGGCGGAACAATATCGCACGGAGCGTAGGGAGGGGGAGGGAGCGAGTCAGACTGTACAGGCTCGCCCCAAGACCATAATTTCGACCGTGAGACCTATTAGTCAAGTGGAACCAGACCATTGGTACACCAAGCCGGACAGATCCGTGCTGACAGCAGAGGAGTTGGAGGGAATAAGGAAAAAGTATCAAATTCCCTCGGAGATAGGGCTAAGACTCCCCACAACTAAGGAAAGGGCATCAAACGTGCGGCCGGGCGAATTTAGCCTGTACGAGAAGGCGTTGCAAGGGGGTTTGAGTCTACCTCTCCCCCAAGTAGTGGTAGAAATGATAAACAAGCTAGAAGCGGCACCAGAGAAACTAATGCCGAGCGCTTGAAAGATAGTAATGGCGTGCGCGAGTGCCTGGCCGCAGGCGACCGGAGGGACGGCGATGACAGTAGAGGAGTTCTTCTCCTACTACAAGGCCTCTGGTCAGCAGGAGACCTGGGTGACGCTGCAAACGGTGACGGGGCGCGGTCTAGTGGCGGGTCTTCCATCGTCGGTGAAGGGGTGGAGACCGAGATGGTTCTTTGTGACGGAGAACGATGGGGCTGGAGTGCGCACAACGTGAAAGGTCCCCACCAAATCAGTCGAGCCTAAGTTAGGTGTTGAGGCCAAAGACCGAGTGAAGAGGGTGAGGGAATAGAGGAAAGAGAAGAGGGTGAGATGGGATGAGCTGGTCCTGCCTTCAACATTGTTCACCCTGAAATTGGGACCGCAACCGTTGGAGGAGGACCCAGCAAGGGAAGAGCTGGAGGCGCGGAGGAAGGCAGAGAAGGAGGAGGAGGAGAGGAGACTGTTCGCTCGAGCGAACAAGTACAAGGAGACACAGTTGAGGCCCGCTCCAAAGCCGATCGCGAAAGAGCGAATCCGACCGCGCCCGAAGCCGCTAGGGGGGAAGGATCTGGGAGGCTTTGAGTCGCGACCGCCCCCAGTGGATCCTCTGAAGGAGAGGAACAAAAAGAAGATGGAGACTTTGAAGAAGAAGAAGAAGAGAGTGAGGGAGAGTGAGGGGGAGCTCGCCTTGAAAAGGAGGAAGGAGGTGACGACAAAGGAGACCCCCGAAATGGGGTTGGGGGAGGTAGCGAAGGGGGTGGAGAGTAGGGCGACTGGCCCTAAAGAACAAATGGAAAGTGGGGCGATCGGCGTTGAGCAGAGGGCAGAGCCACAGCCTAAGGAGGGTCTTGCGCCCCAAGGAGAAGGAGAGAGGGCTGGGTTGAGAACCGCCTTCTACCACGTCCCAGCGGTGTCCGAGCGAGTGAAAGGAGAAGGGAGAGAAGCCAGGATGGCTGCAGATCACCTCTTGGGGGTAATAGAAGACGCAGCCGTGCGCTTGATGGCTGGTTTTACTGAGGCTGAGCTACTAAAGGGATTATGCACTGCCCAGATAGAGGCAACTGCCTTAGTAGGAGCCCTGTTGAACAAGGCGGCGGTGGCGGCGGCGGCAAAGGGCGAAGTGAGAAAGGAGAGGGAAAAGTTGGGGCAGGTGAAGGCCCAGCTTGAAAATTTCAAGAAGGAGAGCGTAGGCTGGAGGAAGGCTGCGCGGAGTGCGTATGCCAGAGGGTTGGAGAAGGCTCAGAAGGCGAAGAAGATGGGTGTGTTGGCGATGGTGCAGAGCAATGTTGCCGATCGTGCCCATGCTAAGCTGCTTGCGGCCAAGTTGGAGCTGGAGGACGAACGCCCCAAGGTGGTGTCGCTCGAGTTCCAGCTGGTTAGCAAGCAAAAGAAGCTGGAAGAGGCCCAGAAAGCCTGCACCGTCACCAACGAACAGTGGGATAAGGTGATGACTTGTAATGAGGATCTGCGCGCCCAGTCGATCAAAGAAAAGGAAGAAGCAGATCTGAGGATCACAGGGTTGGAGAAGGATCTGGCAAACGAGCGTGCCAGGGTAGCGGCAGAGAAGGCGGGGTTGGAGAAGGAGTTGGAGGAAGAAAATACCAAGGCAGCCTCTGAAAGGGCAGCATACCCCGACTTATGCGTCGCAGCAGTAGAGCAGTTCAAAGGGTCTGCTGACTTTCAGATGGCTGTCGATGCCGCGATCGCCAATAACTTGGCGAGAGAGGGGGCTGGGGAGGCTGGCCCGTCGGGGGCCGACCACTGGGAGTAGGAGTGAAAAAGAAGTGATCCAAAGCTTCCAGCAGTCGGACTTCTACAAACATGAGATGACTGAGTTCTGGGACAGCTGCTGGAAGATGTTTAAACGCAAAGCAAAAGAGCTATTCCCAGACTTGGACTTCAGCAGTATAAAGATTGACGAAGACGACGTGGCCCAGACCCCCTTAGATGAGGGGGTTGAAGAAGAAGACCTCGTCTCAAGTGAAGAGGAATGATTGGTGTAAACAAAATTTGTACTCAGAGTTTTGGTTGTTTTGTTTGTTTGTTTGTTTTTTTTTTTTTTTTTTGAATTTCTGTAATAAGCTTATGTATAAGTTTGTGAATGAATAAAATTATGAGTTGTGTTTGTGTTTTTATGCTATTGTCTATATTGTTTGAGGATCTGCAAAGAATGAAAGTGGTGACTTACATAGGGCTTGTGTATAAATTATTATGAAGTTTAGAATGTAAGAAAACCTCAATGCAGAGTGAAGTTTAAAATGTAAGAAAATCTCAATACAAAGTGAAGTTTAAAATGTGAGAATGTTAAAAGGGTGAAGTTGTGAATCACGACCCAGCAAGGAGCCAGTCTGACTTGGAAAACGTTGAACTGGAATTTGACTAAGTATGACAACCATGCCACGATCATGAAGTTGTAATAGTGGCCTTGGGCGATTTCTTCATTCGTGCTCAGTTTGGGTTAAGCCATGATTAACACGGTCTGGTTGAGCTCTTCATGCTTAGTCTGGCTGAGGCTTTAAGTAACTTAGTCTGGCTAAGCTCTTCATGCTCAGTCTGGCTGAGGCTTTCAATAACTCAGTTTGGTTGAGCTCTTCATGCTCAGTCTGGCTGAGGCTTTGAGTAACTCAATCTGGTTGAGCTCTTCATGCTCAGTCTGGCTGAGGCTTTGAGTAACTCAATCTGGCTGAACTCTTCATGCTTAGTCTGGCTGAGGCTTGTAGCTGAGTGCTACAATTAGGACGTTATTGAGATACCACACAGATGATTGAGATATAAAATTGTTGTCATGTAAGGTGCAGCCCATTTGATCAGAAATTTACATCATGGGAGAGAAAAACAAGAACATTCAAGTGTGTAGATTGCCAAAAAAAAAATACAATAACTGGTCAATACAAAAACAGGGATTTATTGAAAATAACGCTTCAAGTGTTCGGCGTTCCACGGATGGGGGAGGTCTCGACCTTCCACGTCCTGAAGTCGGTAAGTGCCCGGACGAGGTCTAGCTTTAACAACGTAAGGTCCTTTCCACTTGGCTGCCAGTTTGCCCTCAGCCGGATTTTTAGTGGCAAGAGTTACTTCGCATAAAACAAGGTCCCCCACGGTGAACTCCCTCGGCCAGACTTTGCGGTTGTAGTGTGTTCTCATTTTCTGTTGGTATGAGGCTCGTCTGACAGCAGTGGTTTCTCGAAGCTCTTCGATTAGGTCTAGGTCTGCCCGACGCAGCTCTTCAGTTAGTTTTGGATTTGGATGTAGAACCCTTGGAGTAGACAGACCGATTTCCACTAGGATGACCGCCTCAGCGCCGTATGTTAAGCGAAAAGGGGTCTCCCCAATGGCAGTTCGAGCGGTAGTGCGGTAGGCCCAGAGTACATTCGATAATTCCTCAGCCCAGAGTCCCTTAGTAGCTTCCAGCTTAGTTTTGATGATCTTCAGAAAAGAATTGTTGGTGACCTCAGTTTGGCCATTGGCTTGGGGATGACCTGGGGAAGAGAAACATGGCTAGATTTGAAGTTCTGCATAGAATTTCCTGAACTTGGCATTGTCGAATTGTTTGCCGTTGTCAGAGACGATGGCTTGAGGGATGCCAAATCTACATACGATCGACTGCCAGATGAATCTGGTTGTGTTCCGCTCGGTAATTATGGCAAGGGGTTCTGCCTCCACCCATTTAGTGAAGTAATCAATGGCGACAATTGCGAATTTGGTTTGGCCTCGGCCAGTGGGCAATGGGCCAACTAGGTCGATCCCCCATTTGGCGAATGGGTAGGGACTGCAAAGTGTGATTAATTCTGTAGGATGAGCATGGGGGATGTTGGCAAAACGTTGGCACTTATCACATTTGAGCATGAAGTCAGTTGCATCTTGATTGAGAGTAGGCTAGAAATAACAAGTGCGAAGTATTTTGTGGGCTAGGGACCGGGCGCCCGAATGATTACCACAGATACCCTCATCACATAGGTTGCATCTGAGGTATGGGCGTGAAACACCACGTTTGTACAAGAGGGCGCTGACAAGAATGTAGTTGGACGACCGAGCCCTGACTTTGGCGGCCTGCTGTGTGTCGGCTGGCAGTTCCCCCGTTATAAGAAATAAAGAGATGTCGGTCGCCCAAGGAATAGGTTCATTTTGGAGGAAGTAGAGTTGTTGCTGGTTTGAGGAAATGGCAGGGTGGGCCAAGTACTCGAGGCGGACACCATGGCTAAGGTCTGACTGGTCTGCCGAAGCCAACTGAGCCATTTCATCTGCCTTGGAGTTTTCCGTCCGAGGGATGTGCTTGATATGGAAATTATTGAAGAGGTGAGCAAGAGGGAGTGCAATATCCCTATAAGCCCGCATTGTGTCTTTCTTGGCATCGAATTCCCCCGTGATTTGACCAACAATAAGCTGGGAATTGCTGAACACTTGGATATGGCTGTCACCAATGTCTCTGGTGAGGCGAAGACCTGCAATCAATGCCTCATATTCAGCCTCATTATTGCTTGTGTTGAACAAGAAGCGGAGAGCACATTTGAAATAACCACCCTCAGGGGCAGTGAGGATGAGACCGGCCCCACTGCCTTCTTTGCGAGATGATCCGTCAACATTGAGGGTCCAAGAGTGGGGGTCTTCTAGCTCGGTAAGGAGTGGCAGGGGCGGAAGAGCTGTGGTTAGAGTGAGATTAGTGAATTCCAGGATAAAATCGGCAACAGCCTGCCCTTTAATCGTCGTTCGAGGCCGGTAGGAGATGTCAAATTGGCTGAGCTCAACCGACCATTGCATAAGTTTGCCGGAAAGCTCTGATTATTGCATTGTCTTTTTCAACGGTTGGTCAGTGAGGACCACTATGGAATGGGCTTGGAAGTAAGGACGGAGTCGTCTGGAGGTGGTGACCAAAGCCAAGGACATTTTTTCTAACAATGGGTAATTTTGTTCCGTGCCTCTGAGAGCCCGACTGATGTAGTAGACCGGTCGTTGGACAGAGCTGACTTCCCTGATGAGTGCTACACTGAATGCGGTGTTTGACACGGCTAAATAGAGGAAGAGGGGTTCGCCCGTGATTGCCTGAGAAAGTAGGGGGGGTTGGCCATGCACTGTTTCAACTGCTGAAAAGCCTCTTTGGATTCTGCCGTCCACTCAAAAGTTTGCCGAAGAACTTTGAGGAAGGGGAGGCACTTGTCCGTTGCGCGGGAAATGAAGCGATTGAGGGCGGCAACTCGGCCAGTAAGCCTCTGAACCTCCTTAACCGTTCTGAGTGACTGCATTTCAATTAAGGCCTTGATCTTTTTGGGGTTAGCTTCGATGCCCCGCTGACTGACCATGAAACCCAAGAACTTTCCAGATCCTATGCCGAAGGCGCATTTCTCTAGATTGAGCTTCATTTGATGCTTTCGTAGGGTGATGGAGGTCTTTCACAGGTCAGCGAGATAATCAGTGGAGAGCTTGCTCTTGACTAGCATATCGTCGATATATACTTCCATGTTCTGGCCTATCTGGTGATGAAAGACAGCATTGACCAACCGTTGGTAAGTGGCTTCAGCATTTTTCAACCCAAATGGCATCACACGATAATGGTAGGTTCCCCGATCGGTGATGAAGGAGGTGTGTTCCTAGTCAGACGGGTGCATCAGAATTTGGTTGTATCCAGAGAAGGCATACATGAAACTGAGCATTTGATGGCCGGCTATGGTGTCAACCACCAGATCTATGCGAGGAAGAGGATAGCTATCCTTGGGGCAAGCTCGGTTAAGGTCGGAGTAGTCGACACAGAGTCGCTATTTACCATCGTTTTTACGAACCAGAACCACATTCGACAGCCATCTGGGATAGTCCACATTTGTGATAAACTGTGCCTCAAGGAGCTTATCTACTTCAGAAGCAATAAGGTTATTGCGCTCCGGGTGAAAGATACGCTACTTCTGGCGGATGGGTCAGAAATTGGACTCAATGTTGAGACGGTGAGTGATGAATGAGGGGTCAATACCTAGCATGTCGGAGTGAGTCCAGGCAAATACGTCGTTGTGCTCAATTAAGAGAGCGGTGAGGTCAGCCTTGGCCTGGGAGGATAGTTGGCTGCCGATCTTAGCAATTTTTGCTGGGTTGGTGGGATCGATGAAGACCTCAACGAGCTCTTCCACTGGTTCCCCTCTGACCAGCTCGTCCTCGTCTTTGACGTCGGGTCCTTCAATGATCATAGCCTCCTCAAGCTTGACTTCTTTAAATGAGGCAACATAACACTCTATGGCCACGGTCTGCTATCCCCTCACTGTACTGACTCCAAGATCGGTGGGGAACTTGATGGCAAGATGGAAAGTGGATGTGATAGCTTGGAAGGCATTTAGGGCGGTGTGGCCAAGGATGATATTGTAAGCAGAGGGGCAGTCGACAACAAGGAAGCTGAGTAACTTTGTGGTCTACCGCGGGTATTCGCCGATTGTGATGGAAAGATCAATGGAGCCAATGAAGGTCACCCGGTCTTCGGTGAAACTGACCAACGGGGTTTGGAGAGGAGACAGACTTTCTTCCCCGATCTTGAGCTGGCGGAAGGCATTTAGGAAGATGATGTCTGAAGAACTGCCATTGTCGACGAGGACCCGTCTGACTTTGTAATTGGAGAGGAGGGCAGAAACGACGAGGGGGTCGTCATGCGGGTAACGGATGCCTGTGTAGTCGGCTTCCGTAAAGGTGATGGGCTCTATCCACTGCTTGGGCTGTTTGGGAGGACGGTCTAATGTGACAACTTCTTTGTCTGAGCCCTGTCTTATTTTTCTGAGTTCTGTCTGCTAAGCCGAGCGGGATGGACCTCCACAAGTAAGCCCGCCGGCTATGACTCTAATTTCTCCGATAGGGGGGGCAGGGTTACCTTGTGCTCGGGGTTGCTGTGGAGGGCGATCATAGCCAGGGTTAGGTTGTGCTGGTTGTCGGGGAGGAGTGCGCCGGCGGTTGTTTCTGATGGGTTCGGTCCTTTGCCTTTGTTGAGGGCGGGTTTTCGTTAACCGACTGAGACGTCCCTGACGTACCAAGCCCTCGACCTGATCTTTGAGGTTAACACACTCCTCGGTATTATGGCCATGGTCCTGGTGAAAACGACAATATTTGGACTGGTCTCACCGATTAGAAGGAGACCGTGATGGTTGGGGCCATTTCAGGGGGTAGTCTTGTTGGATCTGATTGAGAACTTGTTCCATTGGGGAATTAAGGGGTATGTATCGTTCGAACCGGCCGGCTGGTCGGGCTGGTGCCGACCGGTCTACTCGGGGAGGTCGGTCGGTATACTGAGGTGTTTGGTTATTGTATTGGGTGTTTCTGATTTCTGAGTCCTTTCTCTTCTCTCTAGGGGTCGGGTTTTTGGCTATAGGGTCTTGGCAAGCGGGCTAGGGAATCTTCTGCGTTCATGTATTTTTGGGCTTTGGAAAAGAGAGTTGCCATGGAGGTCGGGGGGTTTTTTGAAAGGGAGAAAAGAAAATCAAATGATCGTAGGGCGACCATAAATACCGTGAGGATGACCTTGTTATCGTTTTCTGCCACCTGCAAGGCTTCAGTGTTGAAGCGGGTGACAAAGTTGCGCAGTGACTCCCCCTCAGTCTGACGGATGTTAAGGAGCTGGGTTGCCGGACGCCGTTGGTGCTGGGCTCCGATGAAATGGCTGAGAAAGGAGTCACTGAGGTGTTGGAAAGTGAAAATAGAGTCTGCTAGCAGTTGACTAAACCAGAGTCGAGCCGACCCCTTGAGTGTCACGGGGAAAGCCCGACACATGATTTCATCGGGGAATGCATGGAGGATCATAAGGGTTCTGTAGGTCTCCAGGTGATCGACTGGGTCTGTTGTACTGTCAAAAGAGTCGATCGTGAGCATTTTGAACTTAGGAGGTAGAGGTTTGTCCCTGATGGAGGCAACAAATGGGGAGTTGGCTATGGTAGATGGTTTATGCTGTATGTTCTGCATGACCTCTTGGAGTTGAAGCTTCATGGCTTAGAGTTCTGCGTCTCAGAGAGGAATGTTGTCACCACCGGAAGGTAACGGGGGCTGGACGCTGCTGGCCTCTCCTTCAGGAGTAGGTGCCGGGATCGATGGATGTGGGCCCCGGGGTGGCAGGTTTATACTTGGGGGGAGGGGGTTGCAAGCCTTCCAAGTTGGGTGGATTAGGCTACTGGATAATATGGCTCGGGGCTCGTTCTTGGTTGGGTGGGATATCTGGAGGGGGTGGAGGAGGCATAGGAAGGTTTCTTTGGAGCAGAGCATTAATCAGGGTTTGGTTTTGCTCGGCCAGGCGGTTAATGCTGTTGGTGAGCTCGGTGAAATACTGTGGTGGATTATTTGGATTGGGAGGGTCGGCTTGATGATCGGCAACATTGGGGTGAGAAGCCATGGATCTAGTTGTGACCATCCACTTTTACATGTGGTAGGAGGGGGTTATGGGGAGGGGGTCTCTGGCGACAATGAGCACAATTGGCGCGTGGAACAAAAACTTTCCCACAGACGGCGCCAACTGATAATACCGTTCGTTCCAAGTGGAACGGGTCGGACTGATCCACGCTCCTCAAGCCTGTGTCCGAATGACCAAGCCCACCAGAAGACCTGCACAAGAGTTCAACGGGGAACGAGGAGTCCCCTAGCGAACCCTCCGATGAGCAAGTTAGAGAAAAAAGTAGAATGTAGAGATAAATTAGAGATAGAAAGCTTAACCTTCTTCCCATTTTCGACGTCTGCTTATATCATTTGGTAATCATTTCGTTATCCCTTCCGACCTGTCACCTTGGCCGAAAGTCTATGCTCTAGCTTACCTTGTTCATGGTGAAGCCGTCCTGTCCCGACGGAAAGGGGTTATCGCAATAAATGCTGTAAGTGGCCTCATTAATGGCGATGTGCAGTGGCAATAACTTTGCAGATCTTTGTCTGCTTATGTGGCTTGCCCTTCTCTTGCCATGTGTCTTGATGTCATTAGTTCTCGTTGCTACGTGGGGCTTCAGCCATGCTGGGCTTTAGTATTTGAGTTATGTATTGGGCCCTAAATGTTGGGCTATAATCTTTATAGGCTTACCCATGTCATGGTTGTTGCAGTCTTAATATTTTTGCCTCAAATCATATGAAAGTAGCAATGCCACTTATTCATAATATCTTTAAAAAAAAGAAAAATGGTTGAGACCACTAAAAGTGGTATTCTAATAGCACCACTAGTGATGTGGTAGTGGTTTTTTTTTTTGACATTCCCAATACATTAGTGCTATTAATCTTCTTTTTTTAGTGGTATGAATCATTATTGTTAAAAAAATTCTTACTAATGAAATTCTCATTTTTCGAAAGGCTCATTGGAGTAAGATCTCATTTTATTTTAATTCAAGGTTTTAGAGAATTTTGAATCAGTACTAATTGTGTCATTGCACACAACCCAACTCTTTTTTTTGCCACCACCTCCCGTGTTCGTCCCATTTCTCTGCCATCTCTATCACTTCCCCTCCACCACAACTCTCAAGGAAAATTTCAATATCACGACAATATTATATTAATATTGACACATAATATCACCAATCAATAAAATTTACATATGAGTGAGGGAGAACTCCATTTTTTCTTTATTATTATAACCTAGAAACTACCACATATACATGATAGATATACATGACGTGATCACCATTACATTGAATTTTTTCTCCTAAATCTCTCTCTTTCACAACCCGAAACCTCATCTCTCTCAAACTCTAGTCACTATACTAACTCAACCCTTTGCAATCTTGTGATCATCCATGCATATGCTAGATACAAGTAAAAACTGTGAAAATCTATCATTTTGCACCACCCACACTTGTACCAAGCATGTTTCAAAGTAGAAAGGATATAGTGAGTGTTAAGAGAGTAATGGAGAAGATGAGAGAGTATTGGGTAGGCAAAGAAAGATAAGAAAGGGCTACGGGTAGTGAGGGGGGTTTTGTAATGGTGGGTATGTGTAAAGAGAAATGATGACATGAAGGAAAAATTAGGGGTATAAATTTGATTTGGCCCGATCCATGTCAGGCCTCGCAGGCTCCTATCAAAATTCGGGCTAGGCCAAGTAGGGCCATGAGCCAGAAAATTAGATCCAGGCCCAAGCTCAGGGGGCATTTGGGCCTTGGGCGGACCAAGTCGGTAGGCGTGGGCCTGGGCCTAGGCTTGGGCTTGGAAGGGGCTAGACATTTTTTTTTTTGATTTTTTCTATCAAAATTTTATTATTTTCCACTAAAAAAGACACTAGGCCTCGGGCAGCCCGACCTCGAGTGGGCTTTAAGCGGGTCAGGTGACCCGGGCTTCAAAATGATGGTCTAGGCCCAGGGTCTCGGGTTAGGCTCGGGACCCAAACAAGCAGGGTCCATCTCGGGCCGCGAGCCATTTTTACACTTTTAGGAAAAATCAAAGAAGTGTCAAAATTTTGAAAAATTTGCAATTGAATTGATAATTTTTTTCTTTATTTTCTCTTTTATCGATATTTTTCCTTATTACTTCTGATAAAAAAAAGAAAAGAAAAAAAAAGAGTAAATGCTATTCCAACTCAAAAGTTAGACTAACTTTTTAAATTAAATAATGTGATACTCTACTCGAATGGGCCAATTTCGAAACATGGTTAAAAGTCAATTTTTAGCTTTTAACTTATTTTGAGTTACATCAATTTTCTATTTTTTTACATATATATATTTTTAAAAATGGGTGAATTACACTAACAGTCCCTATAGTTTGCGACTCGTGTCATTTTGAGCTCAAACTTTTCAATTGTGACACATTTGACAATGAATTTTAAATCTTATATCAAATAAGGATAATTGAAGATATCATTGCTCAATTTTACGGGTAAAGTCGTCAATTTGATAAAATATAAACAAATTTGACAAAAATAAAAGCCATTTTTTTTTAATTTATTAAAAATAATTTATACCCAAGATAAAATTATGTAAAATTGATAAATCTTTTAAACATTTATTTATTTTATTTTTTTACCAAATTAATTTTTGTTATGTGTTTGGATAATAATCATGTAATTGGTAGTTGTTAGGCTTTTAATGTGTAATCGATATATATAATATATGAAATATTTTTAGTTTTGCATTTTTTGATTTAATGGATTGGTTTAATAATGATATCAAAGTTGTTACCATATTTGACTTTTAGAAAAATAGAAACTAATTTAATAAAAATAAAACAATTACCCATTACATGATTATCATCCAAACACATAATAAAAATTAATTCGATAAAAAAAAAATAAATGTCTAAAAGATTTATAATTTTACATAAATTTTATCTTTAATGGGTAAAAATAAAAATTCAAAAATATTTTTCTAACATTTATTTTTATCAAATTAGTTTATCTTTAATCAAATTGATGACTTTACCCTTAAAATTGAGTAATTGTATCTTCAATTACCCTTATTTGGAATAAAATTTTAAATTTTAGATCAAATGTGTTACAATTGAAAAGTTAGGGACCAAAGTAACACTAAACCTAAACTATAAGGACCGTTAGTGTAAGCTGCCAAATTTTTTTTTTTAAAACAAACTAAAAAATTAAGTTTTAACTAATTTCTCAAAACAATCCAATACCTAATGTAACTTCTCTATGATGTGTTCTCTAATTATGATCACTTCCCCAGTCAAGATAAAAACAAAAGTTGGAGCAAAAAAATTCAACACGTACCCGAATTCGATCCATATGGCCTGAACCCTCAATTTTCGGGCCAGGCTGTTTGGGATGGAGGGTTTTTTAATTTTTTAATTAAAATAATATTAAAAGATAAAATAAATTAAAATAATTAATAAAATAAAATATCATATTAAATCTATAATTATTTTATTTTTTATTTTATAAATATCAAATTTAATTAAAAAAAATTAGTAATTTTTCTAAATAAAATTATTTTAAACTATTAAAATAATCAAAAATTAAAATAAATACCAACTCTAGAAACGAAGTCAAAATCTGAAAATATCAAAGAGTTTTAAATTATAGTTCTACCAATTGATTTGAGTGTTTTATTTGTTTTGAGCTTTCAAATCATAATTCTACACCCATTTCTCAAAAATCAATTCAAAACATAATCATTACTTTTCAAAACTCATAACCAAACACATAATTCAAAACTCAATTTAAATCAATATTTTAATTTTTTAAATATTTTAAAAATATTTTAATTTTGTTAAGATTTTAAATATTTTAATATTTAAATATGTTATGATTTTTTTAATTTTTTGAATATTTTAAAATATTTTAATTTCAAAATATTACGATTTTAGTTTTTTAAAATTTAAAATATTTTATAAAAATAAATTCAAACTCTATTTTATAAAAATATTTTTAAATATTTTAATTTTGTTGTTATGTATTTGGTTACGATTTGAGTGTGGAATTGTGAAAATAGTATGAAGTTTCGAGTTATATGTTTGGTTATGAGTTTTAAAAATAATTTCTTAATTAAGTTTTGTTTTATGTGTTTAGTTACGATTTGAGTCTAGAGTTATTTTTAAATTTAAAATATTAACATTTCAAATTATTTAAATTTTTTGAATATTTAAATTATTTAAATTTTTTGAATATTTATTTAAATTTTTTACTTATTAAATTTTTTAGATTATTTAAATTATTTAAATATTTATGATTTAAATTTTTTGAATATTTATTTTGAAAAAAAATTATTTCCTTTGTAGTATTTTCAATTAAAAAATTGATTAATGTTATTTTCTGTTAATAATAAATTTTTTTAATTGAATTTTAAAAATAGTTTGGTTATGAGTGTTGATCAGAATTTTCAATAGTGTGAAAGTAGTGTATTTTATTATGAGTTATAATAATTTGAATTAAGTTTTGAAAACTATTTTCAAAACTTATAACCAAACAAATTTTCTTACTTCACTTGTCAAATCAAACTTTCAAAACTCAATTCCACACTCAATTCAAAACTCAATTCAACACTCTATTAAAAAATCATAACCAAACAAATTTTCTACACTCAAATCATAATTCCACAACTCACAAACTCAAAATACAACTCATACTCTCAAATCATATTTACAAAACTCTACCAAACGCAACCTCAGTATCTCAATCGGGACTTTGAGGTCTCAAAGCTTTGGTCGGAGAATCAGAGAGAGGTCTAATATTCAGGTGATTTGAGCCATCCGGGTCATCTAATATTATTGTAAGTTAAAATAGTATTAAAAGATAAAATAAATTAAAATAGTTAATAAAATAAAATATTATATTAAATTCAAAATTATTTTATTTTTTTTTCATAAATATCACATTTAATTATAAAAAAATTCAACACCATTTTCAAACGCAATTATTTTATTTTAAATTAGTGAAATAACAAAAAAAATTAAAACAGCCTAATAAAATATCAACCTTCGAAACAGAGTCAAAATCTTAAAATATCTCAGTCTTTCAATCGGAACTTATTGGTCCGATTAAGTATTTTAGCTAAGGAAAATATTATAACCTCCAAATAATTTATTAAAATATTTTGTCAAATATCTTATATACACATATACATTATAAATTATTTGAATTACTCTTATATACATTATAAATTATTTGAATTACTCTTATATACACATATACATTATAAATTATTTGAATTACTCTTTTGTTAATATTACCCTATTATTCTCACTCATATTGGTCCTCTACAGTGAAGGTCTCTCCTTCAGCGCGAAATCGATCCTCTCCTTCAGCGTCGTCTGCAACTCCCTCCATCTGACCTCTTCCTCAAGGTATGGATCCTTCTATCTCTCTGTCTTCCACTTCTATGCAACTCATAAACCCTCTCTCTCTCTTCAACTCTTCCCCTCCCATATCTGAGAAGCCCAAAATTGAAACCCCTATCTGTGAACCCTTTTTTCCCTTTTGATTTTTAGTTCCCCTTCTATGAACCCCATTTTTACCCATCTCTGCGAAAGCCCCTTCCCAAACCCATCTTCGAACCCCCATCCATTCTTGTTCATCTATTATCTGCATGTTATTTTCTTTGTTTTTCACATGTATGTATCTCAGATTGGTAGTCTTGTATGCTGCTGCTACAGTTGTTTAGATTCATGTATGTGAAACCATTGCTGATTTTAATTGGTTTAAATCTTTTTTTTTTCTACATTCAATTATCTTAAGACGCCAATTTGATGGGTTTTGGGAAAGATCAAATTGGGTTTGTTTTCCTTTTATCTAGTTCTTTGATTTGCAGGTTATGTTTATGTGTTTTAACTGGGTTTTGAGTAAAATTTCTGTGAAATTTTGAGGTGGTGTTACCCTATTTCCTTCAATATAGATGATGTTTAGTTTGGTGGGGAGTGTGTAATAGATAGTTAGACAATTGTTATCTCTAGTTGAAGAGGCTGTCCTAATTGGAGAATTTTACTTTCAATGATCAATGTTAGTTTTTGATGTGTCCTTGATAACCATGGAGAATATAGCCAGTCCTATGCAAATCTCAGCGTAGTTTTTTGGCCTCCAAATCAGAGAGAGCAATGCCCTAGTAGGGAAGGTTGGATGACACATTGAACTGTTGGAGAATAAGGGCTCAGCGAGCACACGAATGTGCAGCCCCAATATAGTTTAAGCATTGACCTGTTCTTGATATTCTTGATAATCACTTCAGCATCCGACTCAATAATTACTTGTCAAAAATTCCATTTGAGGACAGAATGGAAACTGCAATCCTTGAGCTTAAGGATAGCAAATATGGAGATCATTAAAATGTAGGGAAACAATATGGACAATGCTTCAGAGTCAAATCAGATTCCAAGCATATCTTGGAAGCAGCCTAGAGGGAGAGAGAGAGAGAGAGAGAGATGAAAAGGGTACCAGCAATTCCAGCTGCATCAGTGAAAGCTGAGTAAGTGGAGAGCAACACAGTTGGAGTCATTGATCTCTATCTGTTCAAACTTCATTCATCACCCAAACAAATCTCTCTTCTCTGCTCTCTCTCTCAACTTTGAATATGCAACATTGCTGTTAGACTTTGAGATATATATATATAAAATTTATTATAATAGGATGGAACAAATTAATGGTGTAAAGCCAAAAGATAATAATTAATGGTATAGATTTCTTTTCAGACAATGTGAGGCCCAACTTGCACATATCTTCTTTGTTGTATAATTGTATTATATATGATTTTAATGTTTTAAAACACATGTCGCTTTTCTTTCTAGAAGCCTTTGAGGTTGAGGTTCAACCAATAGTTACTTTCTCAGAGACTGTCTGGAGACTGTAGATTCAGGCCCCATCATGGCAAAAAATTATTAATTGGTCAAGGGTGTCATATGATTATATTTCTCATCAATTATAATTTATCATGTTCTCTTATATTTTTTAATTATTTAACAAAAATTCGTGAATTTTATATTCTTCACCAATTACAACACCATTGGGACATTACATTACTCTAAGACTAACCAATAACTTCATGGCAGTGTCTGTTTTATGCCTTTCACATTTTCATTTTATTTTAGCTTAGCTAGTCCATTGGAGTTTTTCATGGAGCTGTTACATGGCCAACATTTTAACAAGAGTCCCATTTTTATTTTTGTGTATACTTTAACATATTTATTTTTTAACTTAGTACATAGATGGTCTTATGAAGTTTGAGGCCTCAGTTTTTAATGTTCAAGCTTGATATTTATTCCAGCCTTTGCTTCCACAGAGGTTGTGGAAGCAAAGGCTGGAAAGGGTTCAGCAACACTCTCAATGGTGTAAGTTTGGGTTGATACTCACTTGTTTGTTTTATGGGTTCTTAGATACAATGGAATCTGTATGGTTGGTGTTATGACTTCAAGTTGATATTTTGATGAATGGACTGGACGGTGTGATGGGATTTTTATGGCCTTTGCCCAATTTTTAAATATTTTGATTAGAGCTTTTGAATAATCTAAAGTGGATGATTGGAAGGTTAAAGACCAGTTTTATGCTCCTGAATACATTTTCATTTTACTTGCTTATGTTTGAGATTTTAAGAGACATTGAATTAGCAGTCATTCATCATGAATTTTGGTGAATTGTGGCTAGCGTTGAGGTATATGGTCAACTAAATTGTGTCATGGGATACTACTTGTAGACTAGTTTGAATAGTTGAGAAACATGCTTCTCTTTTCTGAATTGTCATAAATTGCTGAAATTTTTCATGGAAGCTCACTCTGGTTTAATTTTTAATTTTTATCTCTTGAATTTTGTACACTTCCTGTGTTGATGTTTGGTTGCTTCATTTATGAAGCGACGCTAATCCATGAAGTATGTTTATTCATTTAGTTCTATTGTTTTTCCCCTTGTTAATTGGTACTGCTCTTGTTAAATATCATTAGAGAGCTGGTTGCAACTGTCATTGAACCCTTTTTCATTGAATTTACATGATCTCCATTTATTTATCTAAAATTATCATTGAATCATTTTCAACAAAACAACTAGTGTTTTAATTTATTAGTTAATTTGTGTCCTTTCGGTTCTTAATTTGATAAATTACAATTATTGAAGAACTTCTGTTGTATTTTTATTTTTTTTTTAAAAATTCTTTATTGTTTTCCTTTATTTTTCCCCTCCCTTTCCCTTCTAGATGGTTCCACAAAATTTATATGTTGGTATATATTCACATACTATACATTTTTTAAAAAAAAATTAAATATTAGTTAAAAATTATTTTTTATAGTATTTTTAAAACTAATATTAAAAAATATTATCGCAAATGTCACATTGGCAACCATATTAGCATTTGGTGCGTATGTGGCATTCTATGAAAAATACAGTAATATATATAGCATTTTTTATTTTGAAAATTGGTTAAGTTGGTTTGAATGACTAGTTAAAATAAAGAGTATGGTTGGAATAGAATAACTAAACTAATTAGGTAAAATAAAGAGTGTACTTTTTTTATACTTTAGCTAGTGAAAAATAAAGAGTGTGGTTGGAGTTGCTCAGGTCGGAGAATTGAAGAGAGAGGTCTAAGATGGACAGAGAGTGGGGTTCGAAGCCTGGTAGTGGTGGCGCCGCCTCCGCCCAAAATGAAGCCATAGACCGGCGTGAGCGGCTGAGAAGACTCGCCCTCGAAACCATCGATATCGCTAAAGATCCCTATTTTATGCGCAACCATCTCGGAAGGTTTCACTCTCTGTTTCTTTGTTTATCTCTCTCTCGCTCTCTCTATACATAATATATCTATGTATTTTTGGGTTTTGCTTTGATTAATTGTTTTGTTGTTGTGATTGTGATTTAGCTATGAGTGCAAACTTTGCTTGACATTGCACAACAACGAGGGGAATTACTTGGCGCATACACAAGGGAAGCGGCACCAGACCAATTTGGCCAAGAGAGCTGCTCGCGAGGCCAAGGAGGCCCCTGCTCTCCCTCAGCCTCACAAGCGCAAGGTTACCCTCAAAAAGTCTGGTAAACCCCCTCTTTCTCTTTCTCTTTCTCTTTCTCTTCCATTCCAATTTCAATTACCCTAATTTCAACAAAATACATTAAACCCACAACTTACATTTGACTTCCCTTAATATTTTAATTTCACTAATGATGTAGCTCAATGTAGACCGTTCACTTTAAATCAAGATGATATTTTTTTACCAAAATGGCATTGCCAAGTCATTCTCGTGATACTGTTTGTATGTATGAATTTGATCATTTTCCTTTCAATTTACATAACACAGTAGCCCATTTTCATCGGTAATTGCCATTGGTTAGTCATATAAATAGAAAAATGATGTTGCCATATCTTTTACCTTATTTATCCTTGTCTCTACACACCATCTGCATTAGATCCCGTCAAATATAGTGTAATTATGCCAAACTTGTTGGGCTCAATGTATTTTTATCAAACCCCATGGCAGGTCAGTGTAACTTGCCTTTTTCTTTTAATGTACACCTTGTTCAATAGGTGTGTGATTTGTGGTGTGATGAACTTGTATTGTTAAAATGGTGCTGGTGCTATTGTTCATTTGTTGACAAGAGTAAGGGCATTTATTTGCATTGAAGGTTGATGCTGTAATGTTTGTTCTTTGAGTGTTAGTTCTGTCACTGATGTGATGAGCTCACAAAAACAATTTTTAACTTTTCAAAATTCTGATTTTTGCCTTATTGGACCTAATTGTTGTGTTTATATTCATGAGCAAGAATTATAAAAATGGGTTGGCTGAATATTTAGTGTTATGTCAGAATTTATCCCAATAATGGCACTACTCAGTTTTTAGGTTTGCAATATGTGAGTCCTCATGAATATATTTTGTTGGCACACTTGCAGTTAAAATGGTAGGCCTGGTTATCGTGTGACAAAACAGTTTGATCCAGAGACAAAACAGAGGTCTCTTCTCTTCCAGGTGAGGATTTTTTGTTCGTACTTATATAGCATAGTAATTACCAGTAGTAGACTTGAGCAGTACATATATGATGAAGTACGAGCTCACATTATCTTATATAACTGTTTAAATAAAAGATCTGGGTTTTGAAAAGGTTAAACATTTTGTCAACAAACTGATAGATGGGATTTGTGTTGGAAATGAGATAAGGAAAAAAAAGTAAACACACAAAACCTTTAAACAAAGGTAAAAACATTTACGTTGATTTTGTTAAGAAAATTTCATTCTTTATATGAGGTTGTAGATATGTCATTGTGAAATTTTATTTATGAATATCCCTAGAATTGAGAAATGGGGTATACTTTTTTTCCTTCTTTTTTTGGTGACTTTGGTATCTGGTGCAGATTGAATATCCTGAGATTGAAGATAATACAAAGCCAAGGCACCGATTTATGTCATCCTTTTGAACAGGTACACTTATTATTTATTAAAGTTTTATCACTATAAACTTCCGTACAAAAGGAGAATTTCAGTTTGTTTCACAACTTAACTCTTTCAAGATTACTGCAATCCTAATATTTCATCTTACGTTTCATGTGCAGAGGGTCCAATCCTTTGACAAAAGATACCAATATCTTCTGTTTGCAGCTGAACCATATGAGATCATTTCTTTCAAGGTTGATCCCTCATTCAATTACAAAAATGCTAACCATCTGATTATTATTATTGTAGTTTTTTATTTTATATATAAAGTTAGTATTGGGTAATCAATGGATTGTGGTTGTGTGGTTATTTTAGGTTCCTAGCACGGAGATTGACAAATCCACTCCAAAGTTCTTCTCGCATTGGGATCCCGACTCAAAAATGTTCACGGTTAGTTTGTATACTCATTTACTCTCTCTCTCTCTCTCTCAATTTTGATGGTAATTTGGATCTCATACCAGTTGGTAAGGTTTAGTTGTGAGCCAGGTTTTTTGTTGTGTGGATTCTACCATGTCCTGGGTTGTTCTCTGATTCCATAGACCAGAGAACTTAGTGCAACCTAGAAACCCAATTCAGCCATGCAAGTGGCGCGGACTCCTGGTTTTCAGGACCAGTAGAAGTTAATTAAGCATCGACCTAGACCCACATAGGGCTGCAACTCAGGCAAGTTCAGTTGGGCTAGGGGTGTAACCAAGGCCTGCCCAAGAACTACCAGGATCTGCCCTGGCCCAATTTTGCCCGATCTCCAGCCCAAGAAGCCCAGCCCAACAAATGAGCTTGTGTTCAGGTTGCCAAATTTAAAAGTTCACACAATAGGTTATCAGGATACGTTTGTAATTTTTTTTATTTTTATTTTTATTTCTTATGATGTTTAGAATTGTGTTAAACATAAGCTCAATGAATTGCTTTTTGATTTTTATTAGGTCCTATAAAATTTTAACTGAAATATCAATTTTAATTTGTCTACATTGCCCCCTATGCTTTTTCCGTTCACATTTTGAGTGTTATATACAAAAATGTTGCAAGTAATTTTGCTTGTTTGTTTAATTGTTGAAATATGGATTAAGGATACAGATATATATTAACTTAACTATCCTTACTATCTATAAAATATGGATACAGATATGGGACTCAGGACACATTAAGGATGCATCACTTCGATAAATTCTGAAGTAGGATATTACTTTAGTCTCACTATTTCTTATTCTTAAAGAAGTAAGCAAAGTATTAAAAAATTATTATTATATTTATTGTAAAAATTATACTTCAATATTTTGCAAGAATTATTACAATTTTAATTTTTTTAATAGTTATCTAGAATATCTGAAAAGTACCCAATACTTCTCAAAACTTAATAAAATTATGGATACATGTAGAAATTATTGGGTATGTATTCATGAGTATCCGAGGAGTATCGGTATCTAATTTGGATATGATACGGATACGAGGCTCTTCTACAAGTATTAGTGTTTCATAGATTTGGCTGAAAAATTTCAGGCTAAGCTTGAGACCAAAAGCCTAAAAGGGTTGCCTAGGCCTAAAACCCAAGTTGTTGCTCTAGAACCACACTGCCTACACAGCTGTTTGGTCGCTGTTCTAAGTAATGATCTTTTGTTTGTGAATCTTGTCTGACTTGGTTCTGGGTTTATTTGTTGTTCTTGTTTTGACAAGTAGTGGTCTCTTGTTTCTATATCTTATCTGACTTGACTCTCTGGGATGAATCAATGTACAGTTGCAGTTATATTTCAAACCCAAGCCACCAGAGGCAAACAAAGGCCAACCAACCCCTGCAGCTAATGGCACAACCGCTCCTGGTGTTCCACCAAGGCCTTTGCCACCACCATCCCAAGCTCCACCTCCACCACCGCCTCCACCACAAGGGCCTCCAGCAGGACCACCAATGGGGAATCCTCCTAGAGGCCCACCACCAGGATCTGTGCTGCCACCACCTCCTCCAATGGGAAATGGACCTAGGCCTATGCCACCAGGTGGAAATCTACCCGCTCCACCACCGCCACCAGTTGGTGGTGGTGCCATGGCAAACTTCACTCCTGGCACTCAGATGGGAAGGCCTCCAATGCCGCCACCTCCACAAGGTTTTCCAGGACAACAAATGATGGGGCAGCAGGGAATTCATCCGCCTCCACCACCTCATAATATGGGATAAGTGGTCCCATGTATATTGTCTTGGCACATCGGTAGGTATGCAAGAGTCGTGTTTGTATGCATTTAAAAACTTAATTTCAAGTTTTGGGAGATTGGATTGTTGTGATTGGATATGTTGATGAATTGGGAAAAGAGATATGAGAGCTTGAACTGTAGTTGCTCATACCGATGTGCATGTTTCAGTTTTGGCAAAACCTGTATTAAATGTTTTACTTTTTGGTTCATGAACCTTCTTTCTTTGACGGTTGAGTAGTTGATGAAATGACAAATTAACGGAAGGCGGTTATAGGTTTTGTTTGGATTATGTTGTTTTTTCATGCAGTTTTTCTCTTTGTATGATGAATGGTAAGTAGTCTACATTCCATGTGGCACTTGAGCAAAATTCTCCAAATAAAAGTAGTTGGTTTACTATGCTTATTGGAAAATTGCTGTATAGTTTTAGAGTATTATGTGGTATCGTTTACGTGGTTTTATTAGCAAATGTGAAACTACAAAATACACTCAGTTCATTCCTTATTTTCTAACTAAAGAAATGGCTATTTTAGTTAATTTTTTTATCTAGAAAATGTGTAAAAAAATAGAAAGTGACGTGGCCGGGTGTTTTGACTTTTTGATTATTTTAGTTAAAAAGTCAACACTCCAAACAAAGGTCTAAATTAGGTTAGCATTATTCCACCTATAAAGTTTTGCACAATGTTATTAGGTGGGAGCACAGTATAATGTTACATGATACTTGGGATTATAGAATAATTACTTATACTTATGGTGGTGAGCGTGATTTGAATTGGTTTCATTTTAGAGTAAATCAAGAATCAAATTATTTACAGTTTCATAAAATTCTCTATTTGTTTGGGTAGAAAATATTTTATAAAATATATATATATTTATATTTTTTGGTATTTGATACAATGAAAAATAAGTCAATGGCAAATTTTTTTGATGGTCAACCGAAAACAAGTTTATATGGGTAAAAAATATTTATTTTTAATAGTCAACAAAAAATAAGTCTTTATGGGCAAAAAAATGTTTACTTTCAAAAGGCAAAACGTTTTTTGAATTAAAGTCTTACTAATGTTATCACACTACCACTATCATCTCTACCTTCATCTTCATTTTGCCGCCACTACCACCACCAAATATAGAAAAATATTTTTCACCCAAATAAACGGAGCGTAAATCAAATCATAAAAAATTTGAAACCAAACTAGAAAATGTGGTTAGATTTGGTTTGGAAATACAATTTTTAAAAATAGGATAAATTATACTTACACCTCCTGAGATTTGAGTTTAATACATATTATCCCTTGGCGTTTAAAAACTTATACTAACCCCCTTGTTATTATAATTATTTAGATGGAATAAAAATATTAAACTCATATACTCTCTTTCCTTACTTTGCATTACTTCTTCTATTTTTTTTTTCTTTTTTTTCTTCATTTCCTTTGTTTTTTTTTTTTTTTTTCAATATAATTTCTTATATTTTTCCACAAAGAGTTGTTGCTTTTTATATAAGCAGGAGATTTGTGAAATGAGACTATTAATCACAGGAGTAGAAATGTAATTTTCAAAACGTCAAGGTATGAAATGTAAGTAGATCAAACCTCAGGAGATGTCAATATAATTTACCCTTAAAAATATTATTATCATTCACAATATAATCACAAAACATTATTCAGAACTTAAAAATTAGTTTGATGATTGTTTATAACTAGTTTTACTATTATATAAAAACACGCTTGTAATTCCTCAAAAAAAAAAAAAAAAATGCTTGTAATGGATTGCTAAAATAAAATAGTTGTATAAAGTGGAAAATGTTATATCTAGTTTTGGTTATTTTATTGATTTTTGTACATAATGTGAAGTGCCTCTTGTTCACAAGTGAAACAACTCAAAAGTTACATACACAAATAAGTGTACACAAAAATTAATATGATCTAAATTCATTTCGAGTGTGGTTTCCATCACATTCAAAATGAATCTGAACCACATAATTTAAGTTACATATTGATTTGAGTAAAAGAGGAGAAATTAGCCGATGCCAGTGTTGTGTTTCTCAAGAGGCACTGTGCATCAAGTATACACCCAGTACCCAGCTTCCTGTAAACAATGGAAGAACTGTAGACAGTTTTATGTTATTGGATTACATGGCAAAATATCAACTATTCTCCAGACGAGGGATATAACTGCATACTACATGGAACCAAATCACAACAAAACTGGACAATAACAGGAAAGAAACTTTGAGACATGTTTAACGGGTTCAGAGTAGCTTTTACACATGTAACACATACATCAACAGAGATCTTCCATCCACTTTTAACTTGTGTAAAAGAATTTCAAATTATGGTTTTTGAGATGTCGGAACCATCTTGTTAAAGCGGGAAGGGAAAGGGCAGTCTTAGCAAAACGGGTCTTTCTAACTCGCTGCAACATTTGGCGGGAATACCTGCTGAATAAATTCTAGAAAGCGCTTGGAGTAGAATATAGGGTCCACTGCAGATATTGACATTGAGTCGAATTGAATAGATTTGTATGCATGCTCGATCTTCTTACTTATGTTGTAGTCCTGTAAAATGTCGATGATACCCAGGTACAATACAACATCATATACCTTGTCAAACATCTGTGTTTCCTCTGTCCCTGGAATATGCTCTGCCCTTGCTGGCATGTTCACTCCAAGCTGGATCTGGAGTCTGCTTAACCAGATTTAAAAAAAAAAAAAAAAAGGGTCAAAATCAATGGAACTTTAAATGATAATGAAAAATGGTGAGCCAAAACTAACTTTTCTACCTATGTACATATGAAGCACGGACACGGATACGGATATGTGACACGACATGGGCATGCCGATTAGTAAATTTAAAAAAAATGTAGAACACAACGTATGGGAAACACGTGCAAAATATATCATCTTATATATTTATTAAAATTTAATATTTAAGGATGAATAATTATTATATGTTATATATATAAATATTTAAATCAAAGACAATAAATTTTTAAGTCGAGAATTGGTATAGATTTACACTATTTTTATTGTCTTTGGATTCCAAGCTATTTTATTCAAATTTGCAATATCTTTCATGTGTGTCTAAGTGTGAAGAAGTGTCCGACTGAGTGTTGTGTTATGTTGGTGTCAAACACAGCACGTAACTTTCTTGGAAGTGTCAATGCTTCTTAGTTCTTAACCAATATGCCAAACTTAATCGCAAATATTAAGATGGTTTTCTTTCAATGAAATGTTCCCTAGTTTGGTATATAGTGTTTGTTGATGATAATGGTGGAGTTGTTTCTACAGGTTTTGTCACTCTGTCTTGCGGTCAATGGACACTTGTTGTGGTAACAATCTCAAAGGGATGGTGATCGTGATTTTTGGTTGATGACAGTGGGCTTGTGTCGTGTAGAGGATGGTGAAACAATTTACGTTATGGTGGATGGTGGTTGTGATGATCTCAAAGGTGATGGTGACCATAGTATTCGGTTGATGAAGAGATTGTGGTTGGCTGGTGGAATGGAGATGGAATTTTTATTTTTTTTATTCTCGAAAATCTATGGGGGCAAAATTGTAAAACTGCATGTTCCTTGAATCAACATCAGTTGACAACTTTGATAGGGATGTTACTATCAGTATTATTTCAGAAACCATGGGTAATATGTGCAACTGTCAGAAACATCAAGATGTGTAAAGTGTACTTTCCCCTTTATAATTATTTCAGTCTTCCATTTGAATTCACCTACACACTAAATCTAAATAGGATTTCGCATTCAAGAATCAATCATGCATGCTTTCTTCTGACGCTTTTGCAAAAGTCAAAAAGAATTCTGGTTTAATGATCATACCTTGCTGTACCAGGAAGAAGGAGATCCACATCCACTTCCTCATCACCAGTAGCAGATGCAGCCCTCAATCGGCTACCTCTGATATGAGGGCCTACAACACTACTATTATCACCGCCTCCACGGGGGACCAGAACAAGGCCTTGTGGGTAGTTGGAGATTTCATCCTCCATAGATTCTGATTGGATCATATGAACAAAATTTAGTTAAGAGTTTCATGTCCCAATAGATGATGCAGTTATATTTGTATAAAGAGGGGAATGGTGATTTCAGACTGGATGAAAGAATCCAATTATTATGGCTTTGGGTATCCAAAGAAGAAAAAAATCTTTGCGTTCAACATTGATGCATAAATCAAACCTAGCATATTGTATGAAAGATCCAAATCCTTTAAGAACTAGCTATCAAGATCAGGAATCATGTTTGAATCTTGGATTTGTGAAGGGAAATGAAAAGAGAGATGCAAAAAAAAAATAAAATTAAATACATAAATAGCTTCTACTTCATTCACTTTTCCCTTCTCATTTCTTTTTTCCTACACAAATTGCTCCACAAACCCAAGATCCAAAAACAGACTAAAGAAAAAGTCAAGGAAAGGCTTCAGTCTTTTGAAATACTAATAACAAGCAGTCAAATGTTGGCCCAGTGTCATCTAGAGGCTTTTTGTGACCTATACATGATCACAAAAAACAAACAAATAATAAATGGAAAAACAAAAAAACAAAAAAAAAACAGAGGAAAACTCCGAAAACTTGAATAATTGCATTTCCACTGCAAGCTATAAGCCTATAAAAAATTTGAGCGATAGAAATTTGCAGCTATTTCCCTCATAGATTAGCAGCATACCATTGATCGTCCTCAGTTTTTGTTTACTTCACAGCACAATAACACAGTGGATAACATATTAATCAAGTTTTGTATGTGTTAATTTCCTTGAGGTTTCCACACCTATCTTTTTTCTTTTTACTCCTTGTGACAAGCAACAATATAAAGGCAAACTTCCGTGCAAATTATACAAGCTTATTGGAGTACCACATTCACAATTTTATTTATCTATTTTTGTGTCTTTGATGCTTATTACAGTTTCACATTCAGGAAGGTATTTTGTTATTTGACCAACAATCAGGAAGTTCAAACAGCATCATATTGGAGTACTGAAGAAAATCAGTTGCTGGATATGAACGAAGTTCACCTTCTTCTGCAACAATTCCCAACCCATCTGCTCTTAAACTTCGATTGTAAGACATAAGAGATCGCAGGTGTTGAGGGGCTCGATAATGAACACCCAACAGAAGGCTGTAATCCATAATGTGCTGTGTTTCTAAAAATTTACTGTCAATTTCAATCTGCCTACATAAGCATAGTTAAATGAGAATTAGAAGATACAAACAACAGCATATGCATGAAAAGAAAACCAAAGCACATGAAATATGCATTGCATTTTAAATATGCTCAAAATCATAGTTGAAATATAAGTTTAAAATATGCATGCTAATAACACCTTGGAGGTTTAAGGAAACAACATTGGAAAATAATAATTCCATTTTGTTTTGACGACTGAATGCATTTCTTTTATTCTTTTCATGGCGTTAACCTGTATATATCTTATGTCAACCTAAGTAGTATCATTAAGGATTTCAATATACAGTTTCATTCTTTTATCATTTTTTGGGACATTGGTACCAAGATTTCATGTAGAGTTTAACATCCTCTGGAAATCATTATTTTTATAAGTTTCCTATATTCCAAGTATACAACCACATTGAAACTTAAAACATCTCAGTAGTGGGCCTCAGGATTTGAGACATAAAAATGCTCATGAACCGCTGGCAGCTCAGGTAATTTCATGACAACATGCATGGTTGAAACTTTCCATAATTTAATTGTTCAATTGATAGAAGAGTAATATGTGAAAGACCCATGTGATTTACCAAAATGGTAATGCAAACATAAATAACTGCACGGTGATAAACTACAGCAAAATGAAACAGTTTTGCTGATTGTTAATTTATTTTGATTGCCCCCTTCAAAGAAATATAGAAAGAAAGTCGTGCTCTGCATTGGAAGGTCATTCAGCTCCCTCCATCCAAATAACATCACTTCTGATACATGGGAGAAATCATATCTAACTCTAGATTGCTTTCCTCATAATATTTAGCCACAAACATCATTTGGTAAGAATTAAGAACTGTCTGCATATTGCACTGCTCCTGATTAATTGAACACAACTGCAGAGAAAACGGAGTAATGATTATCATTCCTCATCCACACTTAAAACTAGCACCAATTCGCAAACGTGATTGAGGAAATTCTTGGCAGGTTTTATGATTAGTTGAAGAACAAAAACTCTGGCAGACTGTATGACTATGAGATTAATTTAACCTTAAAGCTAGCACCAGTTAGCAAACATGATCGAACTAGTTCTAATTAGATAGTAATTTGCTTAAAAGAGGTCCATTTCAAAAAATGTAGGTCTAGAACAAGTGTCACCAGGGACGGAACCAAGTTTTCATTCGAGGGGAGCCATGTTGGTATCCCATCCCTCATTCCTTCCACTCCATCCCCCATCAAATACAACCTCAATTTCAGCAAAGTTACCACCCAATTTTTTTATTTTTTTATTTATTATCAATTTTAGCAAATTATCAACAATTACCGATCAATTTCAACCAATAATATATAATTACATAGACAAAATGGTAAAAATATATTAAAAAAATAAAAAAAATTGTCAACTCAATTTCAACAAATACTTTTAAATTTGGAAAAAGGAAAAAAGAAAAAAAAAGTGCATAGTCAATAAAATGGTCAACAATGTGGTGGTTGGCAAGGAAAATAGTGTAATATTTGACCAATAGCCTAACACATATTCAGTTGGTGATCAGGTGTTAGACAACAGGCTTTTACACAATGAAAATTCACACGTGACCACAAAATAATCAACAAAGTGGCCCTATAGGATAGCACCCAACATTAGAAAAGAACCAACGTCAAACCCAGTATATATTCTACTTCATCTCCTCATCAGTCTCTCAATGAAATTGAATAACTGAAGAAACTTTCTCGTCTCAAGAAATTCGAATAACCATTTTTTTGTTTTTTGAATGGGTCTCGTTTTTCTTCTTTAACCACCATGGTCAACCATGCTTAATCATAACCACCTGACATTGGAGGGCGCTAGTACAAAGACCTCTGTGTTACTTTAACACCTTTAATATCTAACAAGAAAATGAGAAATTTTAAGCAATACTTACTTTAGTAGAGACTCTCGCCATGAAGGTTCCAAATAAAAGCAATAGTTCAGATCCAGATCTTTGAGTGTTGTATTCTCATCAATTTCAACCTTGTCAGCTGAACGCCCTAGGGAGGAACCCTTCAAATCAAATCTTCGGTGGATCCTTAATTCTGTGCAGAACATATTTCCCATTACCACAAAGCGAAACTGCAGCATGATAATCAATTTACAAGAATTAACATCTTGTGTACATAAAGTGCTGGAAATTTGATTATTATTGCCTTCATATTAGTCAATAGTGGTGCTGGTGGCAGATAGTGGCATGTATATAATATGATAGTGGTAGATAGTGGTAATATATAATATGTAAGTGGCAGATAATGGGTTATAATGATGTTTGTAATATCTCCTATATAAGGAGTGTCATTTGGTCTTGTAAAATAAGAAGTTTTGAATCTTCTTCCTCATATTTTCTGAGTTCTTCTTCCTCATATTTTCTGAGTTAAAGCATTTCATTTTCTTGAAAGTCCATTTCCTAAATATAATATACTGTTAGAAAACAAAAATAAAATAAAATTATGTGCCTAAAATAAGTTTGAAAGAAGAGAAGAGCTTTCATTTTACAGGATGTCAGCCATAATACACTTAACTCTTTCACAAGGAATCACTGAAGTTAATATTAATGAAGATAAAATACACCTATGGTTCCTAAAGTATATTGTGTCACATTGTTTCTCCAACTTTCACTTTTGTCAATTTTGTCTCTAAAGTTTTCAATTTGAGATAAATTGATCTAATTTCAAATGGGTTGTTTGAATCATTAAGCCTGTGTTCGGTTGGGAGATTTGGAAAGGGAAAGAGAAAAAGTGTGTGAAACTAGGTGAAATGTAAGTATATTTTATTTACATTTCACCAACATTTTCCCTTTCCTTTTCCAAATCCCTTCCGAAATCCCCCAACCAAACACAACGTAATGGAATTATAATAAAATACACTTGTACCTAAAGTTGGTCTCCAAAGTTTTCGATTTGGTCAATTTCATCCCTAAACGTGACACTGTTTTGCATAGTGACCTTTCTTCTTGCACATGTACATCTATCAGACTTTTTTTCCCCACTATACTTCTTTTTCTTGAAGTAATGCCATTTCCAATTTTGATGCTTTCGACAGAAGAGCGGAAGAGTGCTTCTTTTTGGACTTCCATTTCTGAAATTGTTTAGACTTCTTTGAGGACTTACAACACTACTTTTGATCTTTGCATTTAATCAATAAAACTGAGCGGTCACAGGAAATTTCCCTTGTTCTTCAAGGCGTTGGATGAACTTTTGATGAATGCAAAGATATGAATTAAGCATGGTGGACCTCCAAAACTCTCTATAAACATCTTATTCATGATGATGAATTTCTACCTCAAAACATATTGTAGAATATGAATTCAAATAGACCCTTAATGGATTCAAATTGGCCAATCAATACTCAGTAATATGGATCCAATCAAACGTGAAAAAGTTACTTATTTATGAATAGTGGAAAAGTTACTTAATATAAATAATGAACAGGTATACATGCTTTAGGAACCACGGGTGAATTTTATTACTATTCTATTAGTGATTTAAACAACCATCTAAAATTGCACCAATTAGGCTCATATTGAAAAATTTATGGATGAAATTGAGAAAATTGAAACTTGGACGGCCAAATGGAATGCATATATGCATGCTTTAGGAACCACAGATGAATTTTATTATTATTCTATTAATGATTTAGACGACCATCTAAAATTGCACCAATTTGAGTCATATTGAAAAATTTACGGATTAAATTGAGAAAATTGAAACTTGGAAGACCAAATGGTATGCATACTTTAAGTACCACAAGTGTATTTTATCCTATTAATGAAATTTATACATCTAAAACCACTTGCATTTATTGAGACAGTATTAAGATTTTTATTTATTTTTTTAATTTTTGATAAGGAGGACGTATTAACTTATCACCAGTTATGTCATAATTGTACACAGAATAAGTTCTTTGGCAATAAGCTAAAAAGTTACCACTTTCATTACCTTTTGGCCACTGGACGGCTTGATCATGTGGAGACCAAAGAACTTAGTAATGAGTGTGTTCTCATATGTTCGCACATGATGGTGATAGTCTGGAAGCATCTCTAGAAGAACCTATGCAAGAGAAAACAAACCAAAAAAAAAACAATCAATAAATGAAGAATGGTAATGTTGCAACCCGACATTATTCAACTGAGAAGTATAGTGGATAACCATAAGACTACAATGCATGCTGAGCATAATATAAGTCACAGGATTGACATGAACAACATAATGTAGAAGAGCAGAAAGTTAATTTTTTAAAAACTCTCATAGTCCAAGTTAGCCCTCTTGCATATTTGCGTTCTTTGTAGTAGTTAGTGATTAATGTGGTTATGGACATTCAGTTCTCCTACATCAACAACTATGTCATCTTCACATCAGCATCTCCTAGTGATATGGCACCATGTGTCATCTATGTGAGGTGACACATGGGTCAATAACATATTTCCATATATACCCACATTGACTAATGTCCAAAACGCTCCATGTTGGATAAGCCTAAATCACCTCAGCTGCCCTGGCCAAGATCTCCCCAAGCAAGAGACAAGCACAAGCTGATCTGTAGTTGTGATCCCCATGACCTCTCCAAGACGCATAACATTTAGTCTAATACCAAGTTACTTAGGCTAGGAGCAGGGCCTAGGATCTCCACACGAGATCATTGGAGGATTGTAGCTTAGAGGCTAGAGTCAATGGAGTCTCAAGGGGTGCTTGATCCCCCTTGGGGTGAGTCCTCCCTCGACCAGCTTTAGGGAGAGAGAATTGTTGACCGCCCAAGACAAATGATACTCTGAGAAACTTCAAAATTCTGGATTAAATCAATGGAAAAACTGGTTAAGAGGTCATACTCTGAATCTGAAGATTCCATGACAAGTTAAGGGTAAGAAACCACTATGCGTTGTCGGCTAAAGAAGTTCACGTAACAAAATATTATGGAATTTCAAGGGAGTCGAGAACTATTACTCACCCCTGAATTTAAGGTTCTGACTTCTGTCATGATACCCTCAAATCACAAATAAAGATTATTTATCAGTCCCCTGGGCTCACTAACAACCACAGTGATAAAATTCCTTCATTTCTGAAAATCTCTCAATTCTAGTTTTTTCATCAATTCTATGAATTACAAATCTGTCCTGCATATTTGAAAAGAATTTATACTTTTTCCAATTATATTGTATATTAAAAATATATTTCTAAGTAAATCTGGACAGTTATTAATGGGGATTAATGTTTATTAGTTTTTTTTAAATATTTATTTCTTTTCTAAATCAAACAGTTATCTTGAAGTTTTCCAAACTATTAGAATTATTTTTTTAAATAACTCCCAAATTACAAATTTTGTAAATTTCCAATGACTCCAAAACCTCACATTTGTCACTATACACAACTGATAAATTCCTGTTATTGCAAAAAAAAATTTTTTGGACAATTAAAATGGGTGTATCCAGTTATTGAAAAGAAAATACGGCTAGCTCACATCAAATGTTGGACATACTTCATGCAGTCCTAATGCAATAGGAATTTATTTCTATTGAATACTACCTTCAGTTATTTGAAATTTTGAAAATCCTTTGGATTTAGAAAATTTGGTTTAAGGTATTTTTGTGGTGCAAGTACACCTCATTCAGATTTTATTCCTTTTAACTTTGCAGGGAAAATGTATATAAATTACCACAATAGTTGGCATTATGGTTTTAAATATCAGCTGTTACGTATCGGAATTTTGGACTTCTGATACCATTATTCATCGATTTATCAGTTGATATTGTCCAATATTAGCCAATATATGACCATATAGCCGACACCGATATATATCCCAATACTGTTATTTAAAATCATAGTTGGCGCCCAATTTTGGAAGGTAATACGGGTGATTTGTTGTGAATTTGATCCTCTATATATCCCTATTACGTAGATTGTAGGTCTATTTTGAGAGATTTTGAGTTTAAGCTCAATAAGCTTACTATTACGTCGATTGTAGGTCTCTCTCTCTCTCTCTCTCTCTCTCTCTCTCTCTCTCTCTCAATTTATCTAGCATTCATCTTTTTGTGCTCTCCCTCAACCTCTTCTCTCAATTCCTTCTCCTTTCTCCATCATTTCTCATATTGAAGAAGAATCATTTTCAACTCCTTAAGGGTCAAGAACGAGTATTTTATTGCACTAGCATGAAATTTAAAGAAGGATCTGTCAATGATGTACAAGAGTTTCAGCAACATCCTCTAGGCTTTATACTATAATCATCCTAAATGGGAAAAAAAAACAGATAAAAGAAAAGAAAATACAAATCCAAGACCTGTAAATACAGAAGGTGAAAATTGAGTTAGCAGACCTTCACTTCAGATTTTCTGAGTGTCTTAATCATGAAACGATCATCCTGCGACAGGAAAAAAACACTACCACTTTTCCCTGGAGAGGAAAGTTCCCGTAAAGCATCATTGCCACAAATGGACATCATGTAGTCAGCAGTATCGATCTTAAACAACTCCCTCAAATTCCTAAAAATAAGAGCAAATTGAGCCTTCTGAGCTATAAGATAAAAGTAACTCAAAACAAATTAAAATAAATAAATATCAAATTTTGGAAACTTCTATTATGCTAACAATTACAAGGATAATTACAACTCAATGTATCTTAAGGGTTCGTTTGGGAAGTTGCTTTCCTAGTGAGTTTTTGGCTAAAAAATGAGATAAAAAAATTAAAGTGTTTGGGAATGACTTTTAGGATTTTTACAGAAAAACATGCAAAAAGTAGAGAGAATGGAAATGGATCTTACTTTTTTGTATGATTTTTTGGCCTTTTGACCTTTTTTTTTGTAGCTTTTTGACTTTTTGACTATATTAGCCTCTTCCCAAACACCCTCCAAATCATACAAAAACACCACAAACTACAAGTAACTGCAGACATTTGTACTTACAGTGAGGTAGGCAAAGAGCATCTGGTGATATATAGAAAATTGGAATCAAGTAACAACAGGGAAAGGCCCAAGGCTTAATATCTACAGGGAAACCAGAACTACTAAGCCATCATATTGAATAGTTTTAGCAATAATACTTTTAGGTGTAATAAGGAGGCAAGCCAAGCCTCACTTCTCAATTTTTGATGTAACTATGATGTGGCTCTGTATTTCTTGATTAAGGCATGATAGTTCTAATTTAGTATTTCATAATTCCCAGACATACAAAATGGTTATGGATTGCACCCTTGTTGGATACTCACCAGGGGGAATTCTTATACAACTTGTCCCTAACCATGATGAGATCGACTCCTGAAACCTAGGCCTCCAATGATTTAAACCCTAGGTGACATGGAGCTCTCAGCTCAAATCTATATTTTCTACAACAAATTCCTTCTCCCCAGACCAAGAAGCCAAAACTTATGCATAAACCCCAGAAAATGACTAAAACTCCAAACCCCCCCCTGAGAATTTTAACTTTAATACAAAATAACTGCAAAAACCCTAATATACCCAACTTAGACATGGGCTGAACCAAACTAGGACTAAGTGAACATAAAAAAAAAAAAAAATTATCCCTAGCCTTACTAACAACAAAACATCCCAAAAGACTAACTTGTTATTACTGTATCACAATGGCTTAATGAGCATCATAATGTTATGTCAACAACTAGTAGATTTATGTAGGTAAGAAGTAAACTTTCATAGGCATGCTGCATGCATACTGCATAGTAGGAACAATTATTGCTCTCTAGTGTCAACATGTCAGATACATGTCCAACATTTACTTCACTCATTTAAAAGATATCATGCAACACAAGCATTTGTGGAAACAGAATGAATAGAAGGAGAAGTTCTCGGATGCAGTAAGTTGTTCCCTTCAAGCTTATGTTGCCATGGTTAGCAGATAAACTTGGGTATAGAACCCTCCTAAGCAGCCAACAAGAAAGTGCAAATATATAAAGCAAGCAATTTAATCAAACAATACAATGCTCACAAAGTCATAAAAAAAATATATATAATAATGGCACTCAGCCACCCACCTGAAAACCATAGGACAATAATCTCTCCACTTAAAATCCTCCGATTGATGAGGCAGCGTATATCGGGACCCTTCTTTAGGAAAATTCATCCAAAAGCTTGCCAGTGGACCAAAATCTGAAGTCCGTACTTCTCGCATTTGAATAGGTGTAATTTTCCCCACAGTATATCTGATCATAATCTAGTGCATGTTTAGTATCTTGTCTATTCAGCAGAATATGAGATTAAAATCCCAAAATGTTTAGATTTCTGCTGCAACATGACACTTTCAAGCAACCTTCACAGAAAAGGTTAAAAGAAAACCATGACATCCAAATTATAAATAGCTATAAATAAATAATAAAAATCTGCAAAATTCTTTACACACTGTATAAGTTAAATGTTTGCGATGGGACAAGGGGATGAATTACAATGACTTCCAGCAAAAAAAAGAAAAGAAAAAAAAGAGCTCACAGCATAGACGGATGAATTATATATGAAGAGGATATTCAAATAGATGTCCAGGTTGAAGCATATATATCATATAATTACCCAAAGAACAAACAGATTTGATTGCACTCAACAATTCAGTGGTGATGACAACAGGATGGTGAAGCTGCTAATATCAAAATACTACTACACAACACTTGCATAAGATAAAAAGATTGCCACAGAGAGAGAGAGAGAGAGAGAGAGAGAGAGAGAGAGGTTGAATGAAAATAAAGTTTTGGCTGAGGAACAGAACGATAGTCAAGGAAGCAGGTATACCTGATTCCAAGCTGCAAACTGAGCATTAAATCATAACTCCTGTGACCTTTAATAATTGCTTCACCTGGCCTCTTTACCTCCTTTGCAAGCTTCTTATGCCGCCTTTTTTCTCTTTTGGATGATGGTGAAAAACTACTATTTAAAACAAGCTCACTAATTAAAACACCTTGCATGTATTCCCGCTCAAGGATTGGAGCATTTTCCCTGTCATCATCATTTTCTCTGTCAGACAAACCCATTGATAAATCATGTCCAATAACTTTTTCAATAGATACCTCCAGACTCCAGCGCCTTTCTAAGGAAACATTGTTGGTGCGAGACTGCTCATGGTTCCCACCGACCTTTACGTTTCGAATATCAGCTGAAGCATGGTGAATGTGTGAAACTTGATTCTGCTTTCTTAAATCTGGCAGCAGTCCTCGTTTCCTCAGAGCATTAAGGTACACTTCTTGTACAGATGGAAGCTTGCAGCCTTTCGGATAAAATTTTCCTTTTCCATCTTTTAAACCCCGTGTCCAAGTTCCCACATAGCATCCGCCATCACTCCATGTATAAACTCCAAACCCATGCATCATGCCATTTGACCAGCTTCCTTCATATGAGTCCCCATTTGTCCAAGTAAGAGTTCCTTTCCTTGACATTTTCCCTCCTCTCATATCACCCAAATAAACATTTCCATTAGCCCAGGTATACTTACCGGGCCCTTCTGGGGTTCCCTGAATCCAAGATCCTTCAAAGACATCTCCATTAGGATAAACTTGATACCCCAACCCATGTTTAAGATTCAACCTCCACCGTCCCTTATATCTCAAATTATCAGGCCCAACATAAGTCCCTGTCCCATGCATATAACCGCCTGAAAATTCACCCTCATAAACTGCTCCAGAAGGCCATTGAAGTTTGCCAAATCCATGTCTCATCCCCCGTTTCCATTCACCCTCATATTTGCAATGATCTGACCAAACATACTTCCCTGAACCCTCAGGTACGTTGCCAAGAAGGGGCCCAGAATAAGATTCCCCATTGGACAGTATGAGTTCTCCAACTCTAAAGGCCATAGTTTCAGGAAAAGTAACATCACCATTTGTCAACACGGTTGGGTGGTCTTTGTTATTGAAGGAAATGGCATCAAGAGATTTTGTCCTGTCTGACAAAGAAAGTGCTCCCACACCATCAACAATAGCCACAGGGTCAGACATGCATAATGCTCAAAAGGTCTCAGTTCCTTCAAAGTTAGCAACTCTCCCAACCGCTCTCATGAGGTATGAGGCAGAGCATTCCACATAAATATTTAAAATGAAACACTTATGAAACACCCAAAGCTCCTTGTTCCTTGACCTATCAGGGAGAGAAAGAGAGAGAATAAAACCCTTCTAGTAGCCCGAAACTCCTGAGTTCTTTAACCTATCAATGAGAGAGATGAATTATTAGATTATAATATTTGAAACTTGCTCCTCTCATACGATGACTGAAATTATAAATTGAAAATAGTTATAGGGTAAACAATGAACATCAGTGAAAGTGAAAAATAGTCCAGACAACAAAGCATGTCAAACTCCAAGTTTCACTCCCCTTGCATTCCAAATATTCTATAACTAAATGCTAGGATGTGAATAGAAATTCTTCTAAAAAAATTCAACCAACATAACTGACAGATACTATAGAAATGGAAGGACAGTGAGGAAAGACAATTAAAATTTAGGGAGAGACAAGTGTGGTGCAAGAGACATACCCCGTGTTACTTTTAACATCTGCAACTATCATAAGTAAAGGTGTCATTTAATAAATAAATAAATAAAACAAATGAAAATTTTAACAAATTTAATTGTTTGTCACAGAATTTAGGAGTTGGTGTATTGCCAATTTTCGTAGACAAAACATGTGCTATAGGTCTGAATGTCTGATGGAGATTGAAGATGTTCAGAGACAATGCAAGTGTGCTCCGATCTGACCTCAAGTATAATTGCATGAGCACACTGCATCAGTCAAGGACACTAAGTGTTTTTATGTCACAAAATTACAAAGAATGACCTGGGATTGGCAAACAATAGGCTTCACCTTACAACTAATCCATGCTTCTAATGAAAAGCCCTCTGTGAGTCCTATAGTTATGGATCCTGTGAAACTTACAATATGCATGCAGACTGTTTATGCCCTATTTTCTCAAGGCATGTAGACTTTGCAAGATACATTTGCACACTTTGCCTAATTTATATGTTTTCAACAACAATTTTCGATGTGAAAGTTCTAATTTTATATACAAATGACTGATGTCCAGCAAGATGTGCCATGAAGGAACTAAATAAAAATTCAAGAGTAGAACTATTTTATAGTACACAACAGTGATTGCAATAAACAGGAACTAAAAAAGTGATTTTTATCCTGAACTCTATAACAGCCTATCTCACAAACAGCCATGCAAAACACACACACACACACACAATCTGACAAACATCAAGTCATGGAAATAATATTGCCATAAAAAACCAGTATTTATTACCATTTGGTCCATTTTCATTAAACCAACATAATTTCTGAATACGTAACTCCAAACTTCTATTCCAATATACATTTCTCATATTTCAATTTCATTTATTTTTCAATTTGGAACACTAGCAATATAATTTCTCTTTTTATTTTTCTTCCTTTTTGGGGAAGATGGAAGGATGAAAAAATCTGCCCATGGATTGTGATCAAATTGTAATCCCGAATTTCAACAAGTTCTCTTCATTTCAATCCTTTTTAGTTAACACAAAAGTAACTAATATTTTCAAATAAAAAGTTTTAATGAAATTTTGGCTTTGTTTTATTTAATGGAAAATGACCACCTATTAGTTATTAGTTTCTATGAATGTGTAAAAAATGTATGTATTAGAAATTTGTAGAAATGTTTGGAAATATATGAAAGTGAATTAGGATTATAATTATTTTGGCATTTATCTCCACCTTAACGACAAATCCATAGGACTGTCGTTAGCATGACACTTATTCCATTTATGATGCACATCAAATTTGATGCCGAGTTCAAACCATAAACCTCAAAAAGAATTTGAAATCTCATAAAAATGGTTGTGGCCCAAAACGCCTGGATCCAACAATGTGAACCACTTATAAGTTATGGCCCATCCTCACAATCCATTACAATTTTTAAATCAACTTAATTATTAATTAGTTTCCTACTGTGCCTTGTAGTGTAACTATATAAGTGGTATCCAAAGCTCCACCCCAACTCCCACCTTCCACTCTTCCATAACAAATAATAAAAAAAAGAAGAAAAATGAAATTTTGAACATGTATTTATATACCTTGGTCCCTTCATGACCACTGCCTTGAAGTTAGGTAAATCAACACAATCTGGAGATGATGTGATACCGAGATAGGCCTTGGAATAAAATTTGAAAGGGGAGCTGCCGAAGCACAATGACGAAAAGAAGCAACAACAAAAGAAGAAGAAGCAAAGAAGAGTAGAGAAGCAAAAAGCAGGCAGTTGAAAAATCCATAATCAATTCAATTACTTCAAATCTAACAAAATTCATTACATTAAGCCTTATATTTGCTACAAATTAAAAATAAATAAGTTATACACAACATATTGCCCTAAAATTTAAACTCCCAAAAACTCTCAGTTGTTGCATTCTTCACAATCTCCATTTATTCAATGAAACTTGTCGTAAATAATCCAAGTGACAATGGAGTCTGGACGATTCTTCCAATGCACAAGATACCTCCAAAAGCCATCACATGAAGATTTTCCATTTTGAGTCGCAAGAAAGTTCTTAATCAGATCCTCATGATGCAGTGAAAGAAGTCGAGGGAGAAGCGGAAGAAGAAAGGGAGGGTGAGAGAGTCTAGCTCAGAGAAACATGTAGGAAAATTGAAAATCATTTAATCAATTCAATTATGCCCAAGCTTGATAAAATTCATTAGACCAAGCCCGATATTGATAAATAATTATACTCAAAATGAAGTCCTAAAAAAATTTGAACTCCTAAATAGCTCAAATTCTCAATTATTGCCTCCACGATCTCAATTTAATAGACAACTTAAAGTAGAGGTATCCACAGAAAGGACTTATATTTGGTAGACCAAATTTTTATGCCACATATTAGACCTAGAAATTTTATTACAAAACAAACTAGATCCAATATATACAAACCTTGTACCTTTTTATAAAAAGCTGTTATAACAGCGTTCACATTGAGAAAAAATTAGGAAAAAACACGTTGACAAAAACTTATTGGTAATTAGGATCTCAATTTCAGCACCAAGAGGAAATTAACCTTCATTTACCAACCAAGAAAACTGAGAATGTGAAATTGCGATTCTAGTAAGTGTACCATACTTCATTTTCTTCTGTTCAGTTCCTAAGAAAACAGAGAAAGTAATCACAGCCACGAAATCACTCGAGACATATAGTATAAGGTTTCACAGTTCATTCTCTTTTCTTTACCAATGAATTGTCAAAAACCAAGCCATATTCAAATTGACTGACTTCGATAACAACTTACCAAGCTAACTCCTGTTTCAATCTGCTAACAAATTTATTTCCAAACACAAATTTAACACAACCATGTAATTGTGAAAAACATAAGACGAAGTTCTAAATTGTCTTCTTTTATATATATATATATATATATTTTATCTACTCATGAATTGCACCAACCAAACAACAGTTCCATTTCATTGATTGACCTCGTCAAATAACATACTCAGTTTACTTCTCAACTTCAATCTGCCACAAGTACATGCCCAAAAAACATGTTAGGACTCAGCACAGAGCCATGTTAATCATTTATGTCATAAAATGAGCTTTTAGTTTAGCTTCTCTCTCTCTCTCTCTCTCTCTCTCTCTCACACACACACACACACTCTAGCAACTCTTCTACCTCCGCTGAATCCGATCATAAAACCGGACACAACTTTCTACACGCGATCCACGCTGGGTCCACTTAGAAATTTTCTTAGTTTAGAATCCCTTTTTTTCTTCATCAATTGACTTTGAAAAGGAATTCGTGTTCATAAGTAGAGAAAAGAAAGAAAATAAATACAAAAAAATCCATCAAAGTGAACGCAATGACACAACAGAATCATCAGGAAAAAAAATCAACAATTGAACACAATGAAGATTAAGAAAACAAACGTGAAGAAAGTACGCTTCTCTCTTCAAAGATCAATCAACAACACAAACATATAAACACACACACACATATATATATATATACACATAAATGTGAAGAAAGTACCTCGAATGAAGAGAAAGAGCAGAGAAAGTGAGTTCAGAGCTCCGATATGTGGACTTTTTCGAAGCTTCGATTGCCTTTTCGATCGAATTCCAAGCATTCACAACGCCCCTCACTAACGAGAAGAAAAAGATCTGAAAATCAAATATATGAGGTAGGTGTAGATGAATGCCTTTACATGACCAATATATAGTAGAATTATATGAAAAGACGTATATACCCATGAACCATCAGTGTAATGAACCTTGAAAATTGTGATAGGTAAGGGTAAATGTGGGACTCAGAAATTAGATTGCGGTGTCAAAGGAGCCAAACCTAGCAGTTGAATTTGGGGCTGACCTTATACGCTAATTTAATAATCGCTTCATTTAATTAGAAGATGATAAAATGTCGCTTTGGGATCGTCTGTGTCTCGCCTAAGAACACCCTTGGTACATCCGGAAGAGTTTACTTTTTCTTTTTTTCTTTTTAAAGATTTGGGGAGAGTTTACTATTATGGTTGTTATATCATCTTCCTCACTTATTAAATAATCAGTTTTTTTTTTTTTTTTAAATTTATTGAAGTTATTATTATTTAACACCAAATAATTTAGTACAAATTTTTAAATTAAAATAAATTAAGAGTGATCGTGGATCCGTCCAATTCGACCAAATCAACCCAACTTGATTAATTTTGAGCGGATGCGTGTCTTTCGGTAGATGGATGGGGATGAAATATTTCGTACTCCGTATATATGGTTTGAATGACGGATCAACCGCCACGCATATGCATGAACCCGATCCTCCAGTAGATGAAGTTTTAAAAAAAAAAAAAAAAAAACTACTAACAAATAACAACATAGAATAAAAATAATAAAATATATATTTTTGTAAAAATAAAAAATAATACTTTAAAAATATACATGCATGGTGCCATGGTCTATTATAATTAAATAATATATATATTTTTTCAAATTACTAATTATTAGAGATTATAAAAGTTAGGAATTATAATTTAAAATAATATCCAAAATTTGTAAAGTCCAAATCACTAAACCGATCGCATCCATTTGTCAACTTGTATGGCTCACTCAATTCATATTCGTCAAATCGATGTGAATTGATTTTTTCTAATCAACTTAATTTTGAACGAATAATAGATAAGATGGTATCCAACCTAATCCAATTTGCAATCGCTGCTAAAATAAACTATAATCAACTTGTAGAAGCTACAACAAATTGAGGAAAACCCCATCATTCAATGGAATGTTAAAATTGTTTCAGCAATTAAATGCAAAAAAAAAAATTATAATAAAAAGGCATGTACTACTCTCCTCTTTTCTTTATTTTATTTTATTTTATTTTTTATTTTTACGCCAACATCATCTCTACCGTTTGTTATATGACACTTGTTTCAATTAACAAACAAATTTTTCTTTAAAGGCAGCATGTTAGTCATTGTAATTAAATTTTATCTTACTTTACTGTCTTTAATATAATAAAATTTTATTTGTCAATTATATATTTTAGTTAAAAAATTAAAAAGTTATTATAAGTTGTCAAATCATTTTTTTTTACTTTTCTACATATTTTTTCATAAAAAATTAAAAAATTATTAAAATAACTTATTCCTAAACGAGTCTTAACTACTACAATAGTTAATTTAATATTACTCCTCCAAACTAGTTACATTTGAAGAGTTTTAAAAAGTTATTTAATTAGTTTATTTGGATGAATATATAAAATGAAGAGTATCATTAGAATAGATGAAAAAGTGTCTATGTAAACTAAGGAGAGTAAAATTTTTAACAATTTATATAGGAAAAACTGAAGAGTAATGTTAAAGTTTGTCTTAACTAGATGACAAAACAAAACAATTGATAGTCCCTTTGAAGAAAGTGGGACTTGAGATAGGGGTGCAACTCGAGCGGGTTCAACCCGACCAACTCGAGCTCAGCCCGAGTTTTTTTAGGGCTTGGGCAACTATATCTTGTAATCTGGACGGGCCTGGGCAGATTTTTGATGCTCGAATTGTAATTCGGGCCCGGGCTTGGGCAGAACTAATGGCCAACGCAGCAACCCCGAACCCGAATTGAATTTAATATATTATATAAATTATATAATATATATAAATTAAGTAAAAGAGTTAGTCTTAATTTTTAATTTTTATTTTTTGGTGACCAGAAAATAACTTTGAATAATTCTCAATTCTTTGTTAATTATCAATTCTACCTACAGGTTTCAAAACAAATCTACCTACAAGTTTCTGGGCAATTCGGGCTAACCCGAGTTCAAAATACAAAGCTTGGGCCGGGCTTGGGCAGCAAAGCTCGGGTTCATGTTCGGGCTTGGGCGGCTTGGGCACTGCTCTGGGCAATTCGGGTCGGGCTTGGGCAGACCCCCAACCCGACCAAACCCGCCCGAGTTGCACCCCTAACTTGAGATGAATCATCAAGTTCTTCCTTTAAATGGAAATAACTAATGATTTTTGGTGTTCTAAATAAGTGTATTTTTTGTCTTTTTAGATTAAAAAGTTGAGAGAAAAAATATGAATATTTAGGTTAACTTTTTGACTTTTTATAGAAAAATGTGTATTAAAAAATTGTATAAATTAGTGTGTAGGAAAAAATTAGGATTGAGAATTGTGCAACCGTACTTTTAACTTTTGGTGAATAGTGATAAATTTTTAACTTTTTAAATAACTTTTTCACTTTTTAATTTTTTTTCACTTGCTAAACTTGATCTTCCTATATGCCACACGTTGTTTTAAGTGGCCAACTCAATGCGAGATGTGTGTTCATTAGACTTTCTGTTTTAGTGCAGTTGTTCGTCACTCAGTTATTGACGCATGTAATTTTATACGCGTAATTTGCTAATTTGATGAATTGTTTTTGATTGAGTTTTTTTCAGTTAGTTATCTTAGTGTTTGAATTTGATAAACTTATATTGAGACCGATTTCAATTATTCGAGCCATTCACATTTTAAGACTCGCTGAGTTGAATATTCATTCAAAAAATTAAGATGATCGGATATCGATAGTTATATGTTTGAATCAAATTTGTATTACAAAAAATAATTGTTATTCTTTAAAATTAATTTGACATTCATTTTTTAAAACAAATATGATTTACACATATAGTTACTGATATCTAATCGTCTTTAATTTTTTGCATAAATATTTTTCTTAACGAGTCTTGAAAGTGACGATTTTAATTGGCGAAATTGATTCCAAAATGAACTTACTAAACTCAAATACTCTCTTAATTAGAATAATAACTTGCAAGAAACCAAACTCATGTTAAATGAACTATTAATGCTTTGGCAAGGAGGTAAAAAGCCAGTTTTTGGCTTTTTACCAATTTTTGGTCATATCACCTCTCACATTTTTTACCCACTAAAAGGCAAAAATAGACTAAAAAAGCAAAAAATAATTTTTTTACCAACTTCCCCAAACACACTAAATTCATGAACCCTTCTTTTCACTTTTTTGATAAGATGGATTTGAAAAAGTGAAACATCATGTTAATTTTATCCTAAGGGTCTTTTTTGGAAAGATCATTTGCGCTAAAAATAGTCATATAAAATAAAATTTGCTATTTTAGTCAAATAAACAAAAATATCACATTTTAATCTATAATCATTTCATTTTTTCTTTTACAAAGTAAAAAAAAAAACTAAAAAATTATCTCAAACGAGACTTTTTAGCGTCAGGTTAAAAATAGTCAAAAAGTCAATCCACATCCCAAACAAAGACTAAGGCCAAGTTTTGGCATCCTCAAAAAAATTCAAAAAGTCAAAAAGTCACTATCATATTTAAGTCACATCATCTTATTTAAGTCACATCACCTCTCTAACACATCACTTCAAACCCAACCCAAATCCAACTCATATTTCATAAAAAGTCAAAAAGTGCACGTATTTAATCTTTCCAAACTTGACCTAAGTAACCAACTATAAGTAATTATAATAAAAAATACATTTAATAATCTCATACCATTAAATAATTTTCCCAACATGATGGTTTGTTGGATTTGAACCTAACCAAGCACTAATTGTGCAAGTTCATGTTCACTTATCTGTGTTTTAATTTTAAATTTATAAAAAAATAAAAAAAAAAAATTGAGAAGCGAAAAAAAAAATGAGGGAAAAAGAAATGAATAAAAGTATTTATGTGTATACATACAAGATCTAGATAAAATAGTAAACTTATAAGCTTGAAAACAACACTTGGAAGATTAAAAAAAATACACGAAGGCACAGATCTCGTTAGTTGATATATGATTAGGTGTATCCACCTAATGTACTAAATTATTTCTATGTTTTAAAAATTAGTGGGTCCCACATTAAATGGAGTTATAAAAGTTCATTGTGGAAACCTAATCTGAAAAAAATAACTTCATAAAATATATGACTTGTGGCTTTCCGGAATAGCATTTGTTTAGTAGTAAGAAAAAGATGGGTAAACTAAAATAATGACTACTTGTACTAGTTGGTTACAACTTAATTATTCTTTTAAGAATGGTTTATATTTGTATGATTAACAATGTCGTTTTCTTGAAGTTATTGTTAATTTGTCCAATGGTTTAGTTCTCATGCCACTGACCATAGAAATGTTTACTTTGTACAATAGTGGACTAATATGCCAATGGGTACAAAGCATGTGTGGGTTTTTTTAGTAGCATGTGATAGAAAATATTAAGTAAATGGATTAAGCATATATCTAACCCTTTACTAATTTTTTAATTTAATTTGATTTTAAATTCGAGTAAAAAATTTGATTTGATGTAAATTATTTCAATCTTTTTATCAAATTTTCATCAAAATCTTTTTAAAATTCTCCACTTATCCCAAAATTTTCTTTTCATCAAATTTGATAATAATAATAATAATAATAATAATAATAATAATAATAATAATAATAAAAGCATCTCCAATGTTTCATCTTTTTAAATTTTCATTAAATTCAAATTTGATGAGTTCTGAATTTGATAAATAAAAAAAAAAAATCTCTTATTTGATTTTGTGGGAAAGTATTTTAAGAATGACACCACGTGGCCAAGGTGCCTCCAAAATGTCGGCCGAGGTGCCACATGGGCAAGTCATGTTTGCCGAGGTGATTGCGGCGTTGTCGAGGTTCGGTGCGGTAATGCCAGAATACGAGATATTCGGATAGAGGATAAGAGTTCTAGATGACATCAAACTACCTATTTAGATAGAGATGAGACTCTTGAGGAAATTTATTTTAATCTGAATAATGTGAGTTGTGATAAATGTTATCATTGTAAAGGATAAAGTCCCATGAAGTAAGACTTCTAGGGGAAATTGGACACTGATCATTATAAAAGTGAGGCACCCCTGTGGGTCTAAGACATGCTTTTATTTGTGATGCTTTTGATTGTGAATTGTGTACTTGTTTGATATCTTTGAGAGATAAGTTGATTGACTTGATTGTCGGAGTGCCCTTGGGTAAACGAATCACCGTTTTACTCTCATCTTTTTATTGGCAGGTGGTTGGCTTAATCTATTCTGTCATGTGCTCTCCAGCTAAGTTCCCTATTTGGTTGTATGGTCGAAAATCAACATCTACAATTTGGCACCGTTTGTGGAAACTTAGTAAGGATAAATGGCCAACAACGGACAGGAGGTAAGAATTGGGGACGACATCCACAGTGAGGAGGAGAAACACATGGATCCTAATACTGGAGGAGGGAACAATAACAAAGAAGTATAAGAGGTTGACCCCGAGGCGAACAATGTTGCCAGGGATCGAAATGGGAACAAGAAAGGTAACCGAGATGATTATTACCACGAAGGCAATCTTCAGGTATGGAAGGATACATGCTTGAGAAAGAATGAAGACATGGCGAACAAGTTGACAGACTTACAAACGGTAATCAACTTTATGATACAAAAAAATGTGATGCAACCAACGTTTCCCTCGCAAGATACACCGGCACCAGCAGCCAAGGCTAGTGCCCAAAAGGGAGGGCAGAAGGCAGTACCAACTGTCTCACAGCATGCTAAGGACATGGAAATTCACATCGGTAATCACGAGATACCGGGCAGACATAGTCAATGCAAGAGGACTCCTAAAGGACACCACAAACCAAGGGCACCTATGTCAAGCGATCTTGGCAGATCCAAGGGCAGGGCCTCTATTTTGATGATGTAGTAGACGCGGAGAAGTCCAAGAGAACGCACCCTAACATAAGAAGCAACGCGCCGAAAAGGCTGAAGTCAAAGGACAGCCGAGCTCCCGAACGAACGAATGAGGACCTAAGAAATTACCTCCAAAGGAAGAGACATGATGCTGAGATCACATCCAACGCCCAGCTGAAGATATCATTCTCGGTGGAGTTGAATGCATTCAAAGCACTGAAAATGTTTAACATGCCGAGGTTTCAGATCTATGATGGTAAGTCTGACATAGACTTTCAAGTTAGAATATACTTAAATTTAATGGCTTTGTGGAGTAGGAATGGGTAGCTATTGTGCAAGGTGTTCCCATTGTTATTTGGGAAAATAACATCAGATTGGTTCCACAAACTGTCAAAATGATGTGTGAAGAGTTGAGAAGGCCTGGTCGGAATGTTTGTGGCCAGGTTTGTTACAAATAAATTGCAACCACTAAGGGTAGACTCCTTACTAGCGTTAAAGATCAGCGATGGCAAAGGTCTTAGGGCCTACACCAAGAGGTACTATGAGGTTTACAACCGGATTCCGACTTGTAACCAGGAACTCATAGTCGTATCTTTTAAGAAAGGCGTGGATGATGATTGCCCACTCCGGCAATCACTTGCAAAAACTCTCCCGAAGAATATGGAAAACTAATGGTGTGGATTGAAAAATATGCCAAGACTGAGAAAGTCTTAAGGCAATATTCCCGTAGTGAATAAGGCGATTAACTTAGACTTGTCGTGATGGTAGATTTGAACTAAGTACAAGGCGATGTTTTAATGTGAAACAAGGCAAAACTAGCCATGTTTTGGTTGGTTTGTGGGAAAAGCCGAGATAGAAAGTACTCTCGGTACACTGAGGTAAAACCTCAAGTGTTTAGTTTGGGCGAGCCAAACGCGATAACCTCAGTCATGGATGTCTAAGTTAAACTTAAGCAAGAACTAGGCGATGCATCCATAATGTGAACATAAGTGATACATAGGTTTACATTAGGGGGCAGGAAGCATAAATAAGTACAACACTTGTAAAAAAAATTTAGAAAAAATTTACAAGTTAAAGTTATCCGAGACGATTGATAGAGATACTATTCGAGATATGTAAACCGAGATGGCTGATCACTAAGCTAAATCCAAGATGATCAGTTCGAGATAATTTACTAGCGCTATAACCAAGGTATTTTGATCCGAGTTAAGCAACCAGGTTGTCAGACTTCCAAGGATAAGAAAAAGTCTAAGTATGGAAACATACAAGATAGAGAAGATAGCAAAGCATACACAAAGCAGTTATGAAACTCAAACATCCAACACTTAGAAGAAAGAGCATGGCCTAGGTAAAGCAAATCCCAAATGGAAGAGCATGGCCTAGGTGAAGCAGATCCAAGATGGAAAAGCATGGCCTAGGTAGAGCAGATCCTAGATGGAAAAGCATGGCCTAGGTGAAGCAGATCCAAGATGGAAGAGCTCAACCTAAGTGAGCAGATCCTAGATCCCAGAAAACAAGATCTTGGCCTAGATGACTAGGTTCGAGAAGACAATAGCTCAGCCTAAGTGAGCAAATCCCAGATCCCAAATCCCAAAAGACAAGATCTCGGCCTAGATAAGTAGGTTTAAGAAAACAAGAGCTCAACTTAAGTGTACAAATTCAAGAGGAGAAGGCCTTAGCCTAGGTTGGCAGATCCAATATGAAAGAAGTTCGACCTAGGTGAACAATTTTGAAAAGATCAAAACTTACAACAGGCAAACAAAGTTAAGATAAAACAAAGCTTACTCGAGATTAAAAGATCTTGACAGTGAGGGATTGTCGAGGCCTTGGAATGTGGCTTAACAAAATTTGGAGCTCGGTTCTAATGATGTCAATAACCTCAGCCAAAGTTAAGAATAAATCGAAGAGAATGACCATTGAAATGAAATTGAAGAGAATGACCATTGAAATAAAATCGAAGGAATGACCTCTGAGCCAGTTATCTTAGGCTTGCCAAGAAGGTAGAGCTGAAACTAAGGGATGTTCCAACGAGAAACTGTGCGTTTAACCTAGGCTTGTAGGGAAGACAAAGCTGAACTAAGTTAAAGTGATGTTTCAATGAGAAATAAGACAAAACCGGCCATGAACTAGCTAATTTGTACGAAAAGCCGAGGTAAATAGTACTCTTGGTGCACTAAGGTTAAGCCTTAACTGTTCTGTTTAGACGAGCTAAACACAATGACTTTGGTCATGGATATCTAAGTCAGACTTAAACAAGATTTAGATGATGTATTCCTAATGTGAACCTAAGTTGTATTTACATTCACATTAGGGGGCAGAGAGCAAAGATGAGTTAATGAAGACTGAGTCAGTGATTTGAAAGTGATACTTGGTGAAATTTTCAAAAATGTTTGGTAAGATGAAGGTATCTAAGATAACACTTATATCTGAGATGACATGATCCGAAATGATGGTTTTATCCGAGATGTTGACCTGCTCCTTATATTGATCTCGGACAGTGTAATGCCCGAAATAATTACAATAAACCATCCACAATATTAATAAATAACGACAATGTATATATGTAATTCTTCCATTAATTTCAATTACTTGTCCAAAAGAGTAACATATGCAGATATACATTCACAAGTCTAACCCTGAATTTATAGCATATGTCACTTATGTAACAACCCCGATCCATACTTAACTGTTAAACCATGATTAAGGATGCTAATAAGTAATTAAGATGGAATTCTGACTTAATTAAATATGTGTTGCATTATTTGAGTTTCTATTTGTCTATCGTAGAAATATCCGTTTGTATTTTTGGTTATGTTCTGCGAATTGAAGGCCTTATCGGCATCTGATCATGAAATTGACTTGGTATACGTGTTATTTGACATTTTTAGAAATTTATGGTAGGCTCGATTGAAATTCATTTCGGAACGAAATAATTAGACTAAATTAATGGCCATTGCTTAAACTAATTAAAGCTTGATTAGCTAACTCTAAACCAAGCCTATATGAGGCTCCTAGATGTTAAAACACTCTCATTTGGTGACTCTTGGGAGCAAAAAAAAAAAAAAAAAAAACGTGAGAGGAGAAGGAGAACAAAAACTTGAGCATTAAATCTAGCAAACAAGATAGGATAGGGAGAATTTAGAAGGAGAATTGAGAATTGACCTCCTAGCTTAAGGAATTGAACACCTAAAGTACACTTGATCACTTAAGGTAAGAATTCTAGCCTTTAGCTTTGTGATTTAGTTGATTAATGCACGGAAACAAGTGAGGTAGGTGAATTCATATGAGACTTGAACTAGAAATAAAGGAAGTTAACTCATTCCATGCATGCATGCATATATCATAGCATCTTGAGTTAAAATTCAAAGAATTACCACATGCATGTACTCATCTTGCCTATGTTTTGAGAATTCATCAAGTTTCATACTATTTGACCTTAGTTGATCATGTTTTGGAAGCCTTGAAGCCAATCATTACATGCATGTTATGTTTTCAAAGATTTGAGTTTAGTTTTGAACAATTGGCAAGCTTTTGGGCCTTAATTTTGTGAAATAATTTAGAGTTCACCATATTTTTATCAATTTACAAGTATTTCCTCAAGTTTTTGGCCCAAGAGACCATGATTTGCAGCTTTGGAATAGAGTTTTGCACTTGACAGAGCAATCTGGAAATTCCTGATTCTGCCTCTCTGCTCGAGCGACTAATCCTACATTTGAGCGACCACCTTATTTTTACAGTTCTACTTGAGCAACCAAAAGTTGGCTCAAGCGTAAAATGCATGCTCCCAGAAGTTTACATGTTTTGTAGACCGTTCGAGCGACAAGAGTTGTGCTCGAGTGAGGACTTGAGTCTCACGCTCGAGCGACCGTCCAGCGTGAAAATCACACAACCAGTACTTTTGTAGAAGTTTACAGACCGCTCGAGCGGCAGAAGTTGCGCTCGAGCTACCACTCATATTTTGCATGTTCGCTTGAGCGAAGGAACTTGCGCTCGAGCGGGACCCCTATTTTCAGCAATTTTTGTTAAGTATTTCCCAGTACATTTTAGCATCCTCATTATATCCTAGGCATTCCTAGGCCAAGGTTAAGGCATAATAATGAGGATAAGAAGTAGAAACACACCTAGATAAGAAATGATTAAGATAATGATTTCAAGTGTGTAATTCAGTATGTGTTCATTCTGTAACTGTGTAGATCACTCGCTACAAGACGTCTGATTTGCCCATTCTATTTGTTTGCTTTGGAGCCAACTGTGAGTAATAACTTAGTAAAGCTATGTTTAACTCTAATTATTTTTTGTATGATGAAATAACATCTATTTTATGAAATGTTATGTTCTATACAATGAATGATTGTCCAAATTCTGATAAGTATTTGGGGCTCAAGTAAGTTATTTGTTCCCGGTTTGGAGGTTCATTTATGAAACTGACAAGTTATCTAAACCCAGCCAGAGGTTCATTTATGGAACTGACAAGTTATCCGTACTCGGTCTGGAGGTTCTTTTATGGAACTGACAAGTTATCCATACCCGGCCAAAGGTTCTTTTATGGAACTGACAAGTATGATCTTCGATGCCCCGCATGTGATCTGTTAGCACTAATGGATGTAAGATTAAGTATGCATTCTGATTTCTGTCATTGACTTGAATAAGAACATGAATATAAATCTGTTTCTGATATGAACTTTGATTTCTGAACATGTTATGGACATTATTCATCAAACCCTTTACTATGTTATTATTCACTGGGCTTCCGCTCACCGTTTATATTATGTATGTAGGTGAGCAGGCGCGTGACCAAGCCTAAGTTGCCGCCTGGTGAGTTTTGGAGTCAGCTAGCCATCGTGTCTCCCGTGAAGGCTCCCTTTTGAGATCGGATCAAGTTTTTGAGTCTTTGGGATTTTTGTACTTTCTAATGTTTATGTTTTATCTGAACATGTTGTGGAAGTTCTGTATATATGGCTTTGGTGACGCATGACTAATGCATTTATATAACGTCACTTCTATACATTGAAATTTAAGTTTTTGTTCCATGTATGTCTGCACAGCTCTATGGACTGTGATTATTTCTATATTTGCTTCCGCAGCCCCTAATTATAGGTCATTCTGTTAAGAGGCCATCAGTAATATGAGGATTACTGACTGGTTACGACGCACAACCTATAGGGGCAGGTTTGGTTCGTGACAACTTAATAGAGAAATGAGTTGAAAAATAAACAAATAAGATAATGCCCTAATGGCTATAATTTTTCAAGGCAATGCTTGATTACAACAAAATGGATTTAAATCCAATACAGTTAAAGTCTTAGGCTTGTACAAATTAAATACCCAGTTAACACAAAAAAAAGCATTCAGCTCCAAGTTCCTCCTAAACTATGTCCTTGGCGGAGGCATATCATTAGCACTTGAAAATGATTTTCCCATATAGGATGAGCCAAAGCCTAGTAGAAATACTCTAACACAATTTATGAATCTTAACAAAGATATGAGGTGAATGCATATGTAATGCTCATGTTGAAAACATTTTATATCTCCTTTCAAAACCATGCAATGCCAAGTCTATGTCAAAATTCAAGAAATCATTTCCTTTATAATAGAAAATAGGACAATGAGTACAACTCTGGGAATCCCTAAGTACGTGTCTGCAAGTAGGCTATACAAGCACTACCAATTGTCATTTTTACAGATATTAACTGGAAGGCTTGACACCTAACTGCGCAGGTTTCTAGACTTTCACCAAGTACACACAGGCTAACATAATACTATAACCACATCCCCTACCCAAATTCACCAAGGTATTCACCTATTTTCCTCAAAACAATAGACATTTTCAATTGTGTTAAATATGCAATAATGCCCAATGCAAATGGATAAGAAAATGGTTTCAATTCTCCTAGTTCTCATGTAATTTCTATAGCAATCATAACTATCCTCCACCGATAGCTCAAAACAGATATCTCTAAATAGATAAATAATTTTTCAATAAAAATAAACTTTCTGAAAATCTCAAGATGGAAGTAATAATATATATCCAACTCCGTCATCCTTATTAACATAAATCCAATTCTACATTTCCAACATCAATTCCATTTATCATTACAAAATCAATATTTGTTATTCTTAGAGCAAAATCCTCTTTCCTTTACAAATCAATTTCGAGGATAAAACTCCATCATTTCATCATAATTCAACAATAAATACATTTCCTCAATCATTTCCAACAATTTATTTGAAAACCCCTCTTTTTTATTTCAACCCAAAACCCTAGATTTGTCCAAAAATTTCCAAATCACAATGTTGTTTCAAAAACACAAATAACTAAGTTAAAAATTATAAGAAAGTGCAAAGATATCCCTACCTCAAGAAGTGAAAAGGAAAACTCAAGAAAACTCAAAGTTGACAAAACCATGAAGCTCTTAGATCAAAAGAAAGCCCTTGATGAGATCTACAACCTTTCTCAAAGGACCAAGGTGAAAAGATATCTCTAACCGAGTAAATCTAGTGATTTATATGAGAAAAGTTGAGTTTTAAAGAGAGAGAGAGAGAGAGAGAGAGAGATTCACGGTTTAAAGGAATAAAGAGAGAAAGAGAAAGAGAAAAGAGTGTTTGGGTTTATTTATAGTAATAGTATAATATCCCTAAAAACAATGAAAAGAATAAACCAAACCCCCCCCTCAAAAAAAAAGGTAGGGCCCAAACCGAATCCAAAATCTGAGAAAAACTTGCAAGGGTCGACACCAGGCAATGGTGTCGACCCTCAAGAAGAAATGTTAAGATACTTACATTTACAGCAAGGGGGTCGACCTCCCGAACTCGTGGTGTTGACCCTAAAAACCAGTAGCCATACCTAGGACACAGTAGCAATGTGGTGTCGACCCTAGGAAAACTGGTGTCGACTCCAGGAACCCATGGTGTCGACCCCAGAAACAAAACCAAACATGAAAAGGGAAAAGAACGACAACTACAAATGTGGTTTTCCGGATTCAAAAGCAATAAATAGGTCGGGTCTAAATCAGGATCGCTATAGACAATGTCTTAGCCTTCTTGATAGGCCTTAGCATCTGCTCCTTGCTAGTTAGTGCCTCTGCTAATTTCTTCTTAACTTCGACAGCTTTCTTTTCAGCGGCCTTAGCAATGGCCTTGGCTTTGGCAGCAGTAATTTGGTCCTCTTGTTTCATGTGCTTCTCTTCCAAGATATTGAGTTGCTAGAGGCATGAGCATGTTGGATTGTCTATAAGGAGATTGAGTGGATTACATAGTTATGACATCAGAGATGTTAGCAAGAAGGTCTTCTACAACAAGAGTTCAGCAAGACATGTCATCATTGGTTACGGCGATGGTTACTTGCTGATAGGGTGATTGGAGGATTATCAAGGTCTAAGGTTGGGAGCTTAGGACCTCGGTGTTTCTTGTTCCTGGTTCTAGCTCCAAGATTATCGCTATGTCGGTGTTTACACTGCCATTGAGATGGTGGGTTGATGCGTGGAGTAACTATGAAGTGCTTGGCTGCTAGTCTAGTTCAACTGGTAGAGTTTGAACCTTGGGCACGAATGGAGTATTCATAGTAATGAATGCTTCAAGAACAACGATGATGGTTTATAGAGGCCAAGCGAGAGAGAGAGAGAGAGAAAGAGAGAGAGAGAGAGAGAGTTTGGGGACACAGAGAAAGACGAAATAGGAAAGTGAAAAGGTTTTGCTAGAATGGAAAAAGGTGATAGATTGTAATGATTCAAGTTTCTTGGAAGACGTATGATGATTGATGTTAGGTGACGTCTAATCAGGTGGCGTGTGTCAATTATGGGACTTATTGGGAACTAATGAAGATGTGACACGTCATGATGTTGGTATAACGGTTGAGACGACATATTTCGAATCTTGATGTTCTTGAACTAGCGAGTTACGATCTCAGCTAGTAGTACGATCTCGATTGAGATGTTGATCTTGGATGAAAGAACATGTTAGTTCTTGATTCTTGATGAGTGGACACTTGAGTCTTTGTTTTTTGACGCCGACGAGTCATGACCTTAGTCGGAGGAGTATTTCTATCATGTTGTTTAGCTGATATGTTGGAAGATCGGACGATATAGGTTCCATCACCTTAGGTTGCCGGGATAATAGAACCTAGAGGGCAGTTGTGGGGAAGTATTTTAAGAATGACACCATGTGGCCAAGGCGCCTTCAAGATGTCGGCCGAGGTGCCACGTAGGCGAGTCATGTTTGCTGAGGTGATTACAGTGTTGCTGAGGTTCGGTGAGGTAATGCCAGAATCTGAGATATTCGGATAGAGAACAAGAGTCCTAGATGACATCAAGCTACCTATTTGGATAGAGATGGGACTCTTGAGGAAATTCATCTTAATCTGAATAGTGTGAGTTGTGATAGATGTTATCATTGTAAAGGATAGAGTCTCGTGAAGTAAGATTTCTAAAAGAAGTTGGACACTAATCATTATAAAAGTGAGGCACCTCTTGGATCTAAGATATGCTTTTATTTGTGATACTTTTGATTGTGAATTGTGTACTTGTTTGATATCTTTGAGAGATAAGTTGACTGATTCGATCGTCGGAGTGCCCCCGGGTGGACAAACCACCGCGGTATTCTCATCTTCTTGTTGGCAGGTGGTTGGCTTAATCTATTCTGTCACGTGTTCTCCAGCTAAGTTCCCTATTTGGTTGTATGGTCGAAAATTAATACTCACAGATTTGATAAATATTTAATGAAAGAATTTGAGATGATTTTTTAACATTTTTTTATCAAATTTAAATTTGATGGAAGAAAATGTGAATGATTGGAGATGCTCTAAGATATGGCCAATCCTTAATTTTATTTAGTTGCGAGTTTGAGAGATTAATCTCAAACATGAGATTTGAAAGAAGGTGTGATTTGGAGTTCAAATTAGGAACTTAAAATTGGAAAGTATATTTAAATTGAAACCAATTTGCTTATCCTCCATAAAAATAAATAAATAAATAAATAAATAAATAAATAATATGAGTCCATAACATATCCTTTGCAATTTAACTCAATATTTGATGGTAAAACAAATATACAATATAATGTTCTATTTATATATGTATATATATATATTGGACAATGCCAAAATATCTAACAAAGTTTTGCAACAGTCAAATTCACTATATCCCAAAAAAATGATTAATCTAAGTCCAAATATGTAACCTTTAGAAAGGTGGTGGAACTCATCTCTCTTTTTTTCTTTTTAGTAAACTGGAGCCTATAGTGACTTGTTTGGGAATATATTATTTTAGTAATTTTTTTTTATTTTTTATGAAAAGATATGTAAAAAAATAGAGAGTGATGTAACAGCTTATAGTAACTTTTTGACTTTTTTAACTAAAATACTTAGTTCCCAAACGAGACTTAGTTCTAGGTATTCAACCTCTACAACAACGCTAACAAGCAAAAGAAAAAAAAAAAAACCCTCTGCAACATCATTATACAACTAATTGCAATATAATAAGAAATGTAGTGAAAATTTTATAATTGATCACTTGTACTGAGTTGATGTTCACTATTAGTATCTTGTATAATTAATTGTTGCATCAACTGAGTCTCAATTGGTCAGATATAGATCTAGTGCCACTTTCAAACTATCTGAAAAATCTAAAATTCCGGAGATATTGATTTATGATTATGTATCAATTTTAAACAATAAAGAACAATCCCAATCAAATAATCAAAGACTAAGTGACACAACGATTTAACGTGGAAAAATCGCAATTGGAGCGCCTCCAATTGTGATTAAAAAAAAATACGGGTAAAAACCACAAAACAATCCACTAAGAAAACATAAAGGAATTACACAAGTGTACTCTCAATTACCTAGCGAATCCATGCTCGAATCGAATCGACCCCTATGTGCCTCTTCTAGCCCCGTCTTCACCTCGGAATTGTCTTGCCCAACATTGAATCCACACTGCTGATGTTGAATCCACGATGATGAGCCACTCCGAAATCCACCAAAGTTTCAGGCTCAAGTTCCACGGAATCCACCGAAGAACAACTCTCTCTTTTATGAATAAAACAAACTAAACAAATCCTTTGTTATAATCCACTCAATTCATGATTGAACTCTCACAAATATCAAAGGAAACAAGCAAAGAAGCTCCAGATGAAAACCATAATATCCAAGAAGAAGATCTGGAAATTATAACCCTAAATTCAGACTGAAACGCAGCTTTATAGCAAATAGGGCCGCGATTGTTGCTCGAGCGAAGGATGCTCGCTTGAGCGAGGATACTAAAACGCGTGTTTTTCCAAGTATCTTCGCTCGAGCCACCAAAGTGTCGCTCGAGCGAGAAATGCATCTTCTCAATATTTATAAAGTCAGTGAAAACTTCTAGGTCCAAAGATTCTTCGCTCGAGCGCACATTCCTTCGCTCGAGCGAATAAACAACTTCAACTGCATTTTTACTTTTTGCTTTGGGGGCGTTGCCCCTCAACCCCACCTAGGTGCTGCCCCAGACCCACAAAGGGGCACTGCCCCATGGACTTCCGCAAGCTGACCATGTTTGGGAAGTGGCTAAAATAGCCAAAAAGCCAACTAAAACACATCACATCACCTCTCTACTTTTCTGCACATCTTTTCGTAAAAAGCCAAAAAGTTACTAAAATAGCATGTTCCCAAACCAGGCCGACATAGTCAGCGAAGTAACAAACATGACACGATTAACATCACAAAATCCTCTGCTCTACATAGGCACAATTCGAGTTAGATTCGCATCTAAATACTCATAGCCTCACTGAAATAAAAGATCGAATAAAATTACAACTGAAAGGAGTTTTGTCAAACGAAATTACCAATAACAAAAACCTAACACTATCTATCTCTTATCCACCCAAAAAAAAAAAAAAACACTATCTATCTCTAAACACCCACAACTTGGCTTCAATGTTGGAAGTAACTCCATAAACCTACAACAACCCACAATCCATTCACCTTGATTATCTCTACAGTATAACATTATGTTTTGTAAGGTTCTTCCAGATCCACCAACTTAATACTTTTGTTATGTCATTAAAAAGATGGGTAAATTATATAGGAGACTTACATGCAAGTTCCAGTACGTGGATTTATTATCCAATAGATCCTAAAATAATTAGTGGCTTTTTTTTATCAAACACTGTTAAAAAAAAAATCACTAATTGTTAGTTTTCAGCGATAGTTTAAAAAATTTGTCACAAAAAAGGTCACTAATTGTTAGTTTTTAGCAACATATTCAAAAAATCGTTACCATTTTTTTTAGTGACGTTTTCGCTAGGACCAACTTTCAGCGACGAATTGATAGAACTTAAGGAAAATTAAGTTCAACTATTAGGACTTACTGATAATCTACCCAATTAATAATAAAGACATCTCTTAAGATTTGTTTAAAATACGGATTGTCTCCTATGATCATAGAAATTATATCCCGCTATTTTATATTTCTAATTATATAACAAATAATCCATTTTATTAATAAATTATCTCATTTTATATTGGTGGTAGAATATCGAGTGAGTTATGGCAAGAGGAATGGGAACAATGTTGCTCATTTGGTGGCTAAGTTTGGGTATAATGGGAGTAGGTGCTATACTTGGGAGGGTGTTCCTTCCTCGTGGTTGTTGAGCCCTCTAAGGAGTGTAGTGTTATGTAATGTGTTGGGCTATCAATGGGTTCGTTTGAGAAGTTAATTATTTTAGTTGGTTTTTTTAATTGTTTTGGCTATTTTAGTTTGGCTAAAAAAGTTATATTGAGAAGTTTATTGGATTTTTTTGTAGTTGATTTGATGGTTGTGAGAGAAAAAATTAATAATTATGGTTTAGATGTGACATTTTGTCTTATTGACTATTTTAATTTATTTTATCTTTATAGACTATTTTTAGTCCCAAAAAAAAGCCATTGCCAAGCATCTTGGCTATCATGTTGACAAAACAAAAATATTAATAAATTATCAAGTTAATTAATTATTTTTAATGATATTAGAAATATATTTTAATTAATTCAAAAAATTTTATTGTTGTATAGGAGAATAGTTGAAATTTCATTTTTTATGTTAATTTTGTTAAATAAAAAATTATGACAAAGGGTATTTGTAATTTTTAAAATCACAAATAGCAATCTGTATTTTAAATAAATTTTAAAAGATGTATTTATAATATCTATGGACATGCACCATTATCATTCACTTTAGATTTTTAGAAAAAAATAAAAAATAAAAAATACTCAGAATCTTCAAACAACTCTTATATGATGGAAGAATTTGCTCTGGTGCTTGGTTTTCTCCACCTCACCAGACCAAAAAAAAAAAAGTGTTAATTTCTGAGTTTGTTTTCTGTTTTTTTGTTTTAATTTCTGAGGAATTAAAGACCCTACTAACAGCCAAACTTTCCATAATTATGTCTTGGAAAAAAACGTGCTTATGGTGTAGAGCAGCTATAGAGAATTTTTCCTTTTATCACACCAGACACAAAATGAGTATACAGTTTCTTGAACCACTCTCTGGCTTCCACTCAAAGAGACCATCTTAACATTTTGTGCCTGCACCACCGAGGGTGGTGGCCCAGTAGTGGACGCCTTGCCTTCCACGTCCATGAGTCAAGTTCAACTCTTGAGGGCACGAAAATCCTGAATTTTTTAGGAGTTCTCTTTGGAGACCTTGCGCTGTACTCCGATCGAATCTTGGCCATGATTGGGACAAGTGATGCGCTCCACTGGTGTCTCGGTGGTTGGTCCATTCCTATGGATTGGGTTAAATCAGGCAGATCCGGACCATCGAGCCTGGGCCTCTGGAGGTCATGATAACACCTCAGAACCTCCTTTTTTTTTTTTCTGATAATAAAAAAATAAAAAAAACATTTTGTGCCTGCCATGCTTAAATGATTGTGATTATTGTCATATATATGTCCTTACATTTTAGCAAGTCCGATTTATAATGACATGACCTTCTAATTATCATGATCACTTTATTTCTATTTTCTAAATAAGATAATTGTATATATTTTTAGGATAAATTGTACTTGCAATATTTATAGTTTGTATCATGTGTTATTTAGTCCTTTTAGTTATAAATGTATCAATTTTACTTTTAAATTTTTTATATTATATCAATTTAGTCCATTTGATAATATTTCTTTATAAATTGAACTGAAATTAATAGATAAAATAGTTTATTAACTATCATCAAAATGATTGAAAAGTTGATATTTGATTTGAAACGGTCCGTTTCCTTTTGAGTGGACTATTTTACTTCATTTTTTTTTTTGGTTTAATTTGTTAACCGATATTATCAACTGGATTAAATTGACACAATATAAAAAACTAAAAAGTAAATGATACAATTGAAACTAAATGAACCAAAGTGACATAAAAGACAAATTACAGGAATTACAAATATAATTGATCTATTTTCTTATTATTAAATGAACACAATCACATAGTAAATCGAATAATGTAACTTTTTGTATTATACACCTGAGCAATGCTAGAGATTTTTAAAACACCGTTTTTAAATTTCTTCATGTTGATGTGATAAAAAGGTTAGGCCTTAATTGATTGATATATAAATAAATTAACAATTAATATATAATGAATAAACGTTATTAAAAATAAATTTAAGAACTTTAAGCATTTAAATAGACGCTAACATCATATTCAAATAATATCATGTTACATAAAAAGAGGTTATTTGGTAGCTTTGGAGCATTGCATTGCTTCATATCATTCAGTTTGTGACACTTAAAGTCTTGTTTGGCATAACCTATTTTAGTTCAGCTTTTTATCTTTTTATCTTTTTTAGGTCACATTAATCAACATCTCCTCTTTACTTTTCTACATATCTTTTTATAAAAAGTCAAAAAGTGCACTTATTTAGGACATCTATTTATTCTGTTGTACCTAAAAAATAATATAAAAGTGATAAATCTTACTATTTAACTAATAAAAATTAGTTGGGGACCATATAAATTTATGGGAGAATTTCAAAAAAAAAAAAAAGAAGTGGAGTGGAGATAAAATAATTGTAAAATGATAAAAGTACAAGTGATTGATACACAAATATATGCAAGAAAAACCTGTTCTATTATCATTTTGAAACTACTTTTTCAACTCTCAATTTTTTTTGATATTCTCCCTAAATTTATCCATGTACCATAATATAATTTGAGGAAAATTACAGTGAGATAGATAAAAAAAATTATATATGAAGTATAAATAATTTTGTGATGAGATACAAATAAAATATTGTGAGAATATAAATATGACTTACACTCTTTTATATTTATATATATTAAAAAAAATTCTTTTCTTAATTCTTTTCTTACTAGGATGTAATTCCCCTTATAATTTTCCATACATAAAAACGTGGGTTGTAAAGATCGTCGGTGGCCTATGATAAGGACAGGAAAGGTGGCACCAAAATTCCCCACTACTTGTTGTATCTTATGATTGTGATGAGCAGAGAAAAAAGAGAGAAAGAGACCACTCACTCACTCCCACTTTCAAAGTCTTATGATTGTGATCGAGAGAGTCAAATTGGAAATTGGTACATGAGCAATTTTGTCTCCTTTAGTATTTTCAATGATAAATATTATAGGGATTGACTTCCCTCCGGTCCGTGATCAAATTAAAAAATATTGTTAGGTTTGTGGAGATCTATTATAGGTTCCGTTTCAATAATCTAAACCGTTTAATATATAGAACTCGTCGAGTACTATATGTCCGTAAAAAATCACGCTGATCGGATATCGATAGTTACGTGATCAAATCAATTTTGTATAAAAAAAAGTAGATGGTGAAAAAATAAACGATTGACAGAAATCTGATCCGATGAGATAGCTATCGATATCCGATCAACATAATTTTTTTACAAACATATAGTACTCGACGAGTTCTCCATATTGAACGGTTCAGATTATTAAAACAAGACCCATTATGGGTCCTCACAGGCCCAACAGTACCCTCCAGTTCGTGATTAGACTAGAGAGAAGCCCAACCCAATATTATAATAGTATTTTATTATTATAATTTGATAATTAATAATAAAAAAAATAGTAGAATTATAGTAATGTTGCTCCAATGGGGAGATGTTATTTTGGCATAACCAAATACAGAAATTAGTGTGTTCGGATCGTCCAAACACATCAATTTCTGTGTTTGGTTCTGCAAAAATAATGATTTTGCAAAAAATTATTTGTTTTACTAAGAATGAGAGAGGTTTTGGGAGCTATTGGCACATATAACAGCTGTCAAAACTTGTGTCAAATTTGATACACATTTTGACATTTATCAAATTTGACAGCTATCATATGTGACTATTGAAGCACCACTTTTCTTCTCAGCTTCCAAATTATAGTTACAGTAGCTCCAATGGCAAACTATTAGAAATGTTTTATAAGTTGAATTATCATTTAATGTTTTTTTTTCTCTTTATTATGACAATATGATTTGATTTAGTTACAATTATACAAAGTATTGAGGGTTGGTGTTATGTCCCAAGGTACGATAGCCCTGTTATGAGTTAATTTAGGAGTTTTTTTTTTTTTTTTGGATCTATTTTGATGATTCGGAATTATTCATATTATAGAGTTCGTCGAGAATATTATCCATGAAAAAATCAAATTAATTGGATACCTGTAATCTCATGATCAGGTCTTGTTTATTTAATTAAGTATCAAAATCTTGTTAACTGTTTATTTATTTATTTATTAAATGTGCTCTTGTTATCAAGGTATATGTATCCAATTAACTTAATTTTTTTACATAAATGATTTACTCAACAAATTTTATAACATGGACAGTTTAAATTATTAAAAAAGATTTAGGACAAGCGCTCATGTGGCATCACAATATCCTGTTGTGTCATCAGGCACAGTAGCAAGATCTCCATTCCTTATAAAATCTCCTTAACATTCATATAATTTTGAGTATTTTAAAAGAATTAACATTTTAACTCTTCAAATTTATATAATATTAATTTGACCCTTCTAAAATTTAATAATTTAACTTTGAACTTTAGTCCCGTGCAATTTTATTTTTTATTTTTTTTCCAAATTACATCGACCAATAATGAGGTTAGAATAATATAATAAATCCCATAAATTTAGCATAATCATACCAACATTTATTTTAGCGAAGTTAAAGTAAATTGAACTAATGTAGTTTGTGTACATATGAATAAGTAAGGGTAGATTATACATTTTACGCATAAAAGATAATATAATTTTTTATTTAAATGATCAATGAATTATTGATGAAAGTATGACTAATTGTTATGTAAATTAAAATCTTAAAAATTCTCAATGTATTTATGTCAGATTTTGTGGGCATGGTGTATTTTTTAAAACCTCAAGTGAGGTTGTCCACATACAAATACTACAACATATAAGAATTTTCATAATCAAACTTTTTGTCTCTAAAAATAAAAAATTTATTACAAAAGAAAAGAAGAAGTTTTTAGTGACAAAATTTAAAAAATGTTGTAAATAAATATATTTTTAGGGACAAAAAGATTTTGTCTTTAAAGGATCATTGTTTGAGACAAAAATTTTGACCCCAGAAGCATAATAATTCATTACTAAAATATTGAATTTTGTTGTTAAAAATATAATAGTGATACTTTGACAACAAAAATATTTCATTCCTAAAAAATAATTTTATACTTAAATTTTTATCTCTAAAACCTTAACTTGTTATAAGTTAATTTAATTACTTATTAAAAATTTGGGTATTTTGGCTCCCAACAAATTATATAAACTTTCTTTGACACACCAAAAACCTAAACAATTTTTTCTTAACCTCCCTTTTGGAAAATTTCCACTAAAATTAAGGGGTGCCCTTGATTTTTTTTTTTTAGCGGTAAAGGGTATGCACATCTTAACTAATCTCTGGAAATTTTTATTTCGACACGCCAAATTATCTCAATCCACATACTTAATAAATCTTTTTTATATTATATTTTTGTCCTAAAATAAAAATACCAAAACACCCTTATCTTTCCAACGAAAACTTGAGTTATCGCCATGACCGCCTCCTCCCAGCCCCTCACCTTCGGTCACCGCCCCTTCATAGCTTCCCTTCCTTCTTGCCGCCTCCATCAACCACTAAATCCACCGCCAACAACAACCTAGACGTCGTTATCCTAACCCAAACATCACCACACACCATTGTTGTTGCCACCTGCCATCAAACCGCTGCTTTTCCTCCCCAACCTTCCTCCTCCTCCTCCGGCGACCTTCTCCAGCCCTTTTCCCCAACTCCTGCTTCTCATCATTGTTGGAATCGCACCATACTCAGTTGTGACTGCGATTGTGCCGCCCTCACACCAACACCCCTCACATCATTTTCCCCACACCATCTCAACCTCCGTAACCACCTCAACGCCATAGCCAACCTCTTCTCTCCTCTCTTTTTCTTATTCTTTACAAATCCTAAATCTGGGTTTTTCTAGGTCTCCTTCTTTGTTAGTAATGGCGTTCGGGACTGTTATCGGTCGTTGGCAATAGAGATTAGGCTGCAATGGTAGAGAAAGACTATAGCCAGAGGTAGTGGTTGGGAACGGCCAGAGGTGGCAAAGACTGGTGGCAATGGTGGTATGAAGAAGGAAGGAAATGAGGGCATTTTTAGTAGAATAAGTTGTGTATTGAGTAAAAAATGAAATTTCAAATTCATTAAATGTGTGCTTCGATTACATAGAGAACATTTGAGGTGTGGAAATAGAATTTCCCCTAATCCCCTCTTCTGTCCAGTTAAAGATAGATCATCCACGTCGAGACTAAAAAATTCTCTAAAAATTACTTTCTCATTGCTTGATCCCAAGAATCAAACCTTGAGCAATTGCGTAGGAAGCACACCCATCAATTACTCAGGACAACCCCCAAGATGCCCTCGATTTACAAGTGCATAGCTATTTAAGTTATTTTTATCTCATAAATTATAAAAAAAAGCACATCAAACATTTTGATATGAATTTTTAATATAAAAAATAATAATTATAAACAACTCTATAAAATAGGAACAACCATATTGAACCGTCCAATAATTATAAGGAACAAAATGTCGGTAAAATAATCTTTAAGCTAAGATATGTATAAATAATCTAACAAATAATATAAATGTATGGATTTGGCAACTGGGGCATCTATATCTTTGTCATTCTCCACCTTCCCTTCAAACTTAGACTTCGTTGTCTGGTGACCGGCCCAGCCGACCATTCCACCGCCGCTTAATTTTATACCCATTTTCCTTCCCTAAATGATTCACAAATTAATTTACTCTTCTATGTATATATTCTAAATAATAAATGATGATGTGTGTGGTGGTGTTGGTGGTGATAAGTCCATTAACCTCACCTTTCGAATCTACCATTTGATGCTTCAATTGTTTTTTCTTTAATGACTTCCCTTTGCAATTTGTTTTGCTGTCATGCTCATTTGTTCTGCTTAGGAACTAGAATATATATTTTTTATTTTAGGGACACTTATGTGTAAACTGTAATAGCTAGATTTATTGTTTAATAAGTTTTGTGAGAATTAATGACGTTTTTCATCAAATACTGTTAAAAAACATCATCAATTGTTAATTTTCAACGATAGTTTGAAAATTGTCACAAAAATATCACTAATAATAAGTTTTAGCGACAGTTTAAAAGAATCCTCACAAAAAAAATCACTAATTTTCAACTTTTTACAACAGTTTAAAAAATTCGTCACAGAAAAAGTCACTAATTGTAAGTTTTAGTGCAATTTATGAAAACTGTGACAAAAAAGTCGCTAATTGTCAATTTTTAGCGACATATGCAAAAAATATTCCAAATTTTTTTTTTTAGCGACGATTTTACTATAACTTATTTTGGATAGAATTTTATGGGAATTAAATCTAATTATTAAGACCTATTAATAATTTATCCTTTATCTTATGCAGATGTTTAATGGCTAGTTTTTTCTTTCATTTGGTCCACAACAACAGGATTTCTCATTAATATTTTTTTTAAAATTGTATTTGGATTTTAAATTTTTTGGTCATTGGTATATATTAATGATAGGGTTTTCATAAAGATGTTTCTCTTAGGCATAGCCGGCCTTGAAATTTTTTAGGCTGAAGTCGAGCTTTTGAATTGGGACCCTGAAGTTATTAGGAAGGACAAGATAATCACAACATTATAGATAAAATGATAATTAGCAATCAAATCTTGCAAAACATAAATTATAGTATGTATCCTGAAGTTATGAATGGCGAAGTTGGCAATTGGTAAATTTGAAATACATTTTACAATATATATATTTTGTGTGGATAAGTTTGAAGCACTCACACTCGAGAATTAGAATTTTTTTAAAGAAAAGATTGGTTTTGAAAATAAAAATTTAGACTAAATAATCAATCTATTACTATTTTAAAAGGGTGAGTACCCTCACTTGTTTTTTGCATTTTCATATTTTTAAAATACCTTTCTCAAGGTACCATATAGCAATAGCCATAGGCACTATGTAATAATAGGCACTACTAAGACTTCTGAATTTTTGTGAATGGTCGTTTTACGATTTTTATCTGTTAGAGAGCTTCATTTATAATAATAATAATAATAATAATAATAATAATAATAATAATAATAATATTTGAAACTCTCAAAAAAATATTTATAATTTAATCCACAATGATGTGGCATAATTGATGCTGACATATGTTAATATTTTTAATTTGTCACACACTTAATTATATATAGTGTTCAATGCTCTTGCCACATTATTGTAATTGAATTTTTAGATATAAAATTGTAGATCTCTAGAATTTTTCATATAATAATACATAATTTTACGGTCAATTTTTCAAAAATTCAAATACAAACTTGGCATAATTTGACGGGCTCATGAGATTCATCACAAGTTTTGCTTTAATTTTATCATGTTTGTCGGAAAAAAAAATAGTTTATTTTTAAAATTATATTAGCCGTCTATGTTTTTAAAGACGTGATAAAATAAAAATGTCATGCTTATCATAGTAATATAATTTTTTTTATGAAGATAAATACGAAAAATTCTATAAAATGAACGGTTCGAATAATTAAAACAGAACTTTTGATGAGCCTCACAAGACCATCAAGTTCTCTTAAATTTAAACTTAATCCTAATTTTAAAAGTTAAAGATTAGTATTCAAATGGTCATGCTCCTACAAATCATTACAAAATTAAATTGAATAGACACATCTATTCATTGAGGGACACTTCATCTTCTATATAAGGTGTAAGTTTTTCATTTTTTGTCACATATACAATTACTTCTGTTGTTTAATGTACCAGAGAGAATCTAACCACTTTTTGATAACACACATTTGTCTTTGTTACGAGGATTTCTACAAACTCAATGTTTTTTACTAGAAATTTGTCTAGAAAATACATGTGTGGTTGAGATTTATTTTAGAAGTAAGACCATCATTTAAAAATTGAATCTAAATCATTTATCAGGATTCTCAATAAATTTTGGGTTTTAAATTTCTTATTTGTTACAATTTTTGCTTAGTTATTTATCGGTCAAATCACATTTGTACATCATCAGTTTACTTTGTATCAATGGTTCTACAACTTTCTAATATCAAACCTCTTACTCTCACTTTTCTCATACACTATGAAATACTATTTTTGTATTTGGTCGATAAATTTACTTAGTTTATAAATTTACTATGAAATACTATCTTTTCTAATGTCTATTTTTTTTTTTTTTAATATTATTACAAAATTTTCATTTAAAAAATATAATTATACTAGATGAAATACCACGTAAACGCATATGTACATCGCCACTAGTTAAATTAAAAGTCTAACCATACATCACTTTCAAACTCAACGTCAACAATATCAATATAAGGAAGAGCCTTATAATGAAAAAGAAATAAAGAACTTAAGAAAGATCCTCCTAAGAGGAAATAAATTGACCTCCTAATCTCTCTGTTGATAATATATAAAAATAACCGACTAAACTAGTTATTGATTTAATTTGAATTTCATTAAAACAATTTTTTACTTCTCCTTACAGGTTGAATTGTTTAGTAGCATATCTCATGTAATCATAAAATATAAACATATTGGTTGAAGTTTAATTTGTTTGCAATTTGCGAATTTGACCAAACGAATTTGCGACATTAACAAAGTACATTTCTCTAAATTTATCAATTCACAAATTAGAACACAATTGACCACTCAATTTTGACATGATTATATTGGAATATCAACCTTTTACGAGAAATAGATAAGTGTAGAGAAAGAAAAGATAGAGTCAATTACGAGAAGAAGGCAGAGGAGAATAGACAAGCGAGCAAGTCTCAAGAGGCTCGCAGCTATCAGGGCCGTAAAAACGACTCCAAAGATGACCCCATCCCAAAATTAGCAATCAAATCTTGCAAATATAAATTTTAGCATGGTAACATACCATGATTGGTTTCCTATGTTGTTCCATTCATATGAATCCAAGCCAATATATGCGAAGCCTAGAAACAAAGAAAAGTTACATTCTTAATAGATGACTAGATGACTAGATGATTTGAGTTGTTGAGCTCTCCGATTGAACTCATGTCATCTCCACTATGACTACTGGCTTTTACTACGAAAATTAAATTCATTAAGTTTTCAAAAAAAAATTTCTTCTCATTTTTTAGTTTTAATTGTTTATCTTTCTTAATTTATATCAATCTGTATCCGACATACACTCAGACTAAAATGTTGTAGTGCAAAGTGATCAATTTCATGTGACTAGTAAACCAATTCCGTATGTAATTTTAAAATATTTATGCAATGAACAAGTTTTTTGATTAGTTGTTTGCCTAAATAATGCCTAATTTGTTTTTTTAAACTCCAAACCAATCGGATTATTAGTTGTACCATGGCTGATAATGAATTGAAAGGACGAATTACACTAATAGTCTCTGTAGTTTGAGATTTGTATCACTTTAGTCCTTAACTTTTCAATTATGATATATTTGACTCTGAATTTTGAATTTCGTTTCAAATAAAGATAATTGAATATGCTGTCTCATTTGCAAACAAAAAATGTTCAATTTCAAGCGCAAAGTCGTCATTTTGCCCCATTTCTCACTCCAATAAACCTACCCCTCTTTTATTGTGTAATTGATATGTTTAATATATAAAATATTTTTAGTTTTGGATTTTTTGATTTAATAGATTGATTTAATAATGACATCAAAGTTGTGCTATGTTTGGCTTGAGTTTCTAAGATTATTTTTAGATTTTTTTTTTTTGAAAAAATAAAAAAAAAATATCAAAAAAATTAATTTTAAAAAATTATTTCTACTCTCTCAAAAGATAAAATTATATAAAAATAGTGTTTTTTAATTTGTTTTCAGCAATTTAATTTTTAATTTCTTAGAAATTTTTTCTAAAAATAGATTCTGCAAACCAAACCAAACCAAACCAAACAATGCTAGCATTATTCATAAAAAAAAAGGCGGTCATTACATTTCAAACAATATATACAAGTTAACCATCACAAATAGGGCTGCTATTAGCACTTATCTTTATTATTTGGACCCCTCAATTCTTTGAAACCCCATCCTAAACCCTAAATTTTAATAATATTTCTTTCAATACCCCACTTAATACCAAATTCATCCCTATTCATAATATCATCACCCAAGTTATGCACACCACCTCATTTGCACACCCTCTCCATCAGTGAATGGCGAACAACGATTCCTCTCCTCCAACAAACTGAAGAACGACAAACTCTCTTTCTCTTTGATTTATTCGAAACACTAGACCCATTAATAGTGAGAACACTATTGCATCTCATCTGAAACTGAACAACGGTGAACAAAGGTTCTTCGATTTTATACCATTTCATCTTTATTTCTCATATGGAACTAAGGAGCAGAGTCGTCAAAAATCTATCCTCCAACATATCTGTCACGCCCCTAGAAAAATATACATTAATAGTGCATTGATCTCTACTCTACATGACAACAGAAGTAATTCTTCAACATTTGAATACATGATCATAAGGTGTTTACAAAATAGTTTCACATGCAGATATACATTCAATGACATCGGTACATAAATCTATAACATATACAACGTCTAGTCAAAAAATAAACAAACGCCCTCAAGGGCTACAAATTCCAAGTTTTAAACCCAGTTACACAAAAATGGTTACTCGAACCCATACAGGTATAGCCCTTGGCTTACAAAATATAATCATAACAAAACAAGAGCCTTGTGCTCTCAACATGCACATCCATACCCTTAGTTCGGCAGAATCACCACATCTTTTCCTGCACCAAAATCCCGTAGGGTTAGCATAAAGTCCAGTAGGAAATTCTTAACAAAGTATTTACATTTTATACAAGCCTCATGAAATGAAATGTACATGCCATGCCATGTAAAGTATCATTTTCATCATTTGAAAACTAACATACACAATGAAAACTTGAAATTTCAATGAATTCAATGATTTTAAACCAAGTTCATGGGGCGATAAATACGACTCAGGTAATCCCTAGGTTGGTGCCTGCAAGTAGGCATAACTAGCACTACCAAATCCCTACTTTATCGGTAGCTAACCAGAAGGCACGTGGTACCTCATCCGCACGTGTTTTCAATCTTTCACCCTGGACATTCAGGCCAACTTAATCAATCTCATCTACACCTCCTATCCGGACTTTCCAATGTATTTACCCCGAAACATTTCAATAAAATCTTATTTCACAACATTCCCTTCTCAATGCAAAGTTTCAAATCTCAATTCAATATTTGTAACAACCAAAAGTATTGAAATGCCAATGCAACAATTATCAATGCCATGAAACTCCATTTCCATTTTCAATTATCCCACGCAATGTTCCCATAGAAATCACAACACTCATTTCTCTTTTCAATAACATTCCTCATGATAGTCATATGTTCATTTGAATCCTTCAATGAATAATCAACAATCTCACATTTCATACATCCTCAACGATTTAATCATTTCATAACCACATCAACATTTTGAGCAACAACTTCCCAAATTCAATAATTCTCATATTCCATGAAATTTGTCATTTATTATATAAAATAAGAGATTTTTCAATTATTCATTCATTTTAACATGTTAATAGATAAGCACCCATAAATTTTCAACACCTCTCACGAAATCTCAAGTTTTCTAGGTTTTTGCCAAAAATAGGCATTTCTTCATCTTACAAAAGGAAAATCTCTCCAAAGCATCCTTTCTCACAATGTAGTCAAGCTCTCAAGAATTTTAAGAAAAACAAGGTATAAACCCACTTTCAAATCATCACTACATATGAACCAAAATCAAGTTCCTATACTTTCCAAAAGAGTTCCAAACTAATATAATCTTGCAAAAATATATATATAACTCTAAGAAAATCCCTACCTCAAGTTTTGGAGAAGAAAAGAGATGAAAGCCCCAAATCCAATAGTGTCGAAACTCGATCTTCACCGCACACAATGAAACGCTTGCTTAGCTCTCCAAAATTAGTGAAGGATGTTGTATCAAAACTCCAATGGATTTAAAGAAATTAAGGTTTTGATCTTGTTTGGTGTAGGTAAATGTAGAGAGAAGGAAGAGAAATGGGTTTTTAGAGAGAGAGAGGTATGCAAAAAGTGATATACACACAACCCAAGAAAAGAGAACAAGGCAGATTTTCGGACTCAGATCCGTCCCGCACGTGCAGCAACCCCCTCCACACGTGCGGCTCTCACTCCCGCACGTGCGGTGCCTCTTCCCCGCACTTCCCTCCGTACTTGCATATAATACAGTAGCTAAACCCAAAGTCCCCTACATCACCATACGTGCGGCCTCCCTTCCCGCATGTGCGGCCCCTCTTCCGCACGTGCGGCTCTCACCATCGCACGTGCGGCCCTCACCCCCGCACGTGCGGCCCTGCTTCTAGACAGAAAATGCAGCAACTCAACCCTAGACACCTCGGATCCAACCTCGCACCTCCCGAAGCATGTGAAACTCAGAATCGAAGTAAATAAGAACGAGAATTTTGAAAGCAAGTTCACAAAAACAACTGACCTAACAGTTAACAAAACCCTACACTATAACAAAAGTAAACCCAATCATAACCCAAAGAGAACAAGACGTAAAGTGTACCCGATCATCACAATATCAGGGAAAAACACTCAATTGAATGACAACTAGGGAAAAAACCCTACAAATGGAAACCGTTCAACGTACCAATGCTGAATAAAACATTAATGTTCAGAACCCACTTTTCGAACTAAATGTTTTTGCTCAATATCGTGTTATCGAACAAAATCTTAACAGTCGGAAAACCAATACCGAACAACCTCAAACAATAGAACAACAATTGAAAACAACAAAGAATCATTAATTCAAGGATCGAGAAAATAAATAAACTTACCCATGCAACGCCAACCTCGTCCGAGTTGTTGTCATCGTCCTTCATTGTTGGACTTATCTAAGCTATTGATTTCTTATATCAACGAATGGTGACAATGATTTGAACCAATGACTTTAGCCCATAGTTACAATGATTTCTGGTTTAGAGTTTAGGGTTTAGAGTGGTGATGAAAAGATGAATACCGTTTAGGGTTTATGTTACGCTCCAAAATTCGGACAATTAAATATTAAATTAGGACCAAACCCCAATCAATATTCCATCATCCAAATCCTAGGGTGAAACAAAAAAAACTAAACACCAACCAAACCATTCACCATAATTTCATAACTAATCAATATCTCCAACATTAAAGTAACAATACAAAGTCAAAATAACTTAAATAATGTATGGTTACAAACCATGCCAAATTATCCCAATACTAAAGTCATAAAAAAAATAATAAATACATAAACTAGTATCAACCCTAAGCTCAAGAAAACAAAAGAAGTCCCAGAGATATGCCCAAAATCTATGGTTACTCCACGTCACCACTGTAGCCCCAACTAATCCTGCAAAGGAAGCTCGGCTGCGCTCAAACAGAACGCACCCAAGTTGCCAAGAGACAAAACGGGTCAGTATACGGATATACTAATATGAGTACAAGATTTAACACCCACGTGTCCACCAGACACAAACAAAAATACATTTAATTCTTGTTACGGGACAAGACAAATAGTTTCATCCGCACCGAGACGAATGGGTAGTTTCTCGAGATACGGTGACATTTAGTTTCTTGCTCGTACACAACAAAATATAAATTAAGTACAGAATAAACAAAATAAAAATAAAAATATGATGGGTTGGCCCTGCATAAAAAAAAATAGTAAGACCCACCATCTTACAAAACAAATAAAGTTAGTATAATTTAATTATAAGTAACTTGCTGAAAAAGTATAAAAATATACCGTTTCATACTTAAATAATTTGAATTGATCAAAACTCAAAGAACAAAAGTTGTACAGAATCAAATTTCCTAAAAAACAACGTGAACGAATTTAACAGAAACTAAACACGTTGAGAGAAAACCTTGATAGAAAAACCTAGACGGAATTTAATCGAAAAATCTGAAACTGAAAACGAACAAAAACTACCCTAAAATGATTTTTTTCGGAAAATTTCAAAACACGAAAAGTGTGTAGAGTAATGTTTTACTGTAGTTTGCGCGAAACCAATAAAAATGAACTCGTTTCGTGGGTTAAAATAGCATCTAAAGTCTGTATTGCCAAAATGAATTAAAACTACTATAATCAAGATCATCCGATTATAAATTCTAATCGATCTTTTTAATAAAAAGTTAAAACACAAAAGTTGTCTAGAATCACGTATACATACCTCTGCTCAAATTTCATAATTTATCGAGGTCGTTTATTATTTTTCAACATATACAAATCAATACAATTCACACTATCACAGAAAAACTCATCATCAAATTCTTTGTACGTTAACTCCACCACTTCGGCCCTCCACTTCCGGCCTACACATATATCTCATGTGCCTCCCGTATACCTAACACCGCTCCGAAGCCAAACTTGCACAGGGATATCGTCCCGAGTTTGACTCACACTCCCCGGATGGTTAGCATATACGTATGCACGTAAATCAAAACACTCGTCTACTCATGAGAACGAGGTAACAATATACATATACAAAACATCTCACTCATGATAACAACATAACAATGCCAAGTCTAAGACATTCAAATAAATCTCATAATCCTCATTTTTTTTTTATACACTCTTTCTCACCACCACTTAAATAAAACAACAATTCATGGAGTCATGGTGGAGTATAAGGAATTTATCTATGGGTTCTTAATTAATTTTAATTTCATATAACCATGAGTGTGATTACAACCATAAAATAAATCCATATAAAAATCCTAAACCTGGCATACACAACCAATCAAAATAATTAACATCAATTAATCAACTAAAAACCCTAAACCTTACATACACAATTAAACAAAACAATTAAAATCAATCAATCATCTATAAACCCTAAATCTTACATCCACAACTAATCAAAATAATTAAAATTAATCTATCATCTTTATATAAAAACAAAATTAAACTAACATCAAATAAATAAAAATAAATAAATAAATAAAAATAATGAATTAAACATAAATTAAGGGAAGTGATTTTTGTACTCATAATATTATTTTGAAGATCAAAAAAATATTTAAAGAATTAATGGAGCCACCAAAACAAAACTCTAATTATTTTTTTTTTTTGACTTTCTCCTTCTTTTTTTTTTTTTTTTTTTTCCCCTGCCGCCGTCCCCCACTTTCTCTTCTTTGATATCTCTCTCTCTCTCTCTCTCTCTCTCACACGGCTTGCCCACCCTCTTATTTTGTTTTCTTTGTTTTCTTATCCACTCTAAACCTAGTTGATTACATATTATATTATATTAATCCTATTAGAACTTAATCAACTATTATAATATATAATACAATATAATTATAATATATATAAATATAAATATAAGATTAAATATATATATCTATATCTATATCTATATCTATATCTATAACACCTCTTTTTTTTTAATATAACAAATATAAATATTTAAATATTTTGATTAATTATATATAATTAAATAACACTTTAAATTAATTAATTACCACATTAAATTCATTAACTATCACATTAAATTCTCATGTCACCACACAATTAATAAAGTCAAAAATAAAATAAGATAATAATAATAATAATAATAATAATAAATAATAACTAAAGAAAATTAGGATCGCTACAGTTTAGGTTGGTGAATGGTCTATATCGAATGATTTGGTGGGGGTGGAAGTGGGTGTACAATATTGTAGGGTGTGATTTTAATTATCTTCATTTGGTGGGTGGATGTTCCATTGGAGGTTGTCCTTTATTGTAATCTTAATTTAGGTTATAATAGTAATAAAAAAAAGGTTTAAAATTGGGGGGTCCAAAGAATAAAGGTATGTGCTAATAGAAGCCTTCCAACACAAAATAAGTTGCATGACGATTTTGCCTTTGAAATTAAGAAATTTCCATTTGCAAAATAAATGGAATATTTAATTGTCCTTATTTAAAACCAGATTTAAAATTTATGGTCAAATGTATCACAATTAAAAAGTTAAGAATTAAAGTGACACAAGTCTCAAATTAGAAGAACTGTTAGTGCAATTCGCCCGATTAAAAATTTTGGAATATTTTACCATCATAACCTTAGGCTCGAGTCAACATATATTTATGCAAATGTCATTGACTTTATGCCAAAATCAAAGCATGTATTTGATTTTATTTGATTTGTTTAATAGGTTTGCTAGGCAAAAATGAGAAAGGGTGTAAAATGAGTATTGTAATTCAGCATCAAAACTGTCAAAATTTTATTTATTTATTTGGTTTTAGCAATAATAAAAAGAATCCCTAATCCAACACATCCTTGCAATAGATGGAATACATTGATTTTCATAACTTGTTGGAATTCGAGTTGTTGACAAAGAGATTTAACAAACATGTAGAAATTGTGATAATTATAGGAAAATAATATTCACGCTCTTTATTTAGCTTTTCATGTTTTATTGTTATCTTACTTCACATGAAGAAGTGTGAGAGGCTAATGTGAATATCATTTCCCTAATTATAATAGAAAGAAAAACTTTTCAAACCATTATAAGCTGATCTTTGAAGGTCCCAGTCTATTTAATTATTTGTGTAGCAAATATATGAAAGACAACATGTTTGTCCTCAATTTTGAATTCATAATTAATTATTGCCTGTGTTAATTAATTTTTTATTATTACATGAACATATTCAAGTGAGTAATATTAGGAATTCTAAATATTTTACCAAATATTCTACCAAATATTTCACATAGGCGTGTGTGAATCACATGAGACCTACACTATGTGAGTCTTATATTCATATGAGACATTTAATAAAATATTTGAGGTTCTTAGCATTTTTCTATTCAGGTTGATTCTTGTGACATAAAATAATAATAATTCTAAGTGTCAAAAGTAACATTAATTGATGTCCCAACAAATCCTTTATGAGATGGTTAAAGAGAGTAACTATTTGGGTATCCGAAAAGGTAGTCTTACGTAGTGTATTCTTTATTTTAATTTATTTAAGAAAATATTATAAATCTCAAATAAATTATCAATTTTTTTACTAAACTTGTGTGGAACCCACATAAATCATATGTGTGTGCGTCTTACATCCATGTAAGAGCTTTATAGAAAATTTAGTAATTTATTTAGAGTCCCTATACAGTGAAATTATTATATTTATAAGTTAGATGATTTGCTTGGGATGCCAAATGAGGGTCCCGTTTGGTAGAGTTGTGGGAAAATAATTATAACTTATAACTTAACAGCTTATAGTTTATAGCTGTGAACATAAGCTGATTTTTGACTTATAAATTAAGCTTCTCCTCCCCTACTCAAATAATAAGTTGATTTTTGACTTACAAAAAACTATAAGCTGTATTGTTAAGCTGAACCAAACACATCAAAATAGCTTAAATTAAGTTAAAAAATGAAATAAACTGAAAATAAGCCCTACCAAACAAGGCCGATATGTATTCTCTAACTACTCAATAATTTTCTGGGTATTTATGTTTACTTACAAAGATGAATTAAAACATGGGTTGAGAAAAATTCTTAAACACAAATTTACAAATTTTTTTTTTTTTTTTTTTAACTAATCACAAATGTAACATGTAGTAATAAAAGAATAGTAGTTAAGATGGGATACACTTAAATAATATGGTAGAGACAACTCAACTGTTACATTTATGACTTAAAAAAATTGTAAGTTAATTTATTATTATTTTATATAATTAAGGTATTGCCCAACTAGTTCTCAAAGTATAGGCAATTTTCTTGTCCTGTGCATACCAAATAATTACTGAGCAAAAATTATGATTCCCAAAATTTATCATTACTCAAATTAATACCCAGTGAGAACTACCTTCTTCCAAATCAGATTTAAGTTTGACTTCGATTAAAAGCCAATCTCAAATATTAACAAATTGACTTCATGATAGTTACTTTTGATAAACTAGTTTAAATTATCAATCACTGTTAAAAGAAAATTATCACAAATTAAAGTTTGATACAAGCATCCACCTAAAAAATTATATTATCTTCCACAAGGGTTTTGCTAAAATTGGGTTATGATATATATGTTTACCTTATCATTTTGCCTTTTTTCTTTTATATATATTTTTTGTTGTCTTCTTCCTTCCTTATTATTGATTTTTACTTGTAAGCCTTTGTAACCTTTTGAATGGAGAAGCTATCTCAATCAACATAGTGTTGAATATAAAAATATAATATTGATTTCCTTTTGTTCATCTCAGAACTTACAATGATTAATTATTTGGTATATATAGTGATGAATTATATGTATTAATTGGGATGAAGTACTGAGCACTCACTCTTATGAGCAATATGATAAATAAAAATTCTAGTGATCAAATTTTTTTATTTTAAAAAATAAAAATTTTATTATAGAAAATATTTGGAGATCAATTTTTTTTCACAAAGATAGTCTGTAAAAGATTATTTTTAAAAATTTAAAAAAAAAAAATTAGCGACAAAAATTAAAAAAAGTCACTAATAGATGCACTTTTAGGGACAAAATAATTTGGTCCCAAAAAGGTTTATTTTTTTAGACAAAAGTTTTGGTCTCAAAATGATAGGTAAATGTCAAATTTAACTAAATATCCAATTTCGCCACTAAAAATACAAAAAAGACACTAAATAAAAATATTTTGTTCCTAAAAAGTGAATTTATTTCTAAATTTTTATCTCTAAAATCTCAATTTGTTATAACATATAATCATTTTAAAATTCAACCAGACAAAGAATAGAGCCTTAAACTAGCCTTTAATGAGATAATCATTAGCCTTAAACTAATGAGACAGTCATTGCAAATACTTTTCCTTAACAACCTTATCATGGAATTAATCTTTTAAGCTAAGCATGCACAAGTGAATCAATATTTCTTCAATAATGTCACATATCAAAATTGTTTATATTTTTTCATATGTCAATATTGCAATTATTTAATAAGTCTGATCACTTATATTTATTACTAATATAATGGTGACAAATCACATAATAAATAAAATTTAGTTAATACAATATGACTATCATATTATTATTATTATTATTATTATTATTGAATATTTTGTCATTGTATTTAATTATCTATTTAATTATGTGTAAATGAATTAACTTAACATGTCATGCATGGACCTTAAAATAGTTAGTAAAATAAACCCATGATGTCATGTTTGCATCCTTCGATAATAGATTTATTTATTTTTTTAAAGGTTTTTCAGTATCACTTTTTTATGTTTTTGTCTTTATTTGCACTTTTTTTTAATATAAAATCAAAATTTTTATTTTATTTTATTTTTTACGAGCATCAAACGATACATAAATTGCAGACAAAACCCATAAACACTAAAAAATAATAATAGTCAATTACAAAACGCCTTCTTAAAATTCTCAATTCGGTCCTTAAAATATGTTTCTTTAAATATAGTCCCCAAACTATTTGCTTACTTTTCAATGTGGTCCAAAACTCATCAAATCGTGTGTTTTCTTCTTTGTCAACTTTTTTTTCAGGAGTCCTCTTGATTCCGGATACTTTATACTTTTTCCCTCTCGTTTCAATAAACTTTTTTCTTTGCTGACTAAGAAAAAATAAAAAATAAAAAAAAAGAAGAGCGTGCATGGGCAGAACCCAATATATATTTTTTAATCATCGAAAACAAAAAAATTTTATTGATGCATTCAAATAAAATACTGGTATAACTACGGGTGAATCAATGAAAAACTATATGAATAAACTGCATCATATTTATATACTCGGACAAATTACACTTTGTATCACTGCACTTTGTACTAAATTTTATTTTAGTCTTTACATATGAAATCATGATAGTCAATTCTTTGCACTTTTGGTCAAATCTCACTTTGGTCCCTCCACATAAAATTGTGACAGTCAACCCCCGGTACTTTTGGTAAAATCTCACTTTAGTCCCTACAAAATTGTCAATATCCCCTTTCTGTTTCTTAATTGTTTAAATTTTTAATAGAATCTAATCATATGATAAGAATGTGACTACGAGATGAGGGTCAAAAAGAAAAATCATTTACATTTTTCACTATCATACACTATATTCCAAAATTTATATCAAAATATAACTGTATTAGGTTAAAACAAAACGCAAATTGTGAACAATTAAGAAGATAAAGTGGGATTTTGCATGAATTGGAATCACGAAACTCTATTTTTCACGATAATAAATTTTTTTTTTTTTTTTTTGTGGTATGTTTATCTTTCTTTCTCTTTGATTTCTTTGTCACATTTTTTTTAAAAATTTTAAAAGCTCTACTTTCTTGCCTTTTCGTCTCAATTTTTACTATACGAACATATATATTATATATAACTCTCATGTGTTTATCACGTAAGGTAAAGTGTATTGATAGGAAACATGAATGATTTTACTTTCTTACTATCATTTCGTAGTTATATTTTTGTCACATGACTGAATTTTGTTAAAAATTTAAAATGAAGTAACAGAATAGGGACATTGACACTTGTGTAGGGATCAAAGTAGGATTTGAGAAAAAGTGCAGGCGGGTCACGATTTTATATGTATGGATCAAAGTGAAATTTGACCAGAAGTGCAGGGGTTGATTATCATAATTTCATGTATAGGGACTAAAGTAAAATTTGATACAAAGTGTAAGAGTGTAAAGTATAATTTACCCTTTTATACTCACACATCCCAATTAAGTTTGCACTTGAGGAAAAACTATTTATATGCAACAATCAACAATCACAGCAGTTGGCAACATTCAAAACACAAAAGCATATATATACAAAAAGCAATATCAGAAATAAGAAAAGTTGATCCAAGAAAGCTCTACAAGCAGCAGCATACAAAGCCATAGAATACACCAAAATGCAATGGGCAAACAAAGTGAGTCAAATCATCATGTATTCTTAATCTGGTAAAGATTATAAATAAAATCATTAATTAAAATGTCATTCTTTTAGGACTTGAAATTCATCCAAAATGCTACTGTGACTTTGACCAACTCAGTAATGTCCTCTTAAGAAGTGTTGCCACTGTCGATGACTAGCACATTTCTGGTAATCCAAATTGTTCAGAAAGTAAGTAAAGGCCAGTGACTCCTATATCCATTTCCCCATTTTGTTAAACTTGAATCCATGCCTCCATTCCAAAAGATCTCTACAAGTCTTAGGAGAAGCCCATTAATTGCACCCCAATCTCACTAGAAATGAAATGGACAAAATAAGAAAGTTTATGGTAGTGTTTGGTTTAATTTTCAAAATTCAATTCTGTTTTCAAATCATGATTTGAATCAAAATTTATAACCTACCAAATTTTTAAAATACAATTCAAAATTACTTTCAAAACTCCTTTCTTCTCTTTTTTTATTTTATATTATTATTAATCAATCAATCAATTACTTTTTCTCTCTCATCTCTCCTCTCTCCTTTCACATTCTATACATTAATCAATAAAAAAAAAGTACAAATCATCTCAAAACTATTTTCAAAATGTTGAAACAATCTTCTGTGTACAATAAATAAATTGAAATTAAATCAAACAAATAAAATAAATAACATACCGAAATTATTTTACCGAACCGAAGAATAATAAAAAGATCAAGTCGAGTGTGTGACACTCTGTCCTTAAGACAGATTCACCCCGCTACGGTGCTTACAGACTAATGGCATCTATCTCCCAAGATACAATGATCTTCACAAATTTGTAGTAGCACTCCAAACAAATTTGTCCGGCGAACTAGAATCTTGTGTTCTATACTCTCTATAATTTTCCTAAAAATATGAAGAATATATGCAATAGTGTAGAAAATAAGACAGTAAAAAATGAATTTTTAGTACCCAAAGACTACTGAAAAATGGCTGTATTTATAGGCAAATTGCGGCTAATAGATCTGTCTAGAAAAATCCAAACAGGTGTGAAGTCTGCCAACAGATTCAGATTTGAAACTTGAACAGATATGGTAACTATAGCAGTTAAAAAACTGCCCAAAACTGCTGGAAATTTATTCTGATCTATTAGAATGTTTTGAACCTGTTGACCCTGTTCAAATCTGCCTGGGCAGATTTAAATCTGTTTGAAATAACAGAATCTGTCCGAAATTCAACAAATTTGAAGAAAACTATTTTGGACAGTTTTGAATCTGTCTGACAGAACCTGTTTAACAGTTGGAAACTAGTGGAATTCAGAGGCACAATTTTTTGACACAAAATTTGAATTCAAATTTAATTTGAAATACAAATAATTTCCTGCAAGAATTTTTTGGAAAAATTCAAAAAAAAATTGTCAAAAAAATTAATGTTAGAACCTACCCGACCCATACCCGCACACGGTGGCGGCGGCGGCAGCGCGCGCGTGTAGTGGTTTGGGTTAAGGTTCACTTTATCCATAATTCCTCCCTTCTACAAACTTGGGGTGCTCCTTGGGGCCCAACCCAAGTTAGTAGTACACCAATAGCTTATATACACACAAAAGCTCTCTCAAAGTTTCAATGTAGGACAACCCAATTCAAGGAAACCCACATTTACTTCTTTAATTGTCCATTCCACGAACCCGAAACGACATCAACTTCCCATTCACTCATAAATGGTTTTGACGAACCGTCTTTACTGTGTGACTTGCCATACACCAAGGAACACGTCACTTCTTCGGACCCACCCCAAAAGACTTTTGGGGCCCACTCAATTTTGGGCTCAAAGTTGGCCAAAAATAAGTCTTATAAAACCAAATTTTCCAACATAAAACTCATAATCAAACAAATTTTCTTTTTTCAAATCATAATTCAAAAACTCAAAACTCAAAACACAACTCCACACTCAAATCATAATTCTAAAACTAAACCAAATGGAATTTTTTTTTTTTTTTTTTTTTTCGTCTCTCACAATTTTTCTCCATTTCTCACTTATATACTCTATTTGTTTGGACAGATTATGTTTTTTAATGAAAAAATTTCTCTATAGAAAACTTTTTCCAAAAAATATTTTTCAGAAGTGGGATGTAGGTAGAGGTGGAGTCGTGGTGTGGTGGTTCGATGGTGACTGCAGTGATGGCACCAATAGTGGCCGTGGTGAGGGTGGCGTGGTGGTGCTGAAAGTGGTTGTGATAGTAATGGTGACATTGGTAAAATTTTAGTCTGAAATATGTTTTCCGTCTTCCAAAAGTGAAAAAAAGTTTATGCTCAAATATGATTGTTGTTCATTAACCATAGAAAAAAAAAAAAAAAAAAAAAAATTCCCATTGACTTTCATCAAAAAAAATAAAAATTATTTTTTAAAAAATATTTTATGCAAAACAGGATAATTAGCTATCCAAACCGATGATAATTTTTTGTTTTTTTTCTCACCAAAACTATCAAAAGGAATTTTGTCAAAACTCCCTCATAATAAAACTTTAATGCATTAAGGACAAGCACAAAAAGTTTTTCTTGAAAAGTTCAGCACATATCACTATTATCAAAATATCCTTAGTGACTAATTTAATATTTTAAACTTTAAAATGATATAACTTTTGATCTAAATATTGTTTTTTTAATAAAATTATTATTTTTAGAATTCTTTTATCAAGATCTATCAAACAAGATTTAGGTTAACTATAAAATTCTGTAATAAAAAAAAAATTGCGAGTAGTGCTAGACGGGGTGGTTACGGATTCTCAAAATGCTTTTGTGGGAGGTAGGCAAATCTTGGACGCGGTGCTTGTGGCGAATGAGTGTGTGGATTCGAGGTTGCGACAGGGGAAATCGAGGCTAATCTGTAAATTAGATATCGAAAAGGCTTATGATAATGTGAATTGGCATTGTTTGATGTACATGTTGGAGAGGCTGGGTTTTGGGGAAATATGGTGGCGTTGGGTTTTGTTTTGTATTTCTACTGTGCGGATGTCGGTGTTGGTTAATGGGTCTCCAGAAGGTTTCTTTCTGACTCATCAAGGATTGTGGCAGTGTGATCCTTTATCTCATTTGTTATTCATCCTGGTTATGGAGGCTTTGGGGCGTTTGTTGGCTAGAGCGGTAGAAGAAGGTTTGTTGAAAGGGTTTGAGGTCGGGGTGGTGGAGGTGTCTCATTTGTTTTATGCAGATGATGCGCTTATTTTCTGTGATGTAGAGGAGAAGCATATTGGGCACTTGAGATGTGTGCTATTGTGTTTTGAGGTAGTGTTCGGGTTTCGGATGAATTTAGCAAAGTCAGAATTGATCCCGGTGGGGAAGGTGGCGAGATCTTCGATTTTGGCTGTTATCTTGGGGTGTAAAGTGGTCTCTTTGCATGTTACATATTTGGGCTTGCCTTTGGGGGCTTCCTTTAAGGCCAAGCAGGTATGGGATGGGGTCGTGGATAGGGTGCAACGACGGTTGGCAGGATGACAGCGGCAATATTTGTCAAAGGGTGGTCAGCTTGTATTGATTAAAAGTGTTTTAGCAACTATTCCAACTTATTTTATGTTTGTTCACGTGATCCCGGTGTCAATAACAAGGCGAATTGAGTAGCTGCAATGACACTTTTTGTGGGGTGGGGGGGGTGAGGGTGCTCTTTATCATTTACTATCATGGGATCAGATCTGTCTGCCTAAGGAGAGTGAGGGCTTGGGGGTTCGGAGGTTGGTCTTGTTCAATTTGGTTTTGTTGGGGAAGTGGTTGTGGCGTTTTGTGGCAAAAAATGAGCGGCTTTGGAGAATGGTGGTGGTTGCTAAGTTTGGTATGGGTAAGGGGGAGTGGTGTTCCAGAACGGTGGGTTTTTTTCATGGTTATGGTTGTGGAAGGGGATTTGGTTAGGTCGGGAGGCTTTTTGGAGGAGGGTGTAGTTGAAAGTTGGTGTGGGGGATTGAGTTCGTTTTTGGAGGGATAAGTAGTGTGGTGACTTGTCTTTAGAGTTTCGATTCCCTTTGATCTTTGTTATTGCTGCTGATTGTGAGGTGTTGGTGGCTATTGTCAAGATTGGGGAAGGGCAATCGACGGTGTGGAATGTGCAGTTGCGTCGCAATGTTCAGGATTGGGAGCAAGATCAGTTGGTGGAACTTCTGGGTTTTTTATATGGTTGGAAGTTTGTGAGAGAAGGTCAAGACTCTTTGGTTTGGGATTGTCCTAGATCCAAAGGTATTTTTACTGTGTCTGGGAGGCTTGTTCAGGATGGGTTTGCACAGGATGTTGCTAGGGTTTATCCGTGGAGAGGTGTTTGGGTGCCGGGCTCGCCATCAAAAGTTGCCTTTTTTGTTTGGACAGCAAGTTTGGGTGGTGTCTTGACCATTGATAATTTGATTCGTCGTGGGCATATTTTGGTAAATTGGTGTTGTTTGTGCAGTAGGGCAGCAGAATCAGTTGACCATTTGCTTATTCTTTGCCCAGTCTCGTCTCGTCTCGACTTTGGATGCTTATGATTGCAGTTTTTGGTTTAGTTTGGGTACAACTAGGTTCGGTGCTCGTAGTTGTGCAAAGTTTGGCAGGAAGCCGGGGTTGCGTTGCACTGTTTAATGTAGTTGATTTGATTGGAGCGTAATAGGCGGGTGTTTCAAGGGATAGCTCACTCCATTCCTTGGTTAGAGAGACGGCTTCTTATAGTTTTGTATAGTTGGGTGACAGGTTTAGTAGATCCGAATGTGTTGGCTTTTGTAGATTTTGTGGAGGATTTGACTTGTTAATTTAGTTGAGCTTTCGGGGCCACTTTTGTATTCCTTGCATCTTCTTGATGCTTTCTTTATAAAGTTTGGTTATTTATCAAAAAAAAAAAATTGATATAAATAGTAACATTTTACTCTGTTTAATAATAACATTTTATTCTATTTCACAATCAATTGTTACTGACTACCAAAATAACACTCTACTGTCTTCTTGATCAAAGCATCGGTAACAAAAAAATAGAGTATGAAGTGAAGGAAACTTTACGAGTTCTTTCACTATAAGTTCACAAATAAATCAATAACAATCAACAAGCAACAATTCAATATACTTGAAGGAAGCTCTACAAACAACAATCAACAACCAACAAACCCATACTGATAGCGGTATTGAGGCCTTCAATGTAAGCTTTCACTTACGCCACTTGGTGGCTCATTTTATTACAACCAAACAAAGGCTTTCACAACTCAAAAATCGAATAGTCTCCCAAATCGCAAATGGCGATCCCAATACTTGCCGACATTTTCTTCACACTCCCGACCCTCTCCTTTTTCATCAAACCCTTGAAGTAAAGCCTAAAAGCCTCGGTATTAGAAACCCTTGCAGGACGAAGAAGAAGAACCCTTGCCGGACAGTCTAACGAAGTGATCGCCGATCTTCTTCCACTCTGATATATATACACATATATATACAAGGCAAGATTGTCTAAAAAAAAGACAAAAAAATATTAATCTATCCTTCATGAAGAACACATCTCCTACTCAGGGGGGTTTAGGAAGTAAAACATTTTGGGTTATCCTTTATGCACTAACATGTTGGGCTTAGGGAGTTTTGGCTAAATTTCCCAACTGTGAATTCAAATAAATTCTTTTGAGAGGGGAAAGAACTCCAAGGGTTGCAAATGATAAAGTAGTTATTCATCAATTAAAAATTCTAGTAATTAGGCTCGCTTGCCCGACATGCTTGGGCCCAACCTAACCAAAGATCCTACCAAATCAGGGGATTCCATTTACACCCAAAAAATCATGAAGTACGCTCAATTAAAATTTTGAAATTTTAATTTCTATTATATCTATCCTAATGTAAATTTACTAATCAGGACACTAGATATTAAATCCTAAAATAAAATTTTTTTTCTCACATTAATCACATATACGTATTATTCATCTTCTTTTCCAAATTTCAATTGCCTTATCTTTTTCTTCTTCCTCATTCCAAAACTCCAAACCATCCCACCAAAACTCATCATTATCATCAATGTATTGTTTCTTATCCTTGCGAATAGAAGAAAATTTGAACAAAATCAAACAATGAATGATAATAATAATGAAAACTATTTTTTGAAACAATATATCAAAGAGGAGGTAAGTATTTATATAAATATCAAAGTATAATTCTTGATTTTTGTGTTTTTTTTTACATAAAAACGAATTTGGCTTGTTTAACGTCATTGCAGTTCGGACTTTCAAATCCAAATCTGAAAGTCCGAAACAAACAATATTGTTCAGCACTGTAAGTCCGAACATGGTGACTTTTTTCATTCGTTCAATTTCAAGTTTACAGAAAGAACCTGATTCACTCTATAGCGTGAATGAGCCTTGGCGAATGTCTGTGGTCAGCAGTTGGCGTGAAGTTCAAGCTTCAAGCTCGATGAATGCGAACGTGAATGTGAACACAAAATTCTCAATTTTCAAGCTCAAACGCGAAGTTCACCCTCTCGTTCTCCTTCGTCGGTGCTGCCTTTGCTGGCGCCGTGTTTCTTGTCGTGCTCTTGCATCTGAATAAGAGGAAGGTTTTTGAAAGATTTTTCAAATAATTTGGGTTTTTTAGTTTGTTTATTATTTATTATTTAGGTGTATTTTAAAGGGTATTTTGAAAATATATATATATATAGGGTATACTGAGAGTTACCAGCCAATCCTACTTTATCAACTTATTACTCATTAGGTCCTAGAGGAATTTTATATGCACCACTAAGTCCTTAAATGCCTTTAATGCCCTTATTAAATATTTTATTCATATTCTCTTATCTCTCTACAATTTTATAGATTTCTCTATCTTTCTTTCTCACTCTCTCTCTTTTTCTCCATCTTTCTCTACAATTTGAGAACTTCTCTATCTCTCTACAATCTAAGAACTTTACTCCATCATGCACCACCACCGCTGTCGCTGTGCACCACCACTGTAACCACCGTGCAACACTATAGAGCCACCACTGCTGCCATTGTGCACCCCACCGCAACTACTGCACCCTACCACCGTAGCTACCAATATCGCCATCGTCCACTACCTTCACCAACTATCTCCACCGTCATTGATCTATATTCTACCATCTCTAATCTATACTTCACCGCAACCGATCCATCACTTTCGTTCATCAACCACCTCTACCATCACTGATCTAGACTCTATTTTCTCAATCTATATTCCATCGTCGCCGATCTACATCCTATCATCTCCGATCTACACTTCCTCATCAAAGATCCACCGAAAACAACTATGAGAATCTTGCCGGAATTTGAAAAATATTTCTAATCAAAGAGATATTTTATTTTTTGGTTTTGTTTGGATTTGGTTTGATTTTTAACATTTTTTTTGTTTGTTTTGTTTTGAATTTTTTAGATCTCGCCCTTCTTCCTTTATATCTATGAACTTCTTATAAACTAATGTTTGAAGAATTCTATTAGTGATAAATTTATCACTGCTAATCATAATCAGTGATAAATGATTAGAAGTGATATATTTATCACTGCAATGTTTAGTAAAAATTATCACTGGATGTATTTTAATTTTTTGTTGATTTTATATTGATATATGATGGATTCATTTATTTTCTCAGTGATAAATTTATCAGTCTCTATTGTTTCCTTTGTGTGTGTGTGTGAGAGAGGAGGGGTGGATTCTTGTAAGTAAGTGAGTGAACTTGAGTAAAAGTGACCGTATCAAATTTTTTTGTAATTGTTTTAGAAATCGATTAGTGATAAATTTATTGCTGATGAATTATTAGTGAATTTATTAGTATTTTTTTAGTGATAAATTTATCACTGAATGTATTTCTAATAAATTTATTAGATTAGTCCATTATATATGCCTATGTGATTGTATTTTTGTGAGTAAATAAATATATAAAATATGTTATAGTGAGTGTGTGTGTGTGTGAGAATATGAATGAGTTATTGATGTTATTTTTGTGGCAGTAGTAATGTAGTAGTCATAGATGTTATTTTTGTTAAAACAATTCAAAAAAATGTTGCTGGAAATTATTGTCGAAGGTGGTCACCGGCGCCGGAGATGATCGCCGGAAGTGGTCGCGGGTAACCGGTGGTGGTTGCTATTGGAGGAGGAGAGTGTTGACAATAGGAATGAAGAAAGTAAAGGAAAAGTATTTTAGAAATATTGATATGTAGAAAAAGATGTAAGACTTATAAGTTGTTAACTATACATTTTAGCTAAAAAGTTAAAAAATTACTATAAGTTGTCACATCACTCACTCTATTTTTCTATACATCTTTTCATAAAAAATAAAAAAATTACTAAAATAATCTATTTCCAAATGAGGCCTGAGTTTCCTCAATAGGAATGGCCCCATAAGACCCCCAATACTTTTAGGTCAAATAGAATCTCTCGGGCCCAATTCTTAAAATTCTCAACCTAGGCCCTTGTTGCCCTAGTGGGCCGTGATGCTGAAAGTTTTGTTCTTCGTCATGCTTGATTTGTAAAAGAAGATGACGTGGTTAGGTATTGTTTGGGGAACCAATCAAAAAGTCAATTCATTTGTTTTTACACGTGTTTTTTTTTTGTTGTAAAAATTAAAAACACATAAAAAAAACTAATTTTCAAACACCCCTAAGACACACACATATATTTTAGATGGGCAATGTAATGTTGTATAAACAAATTTTTTATAAAAAAAAATTTACACAAAATGATGTGTTTCATTTATATTAATTCATTATAAGTCAAAATGTCTATCAATTTGGTTCATAATGAAAAGTAAAGTACCCTCCATCTTTGGATGAGTGAGCTTCAAATGAATGGATTTGAAATTAAATATTTTAAAATTCTTGAACAAGTAGAATCTTTAGAAAGGATTTCAAATAACTATTTTGTACCAAGTTATTTGAAATTCATCATTGTAAAGCTCTTAAGTTCACTCTTGACACATAAATACTAAGGCCTAGTTTGGCATAATACAAAAAAATCAAAAAATCAAAAAGTCACTATCCTATTTAAGTCACATTATCTCATTTAAATCACATCATCTCTCTACTACATCACTTCAAACCCAACTCATATTTCACGTTTTTTCGTAAAAAGTCAAAAAGTGCACTTATTTAGATCATCTCAAACAACTCTTAAATCTAAATTGAACTAAAGCTATACTCCTTAAATTATTGATCCCGAATTTATTCATTTTAGATTAATAAATCTAAAAGAACCTAATTCTTTTTGTCAAGGATTGAGTATTGTATGTTGACAGATTATTGTTATAGTGGTACTTTTTTTTTTTTTTTAAATTTTTTTTATTGTAATTAGTTTAAACGGTAAAATTTATCATATTTATATTGATATTTTATAAACAATATAAGAATAATTATTTGTGATTAATGAAAAATTACCATGATATACTCCCCCAAGGTTGCAATAAATTTTTTTTCCCCCTCAAAAATAATCTCACTAACAAGGAGAAGATGGCATTTGCCTTGGTGGCTATTAGGGAAAGTAAGGAATACAGTAGGACAGTTTTAGAAATCATAAAGATTCATTTGGAAGGAGGCTAATTTAATTAAAAAATCAAAAAAATATTTACAAAATTAAAAAGTTCAAAAGTTTTTAATTCAAATATAAAAGTCAAAGATTCCTTTCATTTCACTTTACTCTTTGCATTTATTTTTTTCCTATAAAAAGTTAAAAAAGTTCATTTCAAGCATATTCACTTTGTTTGTTTCTAGTTTTTAGAATTCACTTTTCAGAAATTTTTTTTATTTTATTTTTACTGAATTTTTTTAATATTTTAAGAAATTTTTTAATTTTTAGACACACCTAATATAAATATACTTAGAAAGTATAATATTTATGATTTTTTTTTTTGAAAAATTCACTAAATACCAAAAATATAAAAAAATATATATAAAAATTCAGTATATTTTTCATATTTTTGTGTATTTATTAATTTTTTAAAATATTTTTTCACAAATAATTTACTATTTATATACATCTAAGTAAGGTACATCTAAAAAAGTAAAAAAATTGTTTAAAATTTTAAAAATATTCACTAAAAACAAAAAATACGAAAAACAAAATCTTCAATTTTCAAATAAATAAATTCTAAAAAGTGAAACTAAACACACTAATTGAGATTTTCACCACCTATTTTAACTAAAAAAAAAACTATTCTCCAAACAGAATGTGAATATGTTTGATGGCGTATATAAACTGGTTTGAACTCTCTGTGATATATTCTCTTATGAATTATGAATTATGTTCTTATTTTAACAAAAAATATATCAAATTGAAATCATTCCAGATGCAATCCTTCATAACTTGCCTTGTCACATAATTAAGAATAAATTATATTTTTCACCCCTAATGTTTGATTCAAATTTTATTTTGATTCTTATTGTTTTAGTTTGAATAATGCAAACCTTAAAATTTAAGTTTAATTTTAATTTAGTCTAGATAAAAAGAAAAAATTGAAATTAAATTTAAAATTCAGCATTAATAATTTTCAAATTAAAATAATATGAATAAAAAAGAAATTTGAATTAAACTGTAAGGCACCAGGAAGGGATTAGGGGTTAGCTTTGGAATGTTAAGGGTAAATTATTATAAAAATTTATAAAATGGTGGAAATTTAATAAAAAAAGATATGTGGTATTAGCAACATCCTTAATTAATATCCCAAAAAGGCATGGTAAGTTTTTAAAATTTTTTTTTTTAATATTTGATTCATATAAGATATTACAAAAAAAATCAATAAATTACAATAATAATAATAATAATAATAATTAAATACAATACAAACTTTTTATGAAGAAACTCCCAAAGTGGGAGAGAAAGTTTCAATTAATATATGGGAAATAAGCCCCACACATTGGTGGAGAGATTCAAACTACCAACCCTCTAATAAGATGTTAGAGTTCTGACTAATCGAGCTAACCCCGGTTAAGGCATGGTAAGTTAAAAGAGTAAAGTTGATTATCTTAGTCCTTATGTTGTTTTGGCCCTCTTAATTAAATAATAATAATAATAAAATCAACTTAAAGGATATGTATTGCTTTTGAAACTAAGTATAATTTTAAGGGTTTTGCTTCTCTCATATTGGGGATCTAAGTTGAGAGAATATTTAGATTTAGTGGGCCCATTCCAATCACGATGATCCAAATTGTTTACTTTTTAAAACTCATTGATGAGAAGAATATGGGAAACTTACCGATAAGTCTCATACACAAGGTTCAAAACTCTCATAGTCTCAAAGCAAAATACTTGCACTAATTAATCCTACATGTTTTCAATTGCTACCAAAAAATTCTATTTTTTTTAAAAAATTTACAGACGCTGTTGCACCGTTAGACTTCCATCAGACAGTTACTAGAAACCCCCCGAATTGTTCAACATCATCAAGAAGTCGCCGGAATGTTCAGAATGTTCGCTGGACGTTAAAAATATCGTCGGAGACTCACTGGAATGTTCAAAATATTACCCGGGAAAAAAAAAAGGAATAAATGAAGAAACTAGAGTGATAGAACATAACAAAATGTGTTAAATATTGATAAATTGGAGGAAAAAAAAAAAAAAAAGGTAACAAAAAACAGCAACAAAGAGAAAAAAAAAAAAAAAAAGAAAAGAAAAGAAAAGAAAAGAAAACATGTGTTATTTTCAATTTTTGTAGGGTTTAAGTAAATAATCTCCAATATTGATTAGATTGAAAAGCAAGTTTTGAAACTATAAAATATTACAGTTTCAAAACAAAAATCTATTAAGTATTTATCCTTATTAATCAAATTGAAAAACGTATTATGAAACTATAAAATTTTACAGTTCCAAAGAATGTTATGAAACTGCAAAATCTTGTAGTTTTAAACCATGATTCGTTTCAGCATCAAAAAAATTGAAATTGTAAAATTTTACAGTTTTCACTGTTTGTAACTAAAAGTCGAAAATAAATTGTTCAAAGTTTGAAAATATTCTCCATTAAAACAGGGGGAAAAAAGTGCATAGCAAAGAAAAGGTAAAAAAGTTGAGAAATCGAAGGAAAGAGACAAATATAAAGATGATTGTATTCCGGCAACTATTTTTTTTGTTTAGATTTAGTCGGATTTGATGTAGATCTACTCAGATCTGATGTAGACTCATTTTCTTCGTCGAAAATATATATTTTTCACCATCAGTGAAGGTGAAGCAATGAGTCAGTGGTCAGTGGTTACTGGTGAACCCCAATCAATGGTGATTATCAGTTACCGGTGACTATATATCAGAAAGAGAAAGAAAATAAGTAAGACGTGGTCGCTGGTCGCCGATCACCGAAAATCAGGAAGAAAAAGAGACAAAGAAGAAGAAAAATGTTACATGACTTTTGGATATAAATAAAATATTATGGAACTAAATAGGCCACACCTCTTTCAAAGAGAACTTGTTGATAATTTGTCCGAAGAATATTTATCTAAAAAATCAAGATGATTGGATTTTGGTAATTATATGTTTAAATCACATTTGTTTTTAAAAAATAAACAGTTATCCAAACCATTCAGTTTTTAGAACTCATTGAGAAGAATATTCATATAAAAAATCAAAATGATTGAATTTTGACAATTATATATTTAAATCATATTTGTCTTTAAAAAATAGACGATTATTCTTGAAATTATATTTACTGTCCATTTTTTTAAAGATAAATGTGATTTAAATATATAACTACCGAAATTCAATCTTCTTGATTTTTTACATGAATATTTTGCTCAATGAGTATGCAAAAGTAAATAATTTAAATCACCAAAATTAGACTCACAATAAACCTATAAAGTCCAAATATTCTTTCAAATTAAATTATGAATGTAAGAAAAACCAAACCTTAATTTTAATTCCTTATCTTGACATGGTCGACATGCTTGTGGGCTTAAGCCTTCACCAAAATTAACTTCTTCTTTTTTTTTTTTTTTTTTTTTTTTTATAGGTAATATACCAAAATTAACCTTACTAGTGATTATCATTGGAGCAAATGATGAGTGAAAAATAACCCTTCAAAGCTAAAGGTCGGATGCATTAAAGGCTTGCAATAAATGCCTCGTGCCTTGAAGGAGTGCTATGAGCTAACTAGTTTGAAGATGATTGGTGTACCAATCCTGCTACGTGTATAGAAAGAATTAGATACAAAATATATTAATGTGTGATAAATTACTAGATATTTTGTTGGTATAATTTATCAAACTATTTGTAAGTTATTTTAATTTTTATTTTTAGGACATTGTAGTTGACTTAGTGATTTATATAATTGTCATTTCAGATTTAAAATCGATGGAGCGACTGCAATTTTTTATTATAATTTAATTTATTAACTCATTAATATCTTATCATTTGTCAAAAAAAGAAAAAGAAAAAGAAAAACTAAATAAAATTTGTATCATAGTAATTATTGTAATTTTTGGTTACATTTTATTAGGTAAAAATAATTTCAATAAATTAATTTTTTTTACTAAGAATGAAATACATAAAAGGGTTTTGATTATCAACCTTCGGACCAAAACTTCAAAATTACAAACTTAAATTACTTCAAAATTTGTTTCATAAATAATTTTTTTCCCCAAACAATTAGGGCTTGTTTGGTTTGTTTTTGAGAGAGTTGTTTTTGAAAAAAATTTTGGGAAGAGAGTTTAGAAATTTTTTTGGTTTGTTTGGTTATATATTTTGGGAGAGTTTTTTTTTTGGAGTTTGGGATGATTTGATATTTTGGGAGAATTTGAGTAGATGTGTGTGAGAGAAAAAGTGATTGAGAAGGAGAGAGGAGAGAGAAAAAGTGATTGATTGATGTATAAAAGAGAGAAAGTGATTTTGAAATTTTTTTGAGAAAAACTCAAACTAAACAATTTTTGAGAATTTTTTTTCTAAAACTTCTCTCCCAAATGCAAACCAAACATACCTTTAATTTTTAATAATATTACAAACTCTGACTTAACTAATAAAAAATTATTTAGAATTATCATCTTGTAATTCATATTTACATATAAACTCTATACCACACAAATTCAATTACCATCACAAAATCTCATTTGAGATAAATAAGAATCGGTACATAGAATTATTCATTAATTTTAAATATCTTCAATTTATTAGTACATGTATTATAAACTTCTATAGAATGGTTATTAAACCAGTAATGTTGTATGAGACAGAATATTGGGCAATTAAGAAATAACATTTCGATAAGATGAGTGTTACTGTGATGAGGATATTAAGGTGGATGTACGGCAAGACAAAGTTAGGAATGAATATATTTGAGAATGGGTAGGAGTAGTACCGATAACAGATAAGTTAAGAGAGAATAGATTGAGATGATTTGATCATATACGATGGAAATCAATAGAGGTTGTAGTGAAAAGATGTAATGGTAGTGCTAGAGGAATGAATAGATCTAAATTGTCATGAACTAGTGTAGTAAGTAAAAGTATGAATCTTTTTAATTTGACTAATAGAACGACATTAAATAAAGTCGAGTAGATAAAAAAAATTAATGCAATCAATTCTATTTAATAAAACTTAAGAGTTGACTGGATTTGGTTTGATTCATGTATCATGAAATTAAACAAAAAAAAAATAAAAATAAAAAAATTCATTAGTTGTGCTTAGATATAGCATTACTGATTTATGTATCATGAAATTAAACAAAAAAAAAAAAAAAAAAAAATCATTAGTTGTGCTTAGATATAGCATCATACTCTACAGTATGTATGTATCCAATACACAGACAAGAGAGAGAGAGGAGAGAGAGAGAGAGAGAGAGAGAGATTGAATGTGGCCCATTCCAACCCAATTCTCATGTCGTCTCCTCTGATCGAAATCACCAATGCCTTCTTCTTCTTCTCTCTCTCTGTAGGGTTTTCTCTCTCTAAAAACTAGATCACCTTCTTCTTCTTCTTCTTCTTCTTCAATTCACAGCAATGGCGAAGAAAAAGGCTTCTAAGAGGAAGAAGAAAGAGAAAGTACACGAAATTGATCACATACCTAAGTTTTGGCAGCAACCTAGAAGCACTGGAGGACCAAGACGACGCACGGACTTCTCTCTCTTCTTCTGCTCTTCTTCTTCTTCTTTCTCCGATGCTCCTCTCGGTAAAGGTATATCTATCTCTCTTTTTGTTCCCAATTAGAATTTTGATAATTTGATGTATTTTAAGTTATGTATAAATGTGCTATTGTGTAATCACATTAATCCCAATTGATGTGAATTCTCTATGCTTATTTGCATTGAGATTGTTTGTTCATCCTATTGTTGCTTTAATTGCTGAAAATTTAGTTAATTGTTTTTGGTTTTGACGATTTCTGATGAATTGCTTGAGCTTTCTCTATGGGAATATTGATCTTGATTGTGATGCGAAGTTCGGTGATTCTCTGTAAATTCATGTACACTATGTTTGTAAAATTAGTCATCTTTGGAAGTTCACTCTTTAATCTTTATGTAGTTTTTATTTTGACAAAAATATGAACTGGTTTTTGAATTATCGTTTAATTAAAACTGTCTTCTATGAAGAATGAATAATGCCTCTGCTCTCATGAGTCATATCCCCAGTTTATGGTGAATACACAATGAAATCTATTGAAAATTCATATGCCAAAGATTAATGTTTAGGTAAATTAGAAAGAAATAGGATTTCTGGTGCAATGTCTTTATATGGATTAATAGATTGGGGTGTTTCTATATTGGCTATTTATACTAATTGATGTGAAGTAGAAAAGATGAATTAAAGGGAGAAATTAATATACAATTGGTCACTTTGTTAGGATGAGTATGTAGATTAGCAACTATGGACATTTGCTTTACATTGCTAAGTTGCATTGATAGAATATGGAATCCTATTTTCATATTTTTGCTTTGTAGTAAGAAAACAAAAGAAATCCCTATTGGAAAAGAAGGAATTTTGTAGACTGACTATGCATTTTTGTGGGGGAGTATTTGAAAAAAAATGTGACAATTGTTGCTTTTGTTTTTATATTTATTTTTTCTAAAACTCGAACAATGATCATTAGGTGAATCATTTAGTGATTTTAAAATTTGAGTAATGAGAAAGACTCAAAAACTGTGATCTAAGATTTTGAATCTCCGTAGATTACATTTTATATCAAGATATTACAATTCCAATTTTCTTGACAAGAGTTTTTCTCTTAGGGAGAATATCAGAGAAATGGGACACGGGAAACATGATTACAAATAAATGGAGTGCAAGTAAAAGTGAAAATTGTGTAATTTTTGCACAGTTTCTCACTTGCACCTAGCTGAATAGTTCACTGTTCAAGCTTGGTTTGAAAACTTTAATGGGCTTCAAAATTTGTTCAAGCTTGATTTGTTAAATTTTTAAGCGGATCTCAAACAAGTTTTTGTCAAGCCGAGCTTGTAGTTTGGTATTTTTATATAGTTTTAGTCTTATCGAACTGAGCTGAACAAACAATTGATTGTTCAAGCTTGATTTGAAAACTTTAACGAGATCCAAAATGTATTTAAGATTGACTTGTTTATTTAACGAATTGAGCTCAAAAGAGCTTTTAATGAGCTGAACACGAGTAGAGCTCTAGCTATTTGGTTTGTTTATCACCCCTACTTGCACCAGGCACATGTTTCAATTGCACACCATTGATTTGCAACTATTTTTCTTGTTTCCTATTTATTTGATATTCCTCCTTTCTCTTAAGCTAGCTTTTAGAATTATTATTATTATTATTATTAGCTGGATTTTAGAAGTTCTGATTATATTCAAAATGCTGATGAAGTTCCAATTCCTTTTCATTTTAAACACCGAGTGCTCTTTCTTTTTTGGTAATTTTTTATTTGAACATTTTATGCCACAGGTCTATTGCTAGAGTCTTCGAGTAGCACAGATAAATTAACAAGTGTTACCATTACTGGTTTGGAAGAAACAAGAGACAAGAGAAAGGACATTCTCAAGCTTCCTGTGGCCCAATGCAGCCATCTCCAGTATAAAAGACGAGGATTGTTCTCAAACATTATTGAAGTTCCAGTAGTAGAAGTTGAATCAGTTGGTCAGAATGCACTTTTTGAAGCCAATAGCAGCAGGTTTGTCCCATAGCAGAGTTTCAACAAAGCCTGCTATATATGTTCATGTTACATGGAGCTTTGATAATTTAATTACACTTGGCCCCTCCAAGGTTTTCATATCTTTTCTAATATACTATATTCCTTGAAATCTTCATCAGTTTTTGTGGTGTTAGATATAAATCATTGTAGTTATGTTATGATGGGATACATTACAAAAAAAAAAAAAAAAAAAAAAAAAATTCTTAGTTATAAACCATTGTAGTTATGTAACAAATTATGAAACGAATATTAAAATATTATGAATTATTATGACGAGAAAAATTACCAGAATCATTATGGTATAGTTTTTAAAGGGCATACAATATACATATTGTAGGAGCGTGTGCCATAATTTCTCTCTCCACTTAATTTTTTTTCTTTCATTCATTAGTATGAGATAGCTGTAATTCGAACTATTCATGTACTAGATAAATTACGTAATATGACTTTTGATTGCAATTTTTTAGTGGTGAATTATTAAAGTTCAAGTTCTTATAACAAATTTAGAGTTTTCTCATTATTTATTGACTTATTTTTATTAGTAATTTGTTGATTTTAGTTGTTTAAACTTGGGGAATTTGGACAAAGCCCCCTCATAACCAAACCTCGAAAAGGCCAACGCACACCATTATTACCAAAATATCCTTAATGACTAATTTCATATTTTAAACTTTAAAATGATATAACTTTTGATCTATGTGTCGATTTTAATAAAATTAGTATTTTTAGAATCCTCTAGTCAAGATCTTTTAAACAAGATCCATGGTGGATTAATCAGCCTTTGATTTGAACACCCCAGTGCAAATAAAAAAAAAAAAAAAAGGATCCAAGTTGGCCATGATATTCATTAAAAAAAAAAATCAAAATTTTTAACATTGAAATTAACGTCAACAGTAAAAATTTATTTTGTTTCATAATAATATTTTATTTTGATTCATAGTAATTTTTACTATGAAATTTTAGTATTTAAATAGTGAAACATCATCATCATCATCACTAAACACCATAGTTACCATAATTGTTACCGTCACAATAGAAATATTGAATAAAAAATTTATTAAAACAATGAAATGATAATGTTAATAGAGTAAAGTTTATTGTTAATTTAAAACAAGGTCAGCAAACAAAAGGTAGATTACATATTGCCATAGTAAACCATAGTAAAATTTAACTGTCACTAAAACAGAGCATATCAACCAATAAAACACAAGCCACATATTTTCAGAGTAGACAAAAGTAAAAGTTAATATAACAACAAACAAAAACATCATTATTTAATCAAACTCAATAACAAATAATCATAACAAACGAAATACACATTGTTTTAATCTTCAATCTTACTAAAAAAATTTTCAACAATTATTAATTCTTTCATCCAAAGAAACAAACGAAATACACATATCTTGTATGGCTCAATTGCAAGTTTTGATCTAAACAATCATTGAAATTCGGCAAATAAGGTTCGAAATATAACAATTATCGAAATTCTACTGTGGAACCATCTCTTGCAATCTTGTAGGAATTTTCAACTTGGAATATTGAAGATGATATATAATGTATATATATATGGAGACTTATCACATTGATGGCTAAAATAGGAAGAGAGAGGTAATGGAAGATAAAAGGGCAAAATTGTCTATAATAAAAGACATGTTTTTTATGATAAATAATTTTTAAAGGACTTTATGCATTAGATTATATTTGCTTATCCTTTTAGCACTACAAAATTATGTTAATGGACTTTTGACTAAATTTTCCTTTAAACATGGCTTGACCCGATGGCTTGACCCGATAGCTTGAATTTGTCCACTTCCTTATTTCTGGCCCCCTAATAATGAATTCTTGGCTCCGCCCCTAATAGCAAGCATTTATTTGAACTTGCTTACAAGATTGATTGAGATTGTTCATTTAATGAATGAGTCGAGAGCCGAAAAAAATTCAAGGTTGGTTTCCTGATGCTAGTTAATGGGTTTACCTATAGAATTCCGAATCAAGATATTGATCACACATGTGCACACAAAGAGAATTGGGATATGTTTTTTATCTTACTTGTTCCAATTTATATGAAACTTCTTGGGGCCTTTCTTAATTATAACTTGTATTTGTCCATATTTGGGGAGATTGGAGCGGATGTGGTCCATAGAATTAAGGCGGGGTGGCTTAAGTGGAAGGGTGCATCTAGGGTACTGTACGATAAATGAGTATCTACTAGACTAAAAGGGAAGTTCTATAAAACGACTATTAGACCGGTGATATTGTATGAGATGGAATGCTGGGCAACTATGAAATAACATTAAATAAGATGAGTATTACTGAGATGAGGATGTTAAGGTGGATGTGTAACAAGACTAGCAAAGACAGAGTTAGGAATGAATATATTTGAGAATGGGTGAGAGTAGTACTGACAGAAGATAAGTTGAGGGAGAATAGATTGAGATGGTTTGGTCATATACAACAAAGACCGGCAGAGACAGTAGTGAAGAGATGCGATATAGTGACGGTAGATGGAAGTGTTAGGGGAAGGGGCAGGCCTAGGTTGATGTGGGCTAGTGTAGTAAATAGAGATATTGGTTAACGATATAGTCTTGGATAGAGTCGAATGGAGAAGAAAGACTCATGTAGCCGATCCCATTTGATGGGACTTAAGGCTTGGTTTGGTTTATAGTTGGGGCGCCCTTAAACACCCACCCACCTCGAGCCACCCAAAAGAAACAGTAAAAGAGAAGAAAAATAAAAAAATATCTTGTTTCATTGAATTTAAATTAAATTTGAATAAACAGAGAGCTTGAGGGAGTACTTGGCTTGGTCCAGTAGGAGGTCCAACTTGAGCTAAGTCTCAGCTTATTTGAAATGAAACAAGCTAAGCTCAAAAGAATCCATTTCTTGGCTTTGCTTGTTAGACCCCTAGGCAAGACTAATCATTTGAGTCTCTCTGTTACACAGTTTTGGGTAAAATTCAACCCCAAAAGCTAGTTATTAAGGTAAGGGTGCCCTTAAGCTTATATGCTTAACATTACTTTATTACTCAGTTGATTTGGGATTTCGCTTCACACCCTCCCTTACACCCAACGTGCTCATTCGGTAGCACTTACAGCGTGCAAGCTAGGGACATGCCCCCTACCCATTCTCGAGTACTCCGGCTTTGATACCATGTCACACGGTTTTGGGTAGAATTTAACCCCAAAAGTTAGTTATTAACATTACTTTAGTACTTAAGCGATGTGGGACTTCGCTTTACACTCTTCCTCATGCCCAGCGTGCTCACTCGACAACACCTGTGGTGTGCAAGCTAGGGATATGCACCTTTCCCATCCCTGAGTATTCCGGCTCTGATACCATGTTACATGGTCTTGGGTAGAACCATATTACACAGTCTTGGGTAGAATTCAACTCCAAAATCTAGCTCTTAAGGTGAGGGTGCCCTCATGCCTATGAAGCACCGACACGTCCCCAGGCCCTACATACACGCAGTAGACACGTGTCCGACACTCTCTAACGTGTCCCTTTTTTTTTTTTGAAATTTTCTAGTCGGACACGCCGTGGACACGTTGGGACACTTCCGGACATGCGTGAGTGGATCGAAGAAGCCCTAACTGTTGCAGAGGAGACAAAGAGAGAAAGAGATCGAGGGAGGAGAGGAGACAGAAAAAGAGATCGAGGGAGGAGAGGAGACGGAGAAAGAGATCGAGGGAGGGGAAGAAGCCTAACCTGTTTAGATCAATCGAAGAAGCTGAGGTATGATTCTTCATCTTCTCTTTTCTTCTTCTCCTTCTTCTCTTCATCTCTGTCTCCATCTTCTCTGTTCTTCCTCTTCATTTTCTTCCTCTTCTCCTCCCTTTAGTCTCTGCCTTTTCTGACTCTCTCTGCCTGCCTTTTTGATTTCACTCTCTCCTCCATTGTTTCTCTTTTTTATTTTTTTCTCTTTTTCTTGGTTCCTATTTCTCTTTCCCTCTTTTTTTTTTTTCTTTTTTTTTTATCCTTATTTTTTTTGTTAAACCTAAAATTCATAGAATAAATTATTTTTATTTAGAAAAACTTTTTTTTTATTAAAAAAATAAAAAAATGTGTTTATTAATTTTATTATTATTGTAATTGTATAAGAATTAATGATTTTCTTTTCATTTTAGACATATAATAAATAAATAAAATTGTATATATTAAATGTGTCCCCAGCGTGTTGTGTCCCCCATTTTTTGAAAAATTGCGAGTCCGAGTGTCCGTGTCGTGTCCCGTATCCATGTCCGTTCATCAGAGCCTCACACTTATATGCTTAACATTACTTTATTACTCGGGCGATGTAGACGTTGCTTCACACCCTCCCTCAAGCCTAGCATGCTCACTCGGCAGCACCTGTGGTTTGTTGGCCAGGCCAAGACTCTATAACATTCTCTCCCCTTAGCTTTCTCATCCGTGTTTTTATGCACTTATCCATTAGATTAGTATGACTTATCCATTAGATTAGATTAGGCCAGTCTGCTTCTCGATGTTGCAATTGGGATTAAATGTAGTTGAAGAAAAAGGAAGAATCTTGGATGACAACATTGATTGCACTAAATCTTCTGCATATACAATATAACTGTCCTTGAATTTGTTATTTGCTAGTTTGAACCTTGATGTTTAGTCTGTAGCCCATTCTCTGTCACTATGTCTGAGAAAGATGGTTTAGTTACTATGATAGAACAACTGATTTAGCCTTATTTATTTCAAATTTGTGTACTTCTATTAATAAAACCGAGGTTTTATACAAGTCTTTATATTTATAAAAACCAAGATATTGCGACCTTGAATTTGGTTTGTGTTTGCCTACTTGTAGGTGATAACTTCACAGAGTGCTTTTCTCCATGGAAAATGTATTAAAAAAATGAAAATAAAAATAAAGAAGGCATTTTCTTCCTTACCAAATAATGCATTTTGCATTCACATGGTAATTTAAAAAAAAAAAAAAAAAAAACTTCTCTAACTTTGTTTTGCTATGTTGTGCAGGAATGTTGATAAACAGACAAGTGATATGGTCAGGAAAATAGAGTTCCTCCCAGACAAATCACAAATTACTGAGAGCAGTAATTTCTGCATAACTCCAGGAAGCGTGGTATGGGCTAAAACAGCTCGCCAACTATGGTGGCCTGCTGAAGTAAGTTAAGAACAAGTTTCTGTTGCAGCTCAATAAGGACTCAAGATGATTTCTTTTACCAAATCATGCTAGCAGTGTTTATATTTCTGAAGCATATTACATAAGATTTTATTGGCACATGCCTGACCCAGTGAACCTTATAGGTTATGATAAAATTGATTCTAAGGATTCGAATGATGAGTGGAACTGAACAGCGATGAGATCGAGTCTTATAATTAATACAAGGCTTTTACTCAATTATACTTTATTTCATTTCCATTTTGATTTTTTAGTGAAGGAATCATGCAGGGCCTTGATGGGAATCGTGAACGAATTGGGTGAAGTTAAATTGAAGATTAAACATTTAATGATTTATTTGGCATTATTTATTATTTATAGGATTTTATTGTTTTATTAGGAATTAATTATTGTATTTTTTTTATTTTTAGTAATTTTAAGTATGGTTTCATCGGTTGCTTATAAATAGACCTTTATGTAATGGATTTATCAAGCTATGATTTGACTATTGAATAATTTAATTGAGATATTGCTTTGGGATTGGCTTCCCGTTCTCCCCTTCTCTATGCTCCTCTTCCCTTTTTTCCTTTGTTCCTCCCTTTCTGTTCTCTTCTTCCTCTTCTTCTCTACTTCTTTGTTTTGCTTAGTGCTGCATTAGGCCTTCTCTTTTCTTTTTCTGTTTTCTTTTTGATGAAGTGTTTGCGCTTATATTGTTGAAATTACGAAATAGTGATATTATAATTATGGTAGTGTTAAATTAGGAAATAGTGAATATTGTAATTATGGTAGTGTGTATAAAATCTGTGATTATGTCAATCATAGATTTAGGCCTTATTTGTCATAACTTAAAAAAGCCAAAAAGTCAAAAAGTCACTATTCTGTTTAAGTCACATTATCTTATTTAAGTTGTATCACCTCTCTACCACATCACTTTAAACCCAACCCATACCCAACTCATATTTCATAAAAAGTCAAAAAGTGCACTTATTCAAATCATCCCAAACAACCTTAATGCTTTTTTTTATCTTCGTTTCCTATTTTGTAATATTGTTTCATTATAAATACAAGGCTTCATAGGTCAAAATAATTCTTTTCATCCTTTTTGGTATCAGAGCCAAAGATCAGCCACCCTAGCCCTCCTCTCCCTCTGTCGGCACCACCCAGTCCCACCTATCACCACCACTAGCCTTCTTTTTCCTCTCTCAGCCACCGACAGCCCTACCCACACCTTCTAGACCACCCAATAACGCTTCTTCTTCCCTGTTTTCCCCTTTGCAGGTCTCCTACACTCCTGGCGAGGCTCTGTTTGCTACTGACTAGACTTTGTTCTAGTCCTGTGTGCTTCGGCTACCCCTCTAGGGTGGTTTGGGGTCCCTTTTCCCCTTCTCGGGGTGTTGTTCTGATGTTATAGGCACCTTTTTTTCTGTCCTTTTGATTCATTGGGCTACTAGATTTGTTCGGTAGCATTTATTTGGATAAGTCGTTGAGTTCTTTCCGCTTTTTGCATTATTTCAGCCATTGTTGCTGTAATTTTGTGTGTTTTTCAGCCCCTAGTCTTCCACCATGATTGAGCCATGATGTACCCACCAAACCTATTCCTATTGGTTATGATTTTTCTCTTTCTCATCACACTTCTGTTCTTCGTATTACGAGTGTGGTGTTGAATGGGAAAAAATTTGCTGCTTGGAGCCGTTCCCTTAAACTTTATCTTGGGGGAAAGGGGAAGGCCCATTGGCTTTTATCTACTATTACCCCGCTAGCTGCGATACGTGCTCGGTGAGATATCGATAACTGCACTATATTGGAATGAATGTTCAATTCTATGGAAGATCGGATCGGATTTATGATATGTTCCTTTATTACGATACAATTCTGAGTTTGTGGCAAGTATTGTCACAAATGTACGCTCATGCTCACAATGATGCTCGTGTCTTCGAGCTTTACCAGGATATAGCTCAGGCCTCTTAGTCCTCTCTTGGCCTTTTTGTCGCTGAATTCTTTGGATATCTTCAGGCTCGTTGGGAGGAACTTGCTCAATATGAGCCTTTGATTGACCTTCCACCAGAAGCCGCCTCCCTTGTATCCAAGAGGCTTGCTTTATAGCACACTTATCAGTTTCTCGTGGGTTTAAACTCTGAATTTGAATCTTTTCAAATTCAGATTCTAAACACATCACTCATGCCATCTCTTTATGAGGCTTTTGCCACTATTGACAGTGATGAGCGTTGCCGACTATTGGTTCAGCCTAGTGTTCCTTCAGTCCCTCCAATTTTAGCAGATTAAATGGCTCTTGTTGCGAGTTTCTCGAAGTTCTACCAGTTCTGTTACTTGTCATCATTGTGGTGCGCCTGGACATGTCAAAGCCCGTTGCTTCAAACTTCATATTGAGTTGAGGCAATGCCCTTGCCGTTCTCGTGGTCCTGCTCCACGTGGTTCTGGCTTTGCTCACACTGCTACTTTGGTGGAAGTTATTCCTGCTTCTGAGCCTCCTAATGTCCCCAATCTACAGCAATTACAGACTCAGATTGGTCAGCTTCAGGCTCAACTTGGGTCTCTCACTACTGGTTCTCTTGGTCCATCATCCTCTACTGCCACCCTTGCTACAGGTACTTCTACTGTTTTCTATGTTCGGTCTGCTAGTCTTTCATGGATTCTGGGGCTACTGATCATATGAATGATGAGTTTTCCTCTCTTGAACCCACCATTATTGCCCCATTTGTGTGTCTTGCTGATGGTTCTTGCTCTTTTGTCCAACATAAGGGTGTTGTCTTTATCCCCTGCTATCACTTTATCTTCTGTGTTGCATGTTTCCAAGTTTGCTTATAATCTTTTATCTGTTAGTTGTCTTGCCAAAACCTTTAACTGCTGTCACGACCCAAACCCGCCCCTATGAGTTTAGCACCGTAATCGGCCAGTAATCCGAGATTACCGAAGGCCTGCTTAACAGTAATACAGTAATACAGAGTACAGGGGCATGGCGGAAGCCAATACAGTAATAAAATAATGTCCAATGAGCTGTGATAGTCTGTATGCAAAAAGACTTTCCATACACGTATAAATATAGTCAGTGGCAAAACAGTATGTACAACATTTACATTCAGTCAGGACAGGGACTTAATCCCTATTTAACAGTACGGTACAGTGCTATACAGTAATACAAAATAGTACAGAGACAGACGGGGAAATAAAAACACCCCTAAGCCATAGCTTGGCAGGCTCGGAACCTCGCAGTGAGGCATAGTGGTTGGCTTGACAAAACTGGAGTTTACCCTGACGCTTCTAGCATTGGTCCGGTGCTTGAACACCTACATATATATATAAGCAGTGAGCTAAAGCCCAGTGAATAACATAATGCGTAAAGGGGTTAGGAATGAATGTCCTTACAGTAATGAAAACAGTTCATTGATTCAGTATGTCAATCATTCAGTCATTCAGTCATATGTGGTACATCTATTAGCATAGTAGTACAGTAAACAGTAGGTCTTAAAAGACCGAACAGTAAATGATGGCCATTAGTCAGTAAACAGTGGTGGTTCCAACAAGGAAACCGACAGAGATCTCTGTAACAGTAGCAGTAAACATTAGTTGCTAAGGATGCCACAATACAGTTCATAATATAGGACATACATTCATTCAGTTAACAATATCAGTTCAGAAAGCAGTACAGTTCAGTTGTTCAGAAGATAGTCATTATTGAACATATTTTTACACAATTGTTACTCACAGAGTTCTGGGCTACAATAGGCTAGAGCGTCTCCTCGAAATGCCAACCCTAAACAGTACAGAATGAACACACTCTAAGCTACACATTTGAGAAGGATAATAATAGTTTAATCCCTAATTTGCCTTGGTGTGTTCTACATTTATATCCTCATTACGATGTCTTAAACTAGGCCTAAGAATGCCTAGGATGGAATGATGATGTAAAGATGCACTTTTAAAAGCATTTTCAGAATTTTCAGAAAAACAGAGTCCCGCTCAAGCGTAGGTTACTCCGCTCGAGCGGTCATGCAGACGAAGGTTCCCGCTTGAGCGTCACTTCCCACACTCGAGCGGTCTACAAAACAGTCAAAAGTACTGGATGGGTGAAAATCACGCTCGATAGCCGCTCGAGCATGAGACACAAGGTCCCGCTCGAGCGCCAATTACCCCGCTCGAGCGGACTGTAAAACAGTGCAAAGTACTGGGAGCATGAGTTTCCCGCTCGAGCGCCGTTCTCCCCGCTCGAGCGGAAGATCAAAATCTGGAAAATCCAGATTTGAGCTCCAAGTTCAAAATCCAACACAAATGCATCAAAATCAATTCCTTTGGGCCCCCTTTCTTGGAAAACACTTGTAGATACCTAGAATATCATGATTCAAAGCTCAATTTGTAAAATCAAGGCCCAAGGGAAGATCAATTAAACTCCTTTTCAAACCAATTTTTCATGAACATGCATGAACATGCTGCAATGTGACATGCATGAGGTTAAATCAAATCAAAGCTTCAAATGCTTGCTCACTTGAGCTCCTTTCTTTCAAGACATGATGGTTTCATGGATCTTAGCTAGAACTTGTACATGCATGCAGCAATTATCCATGAAATCAACTTAAAACTCAACAATTCAAACATGCATGCATGGTATGAGCTTCAATTTAACATGCTAAGACTAAAACATGACTTAGCTCTCTAATTTGGCATGAATCATGTAAGAACAACCTTAAATACAACAATGGGTGGTTGAAATTCATACCTAAGTCTTCAATCACAAGACTAGAAGCTCGAGAAGGCAAATCTCCTACAATTTCTTCAAGATCACCAAGCAATTCACAAGAACAATTCAACTCTCACTTTCTCTCTCTCTATGGCCGGATATGCTCTCAAAATGAGATGAGGAAAAGTTTTATGAGATCAAGTGTAGGCTCAAATATGTTATAATAAAGGGCCCACTAATAATGGCAAGGTTGTAAATAAACCTAACTCAATGGTTTAGCTTATTTTAATCTAATTAAAACATACCAAATCAATTTTCAGATAATTACACCATAAAATCACATAAATCCTAATGAACACAGAACATCAATCAATTTCAGATTCGGCCGCCGATAAGGCCTTCAATTTGCAGTTTAACACAAAGACATGAACAGATAATCAAACGACCAACAGATAGAATGCAATTCAAACAGATACAGGCAATCAATTCAGTTTCAGATTTCAGTCAGTCAATTCAGTAATTCAGTCAGTTCAATTACTTTTCGTATTCGGTCTCAGTTTAGCAGTAATCGGTAATCAATCAGTCATTAATCGGTAAACAGTGTGAGGGTTGTTACAACTGCGCTGTTATCTTCTTACCTTCTTCATGTCTTTTACAGGACCTGAGGTCGAAAAGGATTTTTGGCGGGGGATATGAGCGCGACGGGCTATACTGCTTTGGGAATCCACCGGACCAGCCTTCGACTTTAACCAGTTTTCAGGCGTCTGTTTTGCCTACTTCTATATCTTGCGTTTTTTTCTGTTCAAACTTTAGAGTTATAGCACGCCTGTTTGGGTCATGTTAACTTTCAATACTTATGTCAACTTTTCCCTTTATTAAATAAAGCTTGCAAGGATTCTAAATTTCATTGTGTTACTTGTGAGTTGTCTAAACATATCTGTACTTGTTATATACCATATATGACACGGGCCCCTAGTGCTTTTGACCTTATTTATTCTGATGTTTGAGGCCCCTCTCCTGTTTTTGCTTTTTCGGGTCATCGTTATTATGTGACTTTTATTGATGATCACACTAGGTGCACTTGGGTCTATTTACTTCATTGCAAGTCTCATGTGTTTCCCATATTCGTTTAGTTTTTGCAAATCGTTAAGACACAATTTCATACAGCTGTTAGGAACATCCGCTTTGATAATGGTGATGAATACATCTCCAATGAGTTTCGTTCCCACCTTAATCGAAAGGGTATTCTTCAACAACTTACATGTCCTTGGACCCTTGAACAAAATGGTGTGGCTGAACGTAAAAACCGTCATATTATGTCTGTTGTACATTGTCTTCTTTGTGGTATGTGTGTGCCCAAGTCTTATTGGCACATGGCTGTTCTTACTGCTGTCTATCTCATTAATAGGACTCCTAGTCGTGTGTTACATGGCCTTACCCCATTTCATATTCTTATGCCTAATATTATCCTTTTTTCTCTTTTACCTCGTATTTTTGGGTGTACATGTTTTGTTCGGGACCGCTGTCCCACTTGCACTAAGTTAGATGACAAGTCTATTCGTTGTATCTTTTTGGGGTATTACTCCATGTCTAAAGGGTATAGATGTTTTGATCCTGTGTCTTGTCACTTTCACCACACTCTGGATGTTACTTTTTGTGAGGATCTTCCTTTTTTAGTCTTAACCCCCCCTTGCAGGTTTCCCCTTCAACTACTCCGAGTGTTCGCCCGGTCCCCATTTTAGACGAGGTTGCGGATGAGGTTGTCCCCTCCTCTCATCCTCTACCTTCGCCTCCTTTCCCTTCCTTGCAAGTATACTCTCGCCGCCCTTGTGCTTAGCCCTCTCTTGCTACCTCTCCGGCTCTTGGGTCAGGTAATTCTTCCCCTTTACATACACCTCCTTCCCTTCCTTGTCGTAATCCTCCCTGGGATCGACATCCCCCCAACCGTTGGGGTTATTTGTGTAATACTGATCATCCCATTTCCTAGTTTCTCTCATATGCCAGGGTTTCAGACTCATGTCATTCTTTCCTTGGCAAGCTTGAGTCCGAGTCTATTCCTTGGTCTGTGTTCGAGGCCCTTCAGAATCCAAAATTGGTGGCGGCCATGCAGACTGAAATGGCAGCTTTAGAACAGAGTCATACTTGGGATTTGGTTTCTTTACCTTTTGGCGAGAGTACTATGGGTCGCAAATGGGTCTTTGCTATTAAGTACCTACCTGATGGTTCCATTGACCGTTATAAGGCCCGCTTAGTGGCCAAGTGCTTCACTCAAGTTCCTGGCAAGGATTTTGTTGCAACCTTTGCCCTTGTTGCCAAGCTTACATCTGTTCGTCTACTCATCTCGCTTGCTGCATCCCATTCTTGGCCCCTTCATCAGCTTGATGTCAAGAATGCCTTTCTACATGGGGACCTTCTTGAGACAATTTGTATGGCCCCTCCTGGTTTTCGAGCTGATGGGGAGTATTCGGGGAAAGTATGTCGACTGCGCAAGTCTTTGTATGGCTTGAAGTAGTCTCCATGAGCTTGGTTTGGTCGTTTCAGCTTAGTCATCATCTTCATGGGCTTTGTTCAGTGCCATTCAGACCATACGTGCTTTATCCGTCGTAATTCCGCAAGTCAGTGTATAGTCTTGTTGGTTTTTGTGGATGATATCATTCTCACCAGTGATGACTCTATAGGCATTGATCAAGTAAAACGGGATTTGGGACACACCTTTGATATTAAGGATTTGGGAAATCTTAAGTATTTTCTAGGGATTGAGGTGGCTTGCTCACAGTAAGGGATCTCCTTATCTCAAAGGAAGTACACTCTTGACATACTTAAGGATACTGGTATGTTGGGGTGTAAACCTGCTTATACTCTTATGGATCCTAATGTCAAGCTCACATCAGAGTCTGGCAAATTACTAGAGAACCCAAGCATGTATTAGTGTCTTGCTGGGCATCTTATCTATCTGAACAATATTAGACCTGACTTGACATTTGCGGTTGGTGTGGTTAGCCAATTTATGCATGCACCTCGTATAGAACATCTTGATGTGGTTCATCACATCTTGAGATATTTGAAGACCTCTCCTGGCTTGGGATTATTCTTCACAGCTGATCCTCAATCTGAACTCTGCTGTTTTGTTGATGCTGACTATGCAGGATCTAGAATGGATAGGTGTTCTACTTCTGGCTTCTGTACTTTCTATGGTGATCATCTCATATCATGGAAAAGTAAGAAGCAAATGGTTGTTTCTAAGTCTTCTGCAGAAGTTGAGTATAGGGTTGTGGCACAAGGCACTTGTGAGATTCTATGGCTACGTTCTATTTTGGCAGAGTTGGGATTTGAAGAGATTGCTCCTGCGTCTTTGTTTTGTGACAATAAGTCTGCTATTATGCTGTTTTCTAATTCTGTCCTACATGAGTGTACTAAGCATATAGAAGTTGATATACATTTCATTCGAGAGAAGGTTCAGATTGGTATTGTGAGACCATCCTTTGTCTCTCCTTCTCAGCAGTTAGCAGATATGTTCACCAAGTCTGTAGGCCCAACATTGCTCCAATCGTCTAGCGACAAGCTGCGTTCATTGAATATCTTTACACCAGCTTGAGAGAGAGTGTTGGAATTAGGAAATAGTGATAATTATGGTAGTGTTAAATTAGGAAATAGTGAATATTGTAATTATGGTAGTGTGTATAAAATATGTGATTGTGTCAATCACAAATTTAATGCCTTTTTTATTTTCATTTCCTATTTTGTTTGTTTCCTATTTTGTAATATTGTTTCATTATAAATACAAGGCTCTACCTCATTCATAGATAAGCCAAAACAATTCTTTTCATCCTTTTTATATAAGGTTCAATTATTTTTGGTTATCTTCTTCTCTAATCTTTGATTTATGTTCTATTATTAAGGTGCCTAATGGAACAATGTTATGTTGAAATGATCATAAATCAGGTGTCTCCTAGAAACTTATTGCTTGACATGAACTAGAAATCTTTTTTGTATTTTTATTTTTTTTCCTGTTTTGGTTGGTTCTGGATAAAGATTAGCTTTTTGTATTCATCAAACATTATATATTGGTTGTTTGGTGCCTCCCCTTGATTTTTTATTTTTAGAAAAAGAAAACATTTCATATGATTCTCTTTCTTGGAGTTAAGCATCTTTAACTTTTGTAGATATAACCTATTACTTCCAGGATTTTCAAGTAGAACTTATTTAAGTATATAAACTTTTTTTATTTGCCTCAGTTTCCATAATTTTTAAGCAGAACTTTTTAAAGTTCTATTATATTGCTCTGAATTTGTTTCAGTCTTTACTCCGTTAGTTGTAGATTGGCCTTCCAGATCATCAGTTCACATTCTAAAATAACAAAGACGACTTTCAATCTTTTAATATATATAGATTGTATTTCCATTGTTATATTCAACAGCAGTCTTTCAGAAGTGTCCTGATATGATATCAGCTCTTTTCAGATCCTAGGAGAAAGTTCATCTGTAGTTGATTCAAAGGACCAAGATGTTGATGGACATGTTTTAGTACAATATTATGGGATACATGAGAGGTAAGCTTATGATTGGTTGGTGGTGATGGTTTATCTATCCCTGGAGCTGTGAAAATCTAGGGTAGCTTCCTAGTTTTAAGTTTTATGAGCTAAAATTTTGACATCACTTTTCAGTGCTTGGGTTGATCCAGCTAGAGACCTTTCACAGTTTGATGATGTGAGTACTGTTTTCCTACTTCTCTCAAGGACCATTTATAACTCTTGCCTCTGTGACTTGTACCATGATATGTATTGTTGTTCTGTGATTAGAGATAAGTTCATGATTGCAACAATTTCTTATTTTTAAGAAGCATTGACACTTCTAAGAAGTTGTTGACCCTCATTCAAATGTGTCCTATTACTTCTTTTAATTTTTTAGACTTGGAAATATTTCAGACGCTTGCAGGACACGTATCCATCAGTTGAAGACATAGAAAACACATGGCAAGTCTTAAAAAAAATAAAAATAAAAAAAACTTGGGAGCCAATGATTAAAATCAATACAATGTGGATTTACATCTATTAATCCCTCCTTGTTTATGCTTTTAATTTTAGGAGCTCTTAAGCTTAAAACTTCAAATTATTATTATTTTTTGTGAATTAAATTTGTTAAAATAGACTTTAGGACTTATGCTCAAACTTTTTCACCAATATATACTATGCAGAAATTAATTCTTTATTATTTTGATGAAATGAAGTATAAATATATTTAAAAATGGAGTGGTTATTATCTTTATCTTCATATACATACATACATACATACACTACTTGTCTCATCCCTGCTGTGACATGGCCTATTTTTTGGAAATTGCCAATGCTGTATGTGTTGGTGTGCCTTTTTTCTTTCTTTCTTTCTTTCTTTCTCTCTCTAAATATAGTGTAAAGGAGTGAATTTTTCCCTAAAACTTAATGATACCACCCTTTTATGAGCTAGATTTGTTGATTTTATTGACACAATCTGATTCCTACCCTTGGTACTCAACACATGGATTTCACTGTTTTGGGTTTCCCAGTGCTTTGAAGAAAGGAGTTGCAACCCTGTGGAAGAGTTTCAGGATGCCTTGAAACAAGTATATTGTTATATCAAAGATCTCGTATTCGATAATTCTTATTGTTTCTACTGCTGACCCAATTATATATATGTATTCTGTTGTAATTCTTATCTAATTGCAGGCCTTACGCCAGAGGGAATGCCAAAGTTTGGGCAAGCAGTTTATTGGATCCTCTGATGACCCTAATTGTTCACGTCAACAAGACCAATCACCTGGTATGTACTGTTTATTCTGTATATTCTCAACCATTTTTGTCGGAGCCAGGTAGACAAAACTCGGTAGATATAGATCTGTTGGCATTAACTCTGACCTTTTTTACGTTCTATTGAGTTGGTCCTCCACAATGTCACAATCTAATGAGAAACTACAAAACTAAGGATCACGTTGTTGCTATTTATATAGTTCCACCTGAAAATCATATTTGGGATGGTTTTCAAATTTTGGATTCATGTTCATAAGGGATTTGACGGAGATTTTTACGTGTGATCTGTCAGACTATTTAACGCGCAACCCTCTTCCTTTATTTGGGCTTGGGACTGGCTGTATAAAAGATTAAACACTAAGCATGATACAGGCGGAGTTAAATTAACTGAGCATACATCCCTTGATAGAGCTGAATGGCGAAAAAATGATTCAAGTAGCTGATTCCACTTCATGGGGACACAAGGCTTAGTTTGGTTTGGTTTTCAAATTTTACTCTTTTCTAATCTGTAGTTGAGTTGCTTCTTTTTCACCTTCCCCTGATCTCATACAGGCTTATCCATATAAAAAAGTTGAGGGTGCCAAATCAACAGGCTCTTTTTTAGCATTTAAGAACATGTAAATGGCATATCGGCTACAGTTTTTGAGCAACATTAAAAAAAAAAAAAAAAAAAAAAAAAAAAAAAAAAAAAAAAAAAAAAAAAAAAAAAAAAACACTTTTTTCATTTTCTTGTGTTGCAACGTTGCTCAACTTGAAACACCATATATATGCTTTATAGATAATAACAATGAATCAATGATTACAAATCTCTTCTTGAGCCTCAACCTCAAATAGTCTCTGACATACAGGAAACTCCTTTTAGTGTTCTCACCTTATTGTTTATGTTACTTGGATCTTATTGTACACTATGAAACACGGACACCCCAAGATGGATTCCGTGTCCGTGGACACAGTGGGGACACACAGTCTGCATGTCCGACACGCCACACGGTGTGGTAATTTTTTTAATTATTAGTTTTTTTAAAGGACACGTTAGGGACACTTCGTGGACAAGCGTGTCCTACGTTTGGACACGCCTCAGGACGCATTTGTAGTTTTTTTTTCCCTATAATTTTATAAAGTTGATTTGGGGTCAAAGTAAAATATATGAAAGCATGCAATCCACATATAAATTAAAAGGGTAAATTACACTCACTTCCTTGAGGTTTGAAGAAAATACAATTAGTTCCTCACTTTTGACATAATTACATTGAGCTCCCTCAATGTGTTAATTCACATAACATTCAAGTATTTTTTTATCAGTAATTTGTTAGTTGTATGAATGAAAAAATGATGTTATCATTCCTTTTCTACTAAAATGTATATTTGTCTTTGTTTATTTCAATGTCTACCTATCATTGACATTAGTTTGGGTCGCTTTAGCCATACTAGAAGAGAGTTTAATGTAATTATATCAAAAGTGTGGGGCTGATTGTATTTTCTTCAAACCTCAAGGGAGGTGAGTGTAATTTACCCTAAATTGAAAATATATTATACACCCATATAAACATATGCATATACATCGATGCCTCTCATATCTATGTATCTTCAATTTATATTCGTATACAGTATACAAAGTAAATAAAAAAATATTTTTTGCCCTATGTATCATGTCTCTGTCTGTGCTTCATAGGTTGTACATATTAGCCAGTAAAATTAGTTCAAGTATAAAAGACTACTTTCAAAGGAAGATTTACTATGTAGTATCTTTGCCTGCAATTCTAAACTTCTGATTCTGGCATTAACAGATAAGTGGAATTCATCAAGTTCTAGCAGAACAGAAAGTGATTGCCCGGAAAGGAGAAGGGGCAAGAGAGAACGGAAACCAAAAGTTCGCTTTGATGTGAGTTGCGATCACAACATATATGATCTGTTAGTGAAAAATGTTTATTGACTGACTGTTCCCTTCACCCTTTGTCCAGGAGGTGACTTATCCATTGCAGTCAGTGAGAAAGATCCGCCGGTTCAGGATAATGCGGTTTCTTGGCCTTGCAGCTCCAATTGGCTCTCCTTTTTTGCCGACTCACAATGTAAGAATTGCTTCTAGATAGTGTAGATTTTTCAAATATTTATTTATAAATTTAATATAAAAGCATTAATATGTTTCTATTTCTATATGCTTTTGAGGATTACTTAAGAGTGTTATTTGGTTATTAATTTTGTAAAGAATAAACTGTCGTTGGAATAATTTAAGTACCTCTCTTTGTAAAAGGATATATGTAATTTTATATATGTAACTAGGGTTTGGACTCCTGTTCTCTCTCTCTCTCTGTCTCTCTCCCCTCTATTTTATTTTATTTTTTTGATGATGTTGGATTCTACAGTTGATGCAACAACTTTTGAATGTACATGAGTTGTCCAATGACAAAACCCATATCCTAAGCTACAAAATGGTCTTTTTTTATGCATCCAACGGGCTGGCCAAGTGGGACTTGGGGGTGGTGTTCCCATCTTAATGGTTAAGAATTTATGTTTTGAGTAGATGGTGTGAAATTTATTTGGTAAAATGTCTGAAGCAATTTCCCTAAAAGATGTTTTAATTTAGGAGAACTATCTTTGTGTTGATATTTGAAGAGAAACTACAAGGTTTACCTTGAGCTCATTCTTTTAATATTTCACTTTATTACCTACAAGGGTTGTTAATTTAACAAAGTTAGGATTGTTGCGTATATTTCAAATTTGATTGGGTGCTGCAAGGTATCAAAATTTCATTTCCATAATCAATATCTCACAAATACCTTATATTCGTCGTGCTTCTAGTGCTATAAGGATGGTTACTATGTTTTATCAATGATCTTTCATTCCCAAGGAGTATGTGAATTTTTTTTTTTGATCGAAGAAATATTTCATTCAAGAAGCCAAACGGCATTTACATGAGTCCAACCAAACCAAATCTTACACCAAACAAAGTGAAAATACAGCGAGAAGCACAAAGGAAGAAAAAACTATGACAATATTTGAACCCACATTACGTGTCTGTGCTCGTACTGCAATGCAGAGCCGATCATAAAAGTTCGACAATAGAGCATGTTCAAGATATATCATAGATCCCAACCACAGAGAGGGTAAGATGAAACAAATCTGCACTTGATGGACTCAAAGAAAAACAACCAAACAAACCCAAACCAGAGGGTTTCGAACTAGACAGACCCAAAACAACAAACACACACAGGAAAAAATAAATAAAAACAAAACAAGACCCAAATCCACATCTAAGCAAACTACCAACAGCAGTGGCTTCGGCGAGTCCGACAAAGGTGAAGGCGGTGAAGAAGAGGGCTGAGAAACTGGCGGAGGTGGAGGCGGTGGTGATGACAGATCCGTGAAGCCACTCTCGGAGTTGATGGGGGGGAGGGAGGAAACACCTCACAAAGGAGGGAGAGGGTGGAAAGCAAGAGCTTCCAAGTTATTTGTAGCAAAGCAAGTAAAAGAGAGAGGAAGGAGGGGTACGGGGAGGGGGAGAGGAGGCCGGAGGCCGCCGGAACCGCCCTCCCCCACCGCCGGCTGCTGCAAGCTTTTGAAACCCTAGGAAAAGAAAAGTTTAGAGAGAGAAGCTCTCATTTAAGGAGTATGTGAATTGGAGCAGGTATTTTTGAATGCTTGTTATTAATTTCTGGTTATGCAATATATTGATTGCTTTTCATTCAGTAGCTGCTTTTTCTTCCCCTTTTGTCTGGTCCAACAGCAGCATGAAGTGATTACACATTTTTGTGATTTTGATTTTCCATTGGAAGCAATGTACATCTAAATTGTCTTCCAAAATATGTTTATAGTGTACATGTATAATGCTATATGGAACCATATTTTCTATTGTATGTAGTTTACAATGTGATGTGTTATCATTGTGTGATAATATACTTGAGTAATTAGATGAGAACTATTAGATAATACATTAATGTGATATGAGATGGAAAAATGTGGTAGAGAAAATATAGTATTAGTAAGCATTACTCAAACATTTTATAGGGGTACATTCTTCTGTCCTGTGAACTAGCTGTACTATATGAAGTATTTGTTTGGATTGGCTTTGTTTGGGATGTAGGTTGACTTTTTGGCTTTTTAGGTGCCTAGGGTTAAAATAGCTTCGTTTGGGATGAATTTTTTTGGTTTTTTTTGACTTTTACAAGTGAAAAAATGCAATGATTATGGTTTGGATGTGACAACTTTTAAACTGAGATTAAAAAGTTTATTTTGTCTTTTTGAGACTATTTTAACCTCAATCCATCCCTAACCCACATGCCAAACCAAGGCAAAATGAGGGGACTTCAGGTTATAGTTGACAGAAATGTGTAAAAAGGTTGGTTCTCAGAAAAGGATCTGGAGAACTGAGGTAGAGAGGGTTGGGGTTTTGATCCTAATCCCCAGACTATTATGTTATAGCCTGTCTAATCCTTCACTCTTTTACTAGCTAAAGTCCCAACCTAACCTCGGTTAAGCTGCTGGCAAAAGAATGAACACTGCGGGTTGTGGCAAAGGCTCTAAAAATGCAGAGGGGAGTGATTTTTGTGTTTTTGAACATTTTATTGTTTTTCATTAAATAGAAGAGAAAAAAAAAAAACCCACAAAAATCTGAAGTTGAACTAACGTCTATTACATTGGAAGCAATTCCAAGAACATGCAGTCAAAAAGTGTTTGAGTATGAATTTAGGTATGGATTTGCAAAGAGAAATGAAAAAATGGATGAAACGTAACTATATTTCGTAATTTCAAGGGGTTGGTTGGTTTAGTGGGTGTATTTTGGGACTTGAGGGTGTATTCTCTTCAAATTTTAAGTTCAAGTCTCACTAGGTGCTTTCAACTCTTTGAAGTTACGCTCGCGGGTTTTGTCTGAGATTTGCTTAATTCACGTGGACATGGGGCTTTACATGAGTTTCAGGATTAGTTGAGGTGTGCATAAATTGATCTAGATACCCGGTCATAAAAAATATAGTTATATTTTATTCATATTTCACTCATATTTTTTTTGTTTCTCTCTCAAAATCTATGTTCCAAACACTACATTATTGACCAATAACAAAAAGACTTTTGACTAATTCACATTCAACACAAACTTAAGAACATTAAATGTAAATTATAAACTAATGTTAATATGGTTTAAAAACATGGGCAATGCAGTGGCCATCTATTTTTCTTATATTTTTCTATTATTTTAGCGTAGTTGTTAATATTGGACATAATATGGGTGATGAGGCTCATTACGTCAATATTTTATTGACAAATAGGATAGTAGGCATAAAATGACATAAAAAGTTAAAAATATTGTATATTTTTTTATTACATGAACTTTTATACAGTATATACAATTTATTTAAATTCCATAATATGCGCCTTAAAAAATATATTAACAAAATTCAATTATTTATTGGTTAAGACTTTAATAAGTAGCTTCTTGGATGCATCACTTACCTTGTCCTTTTCTTGGATAAGAGCATCTTTAACGGTGAATCATTTATTTTATTAAATTTGAATAAGAATTTGCGTAAAAATTTCATTTGATATTCAGCACTCCAACCGAGCATTTTTGGCTATTATCAACACATAGGTCAATCGGGGGGGACGATTGGGGGATGACCGGCCGGACGTTCGGCTGGTCAACCAGCAAAAGCAATCCATCACTTCTGAGAGTATGCTTTGTTCTGAGAAGTTTTCTACTAACCGGATGACGTCCGGCCAGTTTTGCAAAATCAACGGTACCAAACAGTGAAATGCTGAAAACTCTCACACATCTTCTATTTAGTGAAAACATTTTTAATATTCTCAATTTAAATGAAACCGTTAGAACTAATAACTTTGATACAACATTAGAAATGGCCTAAACAATCACTTACCTAGTCTGTTGTATATAATTGCAGGCTTTAATCAAAGTCATGATTAGATGCATAGAGGTAATAGAACAGACACAAACAACAAGATCTTCATCCTTTTGGCATTTTAAAAATATTTAATTCCTCTCATACCCAAGTTCCTTGTTTTCCATCAAGGCAACAAAATCTGTAACTCTACATGTTTGATCGAATGATAAAGAGTTTTTCTTTGAACAAGTAGAATGATAAAGATTTAAGATTAAAATTCAAATCTTATAGTTTGAGTCTTTTCAATGAATGTTTAGAAATTTGTTGGATCATTAATTTTAGAGACTCAAAATTAGTCGAGACATTTAGTTATATAAAAAAAAAGAAAAAGAAAAAAAAAAAGCATCCATTAAATATTTTTGTCTTTGCATGGACACTCCACTTCAGGGCATATATATTTATGAAAATAAGGTGACGACAATTATTGTACCAACTTCATTAAACTCGTTAATACCTGCTATACTCCATTTATTGAACCAGGATAACACCTTTTTAATCATTTATTTATTTTGGTTGATCACACATGATGATTTGACAACGGAATAATGTTAGAAATTCTAAAAGTTCTATTAAAATTTTTACCAAATATCTTATATAGGTATGAGACTTACACCTATCATTTGGTACACTAAATACTGGTGTTTTGTCCTAACAAAGTTAAGGGTTTAAAAGCTATCTGGACTAACCCTATATGAATATGCTTTTATTTTCTAAAAAAGGGTGCTAAATCCTGAACATGAACTAACTTAATAACTTCATCATTACACTGTAATGGTATTGCATGTTCGAATGTCTTTATTATCTTTTTATTGGAAAAGTCAAAAGTTTCAATCTTATAGATTATATCTGGTTTAATATTTGGGATAGTCCACTATTTAAGGTTTCTTTAACGTCCTGATAAGCTACAAGTTCTGCTGCTTCTGTTGTAGAGGTTATTGTATTAGCTATTGTTGTTAGGGTTGAAGGATCGGTGGCCATGATGATTGTATAATGACCATATATGTATAATTTAAATGTAATATAACAATAATACAAATGTAATAAACTTGGCTCTGATACCAATTAGGTGCCTTGATTGGAAAGCCTCTCTTATGGGAGCCATAGAAACCAGCCTATCTCATGGACTAGTATATTTTAACATTTATCCTAACTTGAGTGTAGCACTCTTAGACCTAAACCTATTAGAAGTCTTAGAACTAAGAGTTCTTACTCATGGTTACTAGTATCTACCAGGAACACCCCCTTTATTAGCAATCTTTAGGATTCATTTAAAGGTTTTAACAACCTTAAATCCTTATACCAGGAAACATAGTGAACTAGGACATACTGTCCTAATAGACACTAATCTTTTTAGCAGTCAGGTAGCAGTCCCTAAAATGATCCCTTGGCAAAATATTACATTTCTAGAGACACGACAAATATCAAATGCTGTACGAGGTAGACCTATTATACAACAAACTATTGATCAGGTTATTCAAACTCAAGGTGGTAATGTATACCTCAATTTCCGTAGACCATTAACGAGAAGTATGTTTAGTGCCAGCTTTAGAACTACTCATTCCTATAGAGTAGATCTACTTGAGTCATCCAGACAATCTACCTCTAAATCGCTAGAATCGTTATTACAAGGAATGCCTTCTAGACCACCTAGTTGGCCACTTACTGATCTACTTGCAGACACTGTGATTTAAGGAATCCATATATCAGAAAATCAAATACCTCATGGCGTGTATGAAAACAGAAGGCCTTATAGCCTAACAACCAATGATATGAATTTTGAAGTGTAATGGATTTTACACCAGGTAGTGAAATTCGAAAGCATCTTATCTTATACAACTTAAGCACCAGAAATTTAGAACATGGTATTTCAATTACCATAACTCTCAACAGTTAGAGAAACTTAAGAACCAATATTATTTTCATTTAGAAAAACATCAACAGATTAGATCTTTCCCGAAGTGGTATTTTGAATTTGCTTTTGTCATGAACTTACTTCCAGAACCTCAACTTAATGTCTTAGATGACATACATAAGACATGGTTAACAACTGAAGGACAAAGTATTAAGTCTATACATCCGCCTCTTCAGTCATTAGAACTAGCAACAAGTCTAGCTTCTTGTTCCAGTAGTCCTCTTATTATTATAGCTTTTGTAAAATCACTTGAAACAGCTTCAGCAAAAAGAGATGTTGTTCAACTCAATGATCTCATACCTCTTATTAAACAAAATAATTATACAAATCTTCATTTCCAAACTATAGGAAAACAATTAACCAGGATTGAAGAATCCGTTATAGAATTAGTACAAAATTAGACAGTCAAATCTAAACCCGACTCCATCATTCAACCAGTAAACATTAAACTGCCATTAGAAGTATCTAATTTCAAACTTAGGTCAACCAAACATGATAGTGAATTTATGGATGCTCTTATTAACAAAATGAAAAATATTCAAATAGGGTAGTCCAGTTCTCAAATTAATATGCTTTTTGAGCAACAACCCGCTATTTCTAGTGATGAAGATGACCTTTCCCCATCACAGATTCTTGAAATCCAGACTAATTTCCAGGATATTCAATCTGTAAATAAAATCTATTTTCCTCAACAGACTTCTAGAATGGCTTTAATAGGACCCAGTAGGTATTATTATTGCAGACCTACTCCCCAGGACATTCTCTATGAAGAAGATTTCCTCCATTCCCAGAAATCTTACCAGGGTAAAACCATTTACGAATGGAATATTGATGGTAAATCCGAATATCAAAAATTTGAAACAATACACCAGATTCTTATGTATGGAACTGTGTGTAAACAAAATGATAATACTGATAGACATATTGCCTGTTTTATTGTTAACGACTTTACTGGTATTCTTAAAGGATGGTGGGATAATGTTCTCATTGTCTCCCAACAGAATAAAATTCTTAATTCCTTTAAGATTAAAACTGATCCTATTACCAGAACTGTCAGACAAAGGAAAGATGCCGTCTATACCCTTACCCAACTATTTTACATCACTTTGTAGGACTAGATGTAGCCACCATCGATAGAAGTCGAGAGCTTTTACAGAACCTTAGATGTTTATCATTAACCTATTTTAGATGGTATAGAGATGTTTTTATGCTTAAAGTTATGCAACGAACATACGCTAACAGTGAGCATTGGAAAGCCAAATTCATTGATGACCTTCCCAACCTTTTTGCAGAAAAAATCCGTAAGAAACTTAGGGATTGTCATAATGGTATGGCTATCCCTTTTACCCAGTATATCTATGGCCAACTCATTCGCATTATGATAGAAGAAGGTCTTTCTCTGTGTAATGACCTTAAACTCCAGTATCTTATGAAGAAACAGAATTTAACTGGGCGCAAAGAACTTGGAGAATTTTGTGACCAATTTGCATTTGATACCAAAATCCAGTATCTATGCCAAACCAAAAATCAAAGACAAAGAAAACCGTATAAAAAATACTCCCCATAAATCTTATTCTAAAACCACAAAACCATCTTACCAAGAGAACCTCGAAAATATACTAAAGACAAACAGAAATCCTCATCTTATCAAAAGAAAGACAAATCTTCAGTCACTTGCTATAAATGTGGAGCTACAGGACATTATGCGAATCGATATAGAGCAAAGCTTAAACACAAACTTAATGAGATGTCTCTAGATGAACATCTCCAACAACATATTTTGAATACTCTTTTAGAAGAAGATACAGAAACCAGTTCTGAAGATGGACTAGCTGAATTATATTTGCCATCTGAGTTTGAAGCTGAATCAGACTCTCTAGAATTATGTCCCTGCAAAAACCAGTAATCTTAACCCCATAACTGAATCCAATTGGAAAGCAACAGTTGAAATGAATGGTCTTGATATTGGAGGACCTAGTATTAATGTTTTAACCAATGACCAAAAATCTATGTTAGATTTAGTAGACCAGATCAAAGATCCAGAAATGAAATTAAAATTTTTGGAAATATGTTATCAGAATCAGAAAACTGAGGAAGTTCTTCTCATAGAACATTATAGCATGAAAGAGGTTATAAATCGTATACAATCCTCCTTTTCACTTGACAAACCATTAACAATCTAAGATCTCAAAATGGAGATTAATGCACTTAAAACCAAAGTAAAACATCTTTAGACTGCTAATCAATCAATCTATTTTTACAGACGTTAACAAAATAAAACATCAGTTAGCTCAGATATCGTAGAAAGATAAAGGTATTACTATCAATGAGAACCCAGAACAACAAGATAAACCAGAAAATCAGTATTTAATGATAATAAATCAAGTTACCTTCCAGAAATGGTATATCAGAATTATTTTTATTATTAAACCAGATTTTATTGTTAAAGATGCTGTTGCTCTTGTTGACAGTGGAGCCGACATGAACTGTATTTAGGAATGATTAATTCCTACACAGTATTTTCATAAAACTACCCAATCGCTTACCAGTTCAAGTGGTAATTCTATGAAAATTAAATATAACTTACTAGAAGTTCTTATTTGTAACCAGGGAATTTGTCTTTCAACTCCCTTTGTCTTAATCAGAAACATGTCCCAGACCATTATTTTAGTGACTCCATTTTTGTGTCTTCTATGCCTATCACCAAAATAGACCTTATAGGCATTCACATAACCATCAGCAATCAACCAATTATTTTTGAATTAATAACAAAACCTTATACTAAAGAATTAGATCAGATTAAAGATTTAGTAAATTTTAAAGAAAAACAAATAAACTTTTTACAAATAGAAGTTAATTTTCTTACAATTGAACAGAGATTACAACAGTCATCCTTACAAAATAAAATTAAAATAATTGAATAATAATTCCAAACAGAAATCTATAGTGATATTCCCAATGCCTTTTGGAAACGAAAGAAACATATTGTTTCTCTTCCTTATGAACCAGACTTTGATGAAAGGTACATTCCAACCAGAGCTCCTCCTAGCCAAATGAAAAAAGAGTACTTAGATTTATGCAAAACAGAAATAGATACTCTTCTCCAGAAAAAATTAATCAGACCTAGTTACTCACCTTGGAGTTGTACAACATTTTATGTTAATAAAAATGCAGAAATAGAAAGAGGTGTGCTAAGATTGGTTATTAACTATAAACCTCTTAATGATGCCTTGAAATGGATTAGGTATCCAATTCCGAATAAAAAAGATCTATTAGATTGCTTACAAGACGCTGTTGTATTTTCTAAATTTGATCTAAAATCAGGATATTGGCAAATAAAACTGTTTTTACAGTACCATTTGGGCATTATGAATGGAATGTTATGCCATTTGGCTTGAAAAATGCCTCATTTGAATTCCAGCATATTATGAATGATATATTCACACCATATACAGAATTTTCAATTTGTTATATTGATGATGTTCTTATTTTTTCATCATCTATTGATCAGCATATCAAACATCTTAATATATTTAAGCATGTTATTATCTGAAATGGTTTGATAATTTCTGCACCAAAAATAAAACTTTTTCAAACAACAGTACGATTTCTTGCCCACAATATTCATAATGGCACCATTATCCCTATTAACAGAAGTATTGATTTTGCATCCAAATTTCTAGATGAAATAAAAGATAAAACTCAATTATAGAGATTTTTTGGTTGTTTGAAAAGCGCCAGTTGTCCCAGGATGCTTCTATTCTATATACTAGACTTTAGAAAAACCCTTCTCATTGGACACTAGCATACACAGCAGCCGTACAAAAAATTAAATTAAAGGTAAGACAACTCCCATGTCTTGATTTACCTAATCCAGAATGGAATAAGATAGTTGAAACTGATGCCTTGAATTAAGGTTATGGAGGTATTCTTAAACAATTTAATCCTCACAAACAACAAGAAGAACTTTTGCGTTTTACATCCGGAACTTGGAAAGGGGCAGCATTAAACTATCCTACTATTAAACAGGAATGCTTAGCCATTGTTAAATTTATTTTAAAATTCCAGAATGATTTGCTAAATCAACAATTTTTACTCAGAGCTAATTGTTTAGTAGCTAAATAGATATTTAAAAAAGATGTTCAAAATCTTGCTCATAAACAAATATTTGCAAATCGGCAAAGTTTATTATTCGCACACCCATGTAAAACATTTGGTAAAAATTTTAGTAAAATTTTTAAGACCTCTAACATTTTTCCTAACAACCACAGTGAATCATCTACGCAATGACAGCTGGCCAACTTATAAATTCACAAAGAGTAATGGTAGAGACCCTAAAAATTCTACCAAAATATGGGTCCCACACCCATGTGAGACATTTATTAGAACTTTGATAAAATTTTTGGGGTGTCTAACATTTTTGATTCACAAAATAAACTTGCAAACTCAAAATCAATCACATGACACTATACACTTGCATGTAGGATAGTAATGGCAGGCTTTGAGGCATAAGTATTGAGATATTAAGCGGATGTTTGGCATCTCTTAAAAAAGTTAAAAAGTCACTGAAAAAATAAAAAAGTTAACACTATTCACATGTTTGGGTGGGAAAAAAAAATACTGAATAGATAGAGGGCAAAATTACAAATTTGCCCTTTTGAATTCAAAACTTTTGAGTGTATGTCAGTGTTGATATATGTACCTATCTTTACACATTTTACCAAATGCATTGATGTGGCTAATTGTAAGCCATGAATTCCCAAAGTCAACAAAATTTTGACATGCACTGATGTACCTATCAGTATGTGTCTGGAAAGGTACAAGTCAAAATTTTAATATTTGATACAATATTTTATTACACATTTTTTTGTAAAAAGTCAAAAAGTTATTCCAAACATACATATTTTTTTCTCTCTACTTTTTTAGCTAAAAATTCAAAAAGTGCACTTATATAGATCATCCCAAACAATTCCTAAGTTTTATTCTCTTTGAGATCCGTTATTCAGATAATAGTACATAGGATTGGTAGGATAAATTTTTCAAGTTTAAGCGAATTGTTCCCAATGTTAGGAGTGTGAGTTTAAATCTTTACCTATGTACGAGTCCATAACTTACTATTATATGATTGAGTAATCCTACTAGGGTTGTGTTTGGGAATCGCTGGGTTAGGCTATTTTGGCCTATTGGAGGAAAAATTCCATTTAGCCTCACTGTTGTTGAGGCTACAGTTCTACTATCTAGCTGGTAAGCAATAGAGGATGAAAAGACTATTTTACCCTTTGACTAAACAACAAACTCATTACTTTCCAGAAAGGTTTGTATTACACTCTCTCATCTCTCATCTATCATCTCTCGCACCCACTGCAGAAAGTGTTTTACGAATTAGAAGTTAAATTTGGTACAAAGTTGGCATTTGTTTAAATTCGTAATTTGTATAATTGAAAGTCAAATTTCTTACAAAAAATTACATTTTTTTTTCTAGTTTGTAATTTCTATACTAAAAATTTGGTTTTTGTAGGCTACTTGTAATTTATTTGCATTCATAATTTTTAAACATTAACAGTCAAATTTTTGACAAAGTTACCAATTTAATAATTTAATTCGTAATTTTTAAATAGTAACAGTAAAATTTCTTACAAATTTGTCATTAATTTTAATTCATGATTTCTATAATTAAAAGTCAAAGTTCTAGGCAATTTGACTAATAATTTTATTTAATTTGTAATTTGTGTAAGGACAATTGAAATTTGTTACAATTTTACAAAAATTTCTAATTCCTAAACTTTGTAATTAAAATTCAAATGTTGCCCAAATTTGTAACTTACTTTAATTCGTAGTTTTTAGAATTAAAAGTCAAATTCGTAAGAAATTTGTCATTTTTTTTTTAAAATTCTTATCTTACAATTACAAGTAAACTATCTTACAAATAAATAATGCTATATATAAATTTGTATACTAACAGATGATTAGTAATAATTTTAGATGTTTTAAGTATTTATAATTTGTATAATGGGTGAGATCAATAGTAATGTCATAAGGTATATTGGTATACTAGTTAATATACCAATTACTTACAAATTTGTAAATTTATTTTTAATTCCTAATATGTAGATTTTGAATTTCTTACAAACAAATATTTGTATAATAATAAATTGTAAAAGAATTGCCATTGGAAGTGTCCTCACTGCCACGTCAGCAAGCACAATATATTTTTTTTTTTGGTTTAGGAGTACTTTGGTCATTTATGATACCATCATTCCAAACACATTTTTGAATACAACAATGTAACAAAAAAATTGACCCCATCTTCCTAAATACAAACTAAGATAATCTACTAAAATAATCAAATAGTGAAAAAACCTAAAAAGTAGTAATTTCCTAAACACCCACCGTGTAGCACCTTTTAAGAATAATCTCTGGAACCTTAGCTCTTTAGAATCTAATACCAGAAGTCACCCTCTATGATTGGACTCTTTTTTTCACTTGCATGTGGACCCACAACCACGTGCAAATAATTTTTTGTCTTAAGAGCAAGTTATTTTAGTAATTTTTTAATTAAAATATAAGATAAAAAAATTAGTATGTTAAAATAATTTTTAATTCTTTTATAAATAAATGTGTAAAAAGTAGAGAAATTTTTTTAAAATTTTTTTTGATATAAATTGTTAATTTTTTAATTTTTAAAATAAAATATTAAATTACAAATTAAATTGACATGTCAATTCCTCTTGCCTGGCTATGAACATCTTGGCAACCACGTGCTCTTTTGGGAACACTAGTTAAAAGCTGCATTTGTAGGGATAAAAAAGCTAGCTTGACTTTTTTAGCCAGAAGTGATTTGGGTAGTCTAAAAAAGCAAGTTGTAAAATTATAATTACACTCTTTATATTATTTAGGGTTATATATAGGTAAAAATATAAATTTTTTAAATTGAATAGGAATATTTTGGTCATTTAATTATAATATGATATCATAAATAAATATTAACAAAAAAAAATCAAAAGTAATTTTTTACTAACTTTTCAAATTACTTTCTAAAAAAATCAAAAAATTTAGTTAAAAATCAAAAATAACTTTTAACTATTTTTCCCAAACATTACTGGATAAGCATTTTAGTGTCGAGTAACATCCTTGACAGTATCATCAGAGAGAAACCTCTCAGCCCACGCCACCGGATGTGGTGTCTTGGTTTCACGCCATGGGAATTATAACTAAAAATAAAAAATAAAAAAGAAATTATTATTTGAGATATAATTAAATAATTTTTGAATCATAATTAAAATAATATTATTATTAGCAACTTAATAAGGTATAATTAAAGATACAAAAATTATAATTAAATGTGTATATGGTAGGGCACATCTCAAAAAGGTCAAAGAAGGTGTGTTTCAAAAAAATTTTCTATTTAAATAATATAAATATAATTATTCCACCCAACGCGGTCACGTGCCCTTGACTTCTCAGTTTTTTATATTCAACAATCTTATCGTTTTGATCATGAAAAAAAAAGTTAAAATTGTAAAGTGCTTCCTCTATTTTAATTTCCCCACTCTGACTAATTCTACCATTATTAATTAGAAATGAGCATCATTAAAAATAAAAAATTAACAAATTCAATAAATTAGATTGAATACTTAGGCATTTTTGAGGGACTGTGATAGTTAAACCCATATTTAGACAATGAATTACAATAAAAATTGGGGTTAAAAAAAAAAACACTCAATGAGAGTCACTGACTAAATTAGAGGAGCCTTGACTAACATCACAATTTTACAAGACAATTTAATTGTATTACCCATAAATAGGAGTGCTTGCAGATTGAGTTGGGTTGGATGACCTCCCATTCACCATTCTTCCGAACTTAGACAAATTAGGAAAAATTAATCCTCATTTGTTCACTCAGAATATCAAAATTGCTCATTTTATGGCAGATTGATTCGGACCATTCAATTTTGACAAATCGAATAGATACTTACCGGCTTTACTCGTAAACATCTAAGTAGTGATGGCCAGCATCACAATCTTGCCAAAAAATCATACCAAAAAATCCATGTAAGTTTTAATATGACATGAATGATAAATTTTATTTAGCAAATTCCATAGCAATGAACTGTAACTTTGACATGCTAACCTTCCAATACTCAGAAAACTTCATATACTCAACAATAGTACTCTCTCTCTCTCTCTCTCTCTCTCTCATTGCTTAGAAGTTGCATTTTCCATGATATCCTGAATTAGCATTGCCATGTTGAGGTGAGAAGACCCTCCTTCTTCCATTGCCCTCTTTGCCATTTCCCCAAGCTGCCTAGCTCTTTTTCTTCTCTCCTCTCCTTCCTCTCCTCCATCCATCAACTTGCCTATGGCCTTCACAACATTATCCTTATGCACCAACACCCCTGCTTTCTCCTCCTCTCCCCATCTTGTAGGAACCTCCACCCCAACACTCACTCCAATCCTCAAAACCTGCATAATTAACTTCTCATTGCAAAATTGCTCTCCAAACATAGGCCATGTGGTCATTGGCACGCCTGCACATATCGCTTCTAGTGTCGAGTTCCACCCACAATGCGTAACAAAACCCCCAATTGCCCAGTGTGACAATATCAGTACTTGCGGTGCCCAACCGCGGATCAAAAGGCCTCTATCTTTGGTCCTCTCTTCGAACCTGTCTTCCAAATTCCATTTCTCCAATTCCTCTACTTTATCCCTTATGACCCAAATGAATGCCTTGTTTGATGCTTCTAGCCCCAACCCAATTTCTATCATCTGCGAAAGCGCTTGGCGAGAGAGGCTTCCGAGGCAAACATAGACTACAGTTCTTGGTTGTTGTGAGTCAAGCCAATTCAAGCAATGGTGTGCATCAATCGCAGACTCGTTACCTCTCTCGGCCTTATCTAACTTGTCTTCGTTGCATAGCGAAACAGGTCCAATGCACCAAACTTTATTTCCTGTCGCCTTTTGGTATTCTTTCACATACCCTGACTCCAACTCCTCGAAAGTATTAGCCACAGTCCCATACGTTGATTTCTCAGCCTCCCTAATCTTTTCACGAATGTTATTCAAACCCCATATGCTCGGATTGGCAGAAGCCGGAAGCTGGGCTTTGGTTAGCTCGATTCGGTCAGGCAAGCCGGGCACAACAAAGTACGCTGACTCCTCCAAGGCTTTATATTCATCAAACACCATGTGGGTCCGTATATTATGTGACAAAAAAAGAGAAAAACAACAGGTTCCATGGAAAACAAGCCTAGGAATATGAAATTTCTGAGCAACATCACTTGTCCATGGCAAAAACTGATCAGAGATTATGCAATTTGGGTTTGGTTTTAACTCACCAAACAGTTGTTCCAATGGTGGTTGTAACATACTGGTTGCAGCATAGAACTTCTGAGCCATGTCAGGCGAAGGGACCTTGTCGAGGTTCTCACACCCTTCGGGCAGTCCAGCTTCGAGACATGGGAATCTGAGTTGAAGAAATTTGATTTGGAGTCCAGATTGTTGGGCTCGAGCAATGACTGTTGTGAATCGATTGGCGTTGAGTGGTGTGGTGACTATGGTGACAATAACACCTTGTTGTGCCAGTAATCTGGCTATGTCTATCATGGGGATCATGTGGCCATGGGCCATTAAAGGGAACAAAATGAAGTGAAGCTTTTGAGTTTGGGAAGCCATGGCCATTTAGCTTGAAGTAAATGTAGAGACCGATATGGGTTGCCTTCTCTTTTGTTTTATTTATGAGAAGTCTCTTATAGCCCATCTCAGAAGATTGGCCTATTACGTGTAGCTTGGGCCTTAGTGATGTGTTCTCTCTAAATCTCAGATTTAAGTTATTGTGGCCATGCTTGAGGGTTTTCTTTGAAGGCAGCAGCTTCTCTCCGGTCCAAATCTGGACTGGACGGTGCTGTCCGGGCCTTGGGGGCTCACTATGGGTCCTGTTTCGATAATCTAAACCGTTCAATGTGTAGAACTCGTCGAGTACTATAAGCCTGTAAAAAATCACGTTGATCGGATATCAATAGCTATATGATCAAACCAGTTTTGTATGAAAAAAAATGGACGGCGAAAAATAAACGGCTTACAAAAAACTGATTTGATCATATAGCTATTGATATCCAATCAACGTGATTTTTTATAAGCTTATAGTACTCGACGAGTTCTACACATTGAACGGTTTAGATTATCGAAACAGGACCCGTAGTGGGCCCCCAAGGCCCGAACAGCACCGTCCAGTCCAGATTTGGACTGGAGAGAAGCTGCCCCCTTCTTTGAAATTTGTCCGATCCAGATAAAGGGGGTACTTTGTGTGTGTTCTGAAATTAATCGAGATATCCGATCCACGTAAAGAGAATGCTGTGCTTGAATTATGTAATTAATCAAGGTATGCATAAACTGGCATGACACTTAAATATAAGACAAAAAGAAAAAAAAGGTCTCTTATAATATTTTTTTAAGCGATTAAATTTGTTCACACACTAAAAACATGTTATTTTCCTTTAGGGGTGTAAATCTGGCTAGTCCCGGCCCGGCCCATGTTGGGCGTCGCTGGTTCCCACCAAAATTCAGGCTGGACCGGACCGGACCAGTCTACGGACTAAAAAATTAGGCCCAGGCCCAAGCTCATGGGTATTCGGGCCTTGGGCGGGGCGGGACGGGCCTTGAGTGAGCCTTATGCGGGCCGATGGGCTAGGCTACGGACCAGGTCAGGCAGGTCGGGCCGGACTTCAAAATGATGGCTCAGGCGCAGGGGCTTGGGTTGGGCTCTGGCTCGGGCCGAAACAGGCCTAAACGGACCGAGTCCACCCCAAATCGCGGGCCATTTTTACACTCCTACTCTCCTTACTGACGGTTACTTCACTTCGTAACTTAATTGGAGTTGCGAAAAAGAAACATAATCAAATAAATGGTCTTCTTTTCAACTCTAGTTAGTTTCATAAATCAAAGCAAAAAGAAGATAATCAGAATTAAAAGAAAGACCACTTATTTAACTATTTTGCTTTTGTACAGCCCTAGTTAAGTTACAACTGAGGCTCACTTTATCCGAACAAGCCAATAAGGAGAATAACCTTCATACAGTTTTTGAGATTGTAAACAAATTTGCTCTCTGCTTTCCTAGGGTAAGAGCATGCTGTGTCAAAAAAATTTGGACAAATTATATCAGTGATGGATGTAATTTGCCTCTTGCTTTAATTTGGACAAATTTGCTCTCTGCTTTCCTAGGGTAAGAGCATGCTGTGTCAAAAAAATTTGGGCAAATTATATCAGTGATGGATGTAATTTGTCTCTTGCTTTAATTTGGTTTTTGTTGTTCTAATTTTATTAATTTTTCTTTTTAATATTTTTATATTGTATCAATTTAGTTTAGTTGATAACATCTATTAAAAAATTAGACAGAAATCAAGAGTAAAATGATTCATTTAAAATGGGATCTCAACCTTTCAATCATTTTGAGGAGGGTGAATAGTTTATTTTGTAAGATAAATGACAATTTTAATTATTGAAGTATACGTTTTTTGTCATTTTAATCTCTTAAGTTTTAATCTTGCCTTTTTGGTCTTTAAATTTGTTAATTTGAGTCAATTTAGTCTTATCTATAACATCCGTTTGCATTGATAATGGAAAAAGTATTTTATTTTGAATAAAAGACAGTTTTGATTCCTACAGTCTGTATTTCTTTTCATTTTAATCCCTCAAGTTTTAAATTTTGTTATTTTGGTCCTAAAAATTGCCAATTTGAGGTAGGATCAAATTGATTCAGATTGACAACTTTGAGGACTAAAATGACAAATTTAAAATTTGAGGAATTAAAATGACAATAAATGCATACTTTAGGGACCAAAATTATTTTTTTATTTATATTCATGTTCTCAATGTAGGCAGATGTTAGACCTAGGACTAAATTAATTCAAATTGATAAATTTGAGGTCCAAAATGACAAATTGTCAAAACGTAAAACTTTTAAAAGTAAGTTTGATGCAACTAATATTCAATGACCAAATTGACACTATATACAAATTACAATTACTACACGTGTAATTTATCCAAAATTCAATGTCTCTTTGTCCTGACTCATTTGTAGTCATTTTATTGTGTCTAAAATTTTCGTGTTGTCACTACAAATTAGGATTTTAGAGTAAAAATTTTAGGGATAAAATCATTTTTCCAAGACAAAATATTTTAATAGCCAAAAGTATTAGTGTCGTAAATTTAGTAACGAAATGAGACATTTAGTGATGAATTATTATTCTTTTGAGATTAAATGTTTTGTCTAAAAAATAAATCTTTTTTGCACCGAATTATTTTGTCTCTAAAAGTACATTTATTAGGAGATGTTTGATAACATCATTCAGCACTTAAAATTGAATGTATTAAATAATAATCAATTAAGCCCATTTGATACTATAATTGATATTACTTAAAAATTTAAGTGTCTCTTAAAATGTAAGTTAAAATTTAAGAAAATTTTAAGTCATATAAAACTTACTTATTTTTAATAAAATTTGATAAGAATTAAGTTCAATTATTAAGACGTATTGATAAACTACGTTATTTTTTTTGTTTTATGCAAATAAGATAAGATTGGCATCTTTCAGTACGTAAAAGTGAAAAAGTGGAGCTGCAAAGTCATTGCATGCGAGTCCTACAAGTCATGAATTGTGACTTAATAAAATTCTCCTTGTGAAAGAGGAAGATACAAATGTAGCCAAATAATAAATTGTGATAGTTACATTGAAAAAAATGCTATCAATGTGATTCTTGCATTGAAAATGCTATAGCTCTTATGATTAGGAAGATACTATCAAAATCTCATGATAAAAAAGAAATTATCAATTTTACATTTACTAAGCATTGATCTCTTTATCTTTTAATTAGATTTATATATGAATAATTAATTGAGCTAATCTAATTAATTATGTTAAATATATACTGTTAGCAGGGACGGAATGACAAAGAGACTACCAGGGGCTACACACTTATGCCCAATTAATAAAACCTTACTAATATATGGCACTTTTAATCTAGTATACAATTCTTTAATAAAGATAGGTCCTAGCTTTTTTAATTGGTATGGCACCCCTAGATAATAAATGGTATTATCCACTCTTTTTCTTGGTTATGACACTACTTAACAAGAAAACAACCATTTAACTAGGAGCAATAAGTTTAGGTAGCTTCCTCAATTTATCAAAAAATTTATCAACTGCATTGATAAGTTAATTAATTAGAATGCTATATATATATATATATATTTTTTCCTTTCTTAAAAGTCTCTATTTTGAAGTGGGCTGTCATGTGAGACCACACTATCAAATTCTAGACTTTTGTCGGATTGTCTTTGTTTTGGTTCATAGAACTGTTGTTATAGAATTTCCATTCAACAATTATTGGAGAAAAATTATTGGGTTCTTCTAGAGCACCACCTTTTTATACTCTTTCATTAATTATTATATAATATGCCGTCTCTTCTTTCACCAATCATCACATAATATGTTGTCTCTTATTTTCTAATCATTTGACATAAAATCATATGCCCATTATTGTAACAAGACTACACGTTGTCTAAATCAACTCTATTTCCACTATTTTCAGAGGTGTCTGCTAGCTCTTGGGGTCCAATTTCAATTAATGAATCCACCCTTTATTTAGTTTCATCTTCAAAATTTATTTTTGTTTGTGTTTTTTTTGAAAGGAGGAATTATACTATAGTGGGAGAATTTTTTTTTTTTTTACACAAATATGAAAGGGTGTAAGTATAACTTTTTACTTGTACACCATCACAAAATTACTTGTGCTCTACATATTTTTATAATTTTTTTTTTATTTTTTATATATCTATTACACTATTTTGAAATTTCCCCTTTTTCATACCAAAAAGGAAGAAGAAATTCCCTCTCTTGAAAGCACTGAAAACTAACTGACAAATCAGGTCACGGATTGGACATTTTCATAAGAAAAAATATCGTCCACTTGCAACTTCATGATTATTTATAATATTTTATGTGTCTCTAATATTTTCTGACTTATGTTCAAAATAATTAAAATAGATTGTAATTTTGGATTAAGCAATGCTAGTATATTTATCACAAAATTTCTTTGTCATTTTATAAGCAATGCTAGTATATTTATCACAAAATTTCTTTGTCATTTTATATTATCTAAGTACATGACAATCCACATAGCTAATCACACATAATGGTAACAAAAAAAAGAAAAAAATAATAATATTATATTTATGAAAATTTTAAAAATAATCATAGAAACTTTGTTTGACAAATTTTTTAGTTTATAAATTGGGAATCTCAAGTTTTTAAATTGGGTTCAAAATATAAACTCAAAAAAAGTATTTTCATTGTTTATATATATATATATATTATTTATTTATTTATTTCTTTTTTTGGGTATACAATGCACACTATTTGTAGCTTTACTACAAAATTACTTTGTGGAGAAGTGGTTTGGAAATACTCTTCTGATCCTGGGGAGCGCTCGAGATCCGCTGATAGTCACCTGAAATGGGATAAACACTCCGGTTGGGGGTGCCAGAATTAGCACTCCGACGGATAAGTTAGTCTCTACCCTCAAGAATGCTCGTGTTCTAAGTTAAGCATAGTAATTCTCACATACCTCATTCTGGCTGATGTTTCTTCTATTTATATCTTTTCTTCTTTGGGCCTCGGGATTAGGTCCATCCCCCACTTCATATTCGGCACATTTTATAATGGACCGATCCCTACTGGGCCCCTCGCTTAATCGGTTATTTGGCCGAGTAGGGTTGGATTTTGAGCTTTCGAGCCAATTGCCGAGTGCTTCAAACATCGACTCTACCAGATTCAGCTGTCCAGAACCTCTACGACTCCCGAATCTCGGCCCCCACAATTGGCCCCCAAGCATTCCACTAACGACAGTTGGCTGGAGTGTTTGGCTTCGAACTCAAAGAGTCAGAGCCGAAATTCGGCGGCTGACCGCATTCCAACGCAAATGTCTGTACACACGTTTCTCGATTATCATTTCAACTTCCCGCCTCCTCGTACACTTCTATTTATTGTGATTTAAAATTTCGACGTCTTTTCAAATACATATACGCTTTTAGACGCCCGTCGCTGGACTGCCTCCCGAACTACCTCTGCAACTTCCTACTCTTCTCTATCTCCATCGCCTCTTGTAAGTTCTCTCATTCTCTGCTTTGTTTTTTAGCTTAGCATAATCCTATTGGCTGGGGGGGAATGGCGAAACATTTAAAAGATCTCCTCTCACCAGATCAAATTTCTGGCTTCCGACGCTATTTTTCCATTCCTGATGACGTCCGTTTGTCATTTGTGGCAGATGGCACCCTCGATATGGAGAGGGTTGATGAAACCATGATCGTTTTCTCTCTTCTATCAATCACAGAGGGTGGGGTCTGCTTCCCCCTTCACCCACTCCTTAGGGCCGTGCTTTGCCATTGGGGGTTAATCCCTTCCCAACCCAACGTCAACTTCTTTAGGGTCGTGATGGGAATTATCGCACTAAACTGCCACCTTGGGCTTAACCTTGGCATTCTTGCTATTCGGCATTGCTACGCCTTGGCCAAGTCTACTGGTCGGCATGGGCGTTATTTCCTTAGGGCCAAAGACACCGACCGTCAACTAGTGACTATGCTTTCCAGCTCTGGGAAGCGAGTCGATGATGTTATGGTCGTCGTCCAAGGAAACTGGGAATTCGGCGAAGGCGAGGATCGCCTTGATCGTATTCCTAGACGGAGGGGCGAACCAGGTGGCCGAGTAACTTCTTTTATTTATTTACTTGTTATATTTATAAAACCCTGTTTTTGGGACCTCATGTTTTGCTTTTGCAGGAAACGATTTGAAGAAAGTCTTGACCTCGACTGACGGCGCCGTCCTTTCGGAAATCAAGACTGCGCTCAAGTATTTCGGCCGATCGAGTCTTCAAAAGCAGGGGAGGGTGGCCCACGTTCTGCTCTGCTACGAGCTGACTTATACGACCTTTTCGGCGGCAGAAAACATCCCAATTCCGAAGGGTGAGAAGTTTCTTGTCACCTTTATCTTGACTGATTTCAGAAATTTCAGGCAAGTCAGTTGCGAGGGATCAGATTCGGAGCGACCGAAAGTTGCTGAGGCCGTCGAGTCAGACCAATCCGAAACTGAGGTTGACGAGGCTTTGAAGTTAGCATTTGAAGAAGCCGGCCTCAATTCTGCTGATCCTCCGTCCACCTCGGGTCAAGAGGATCGTCCACTTGACGATATTTTTCACGGTCTGGAGGACCTTCCCGGCGCGTTCCCAGAAGATATGGCTGGGTTGAGCCTCACTGAACTTGCCAAGAAGGCGAACGTGGAAAGGATGGCCGTGCGGCGAAGGGCGGAGGAGATTCGGGCTGCCAAGTCTTAGTCCCAGTCCTCCTTGCCTGTTATTGAGGAGACGACAAAGAACGGAAGTACCGAGGCAGAATCTTTTGTGCAGGCAAGTGTTGCAACTGAGCAAAGGGTGGAGAAGCGCCCTGCCGATGTCGAGGCCGGCTCAGAAGAAGACCGTGCCAACAAACGACCTCGTTTGGAGAAGTCGGATGAGATCGTACCTTTTGTTATTCAGCCTAAGATAAAGAATATGCCGATCTCCTCTGATGCTCCGGTGATCAAAGACCCAGCGGTTGCACTCAGCTTGGCGACGTCCGTTTCACTGCCTGCTGACAAGGCGACTTTTCGGGCATAGTCGGATCTGGTTGCAATTGGGTTAGCCGCGCAATCGGCTCTTTGGGTATATATCTGGACTTTGTCTTTTCTCTTTACGCAAATATTATTTTGTTCTTAACTTCCTGTTTTGCAGGCCGTCGGAAGGATAACTGACATGGGTCATCGCTATCACGATGCCGTCGAGCTAATTGGCCGTTTACAAGTGGAGGTTGAGGGCCAAAGGAGTAGGGCGCAATCGGAGGGCGCCCGTGCCGAGGCCGAGATGGAGAGAGCCCGCAATGCTGAAGAATTGAGATTAGTCGCTGAGAAGAGGGCAGATGCGAGTGACAACGCGCTTAGATTGGCCCAGGAGGCGATCTCTAAATTGGAGGCTGGGTTGGAAGAGATGAAGGCGGCGAAGGAAACAGCCGACCTGACGGCTTCCAGCGAATTCGATGCTGGGAAAAAATCTGCTTTGGAGGAATATATAAAAGAAGTCCCTAAATTTGAGAATCGGGGATTTAAACACGGCTGGCTCAAAGCCCTTGCTGCTGCTGATGCGACATTGGCTACGCCAATTCCATACGAGCAAGTGGATGTTGAGCCGTTGGAGTCTGACTCCGAGAACTAATTTGGGCGGCTCTTGTTTTTTTTGTTTTAGGATTTGCATGTAATTTTTAGCTTTTTACAGCTTTTTGTCTAGTAATTTTCATATGTAAAATGGTTACAATTTGTGCCCAATTTGATTAATGAAAATTCATTTTGTAATTTGCTGTTACTAATGAACGAAATTGTTTGGTTGCTGTTTTGGATAAAACGTTTTGTATACTTGCTGACTAGATGATTAGGCCGTTTAAAAATCCAAAAATTAGTACATGAAGTGGCTGTGGCACATATCAATCGGCATGGGGCTGAGATGCTCGGCTGGTTAGATTAATAAATCTGCCCTTGCCCCAGCCAGTGCATGGACTTCAAGGCATTCTCCCATAGTTGCCGTTTAGATAATTAGGCCGTTTTAACAAGCCAAAAATTAGTGCATGACGTGGCTGTGGCACATATCAATTGGCATGGGGCCAAGATGCTCGGCCGGTTAGATTAATAAATCTGCCCTTGCCCCAGCCAGTGCATGGACTTCAAGGCATTCTCCCATAGTTGCCGTTTAGATAATTAGGCCGTTTTAACAAGCCAAAAATTAGTACATGAAGTGGCTGTGGCACATATCAATCGGCCTTCGTCGTTTGGAGACTGCCAAAAGCGTTAATGAAATTGCCTTGGGGTCGCTGCATACCTATGAATAAATGGGGTGATTTCGCGCCAGTGGGTCCACTTATTCTTATTCATATTCGATTTGAACTAGCTTGGGGCGAGGGCGAATGTCAAACAAAGTGTTCTTCAACAGCAGAGGAGAGGGACGAACGCTGGCTGAGCTAGATGCTGCGATGAATCGCAGCAGCGAGCTTGTGCATATGGGAGGAAGGATGTCCAAGGAAAGCGAAAAATGTCAACTTCCAAGCTATCAAAGCAGATCACCCCAAAGAGAGAAGCATCAACGGGGAAGCTCCCCGCGACTACGACCGGGTAATGAGTCAAACGCGACGCCACGACCATTGAGTTTTACGGTGTTCATGGGGAATAAACCGATGACTGAGGTAGATTCCATCGTTAATGATCCGGGTGTAGCGGTCGAGTTCGCTCAATAGATCTTTCCATCGGAAGTCCAACAATCGATGGTTGGACAATGAGATTTGGACGTGTTTCGAGAAGGTATTCATGGGGCGATGAAGGGGCTATACACCGCCTACGAAGTTGGCATGCATTTGCGCGCTGCGCGGCGAAAGGTGGAGAAAATGGACGAACGGGTCCGCAGTTCGGAGTCCCGTGCGGAGAAAGCCGAGGGCGAGCTTAGGGAGCTTAGGAAGGTTAAAGTCGCCTATCCGCATGCGGCGGGTCAATCTAACCTGATTGTGGACGAGAGGGTTACCTAACGGCTATTAAGTCTTGCCATCGCCAACCGAGATACGGCAGGCATGTTTGCCATACAAAATGCGAGGGCCAAAGGTTACAAGGAGGGCTTCCATGCTGGTCGGAAGGTTGGGATCGACAAAACGAAAGAGACACTTGCTGAAGAGGTCTGCTGATGCGAGAATCGGGGTTTTAAGCATGGTTGGATCGCGGCTCTTCAGACCGCGGAGGCTCTCCGAGCAAAGGGTGTCGATTCCAACTTATGTGACCTGGATCATCATGACCATTTGCCCTTTGCTGCCTTTGAAGTTGAAAAGAGCGATGATGAGGGCGACGCTGAATAAAAATATTCGTTGTAATGTTCAAACGCGGATTGCATCTATAATTATGTATTTATTGGTTGGTCGAATAAAACAGAACTTTATTTTCAATGTTTTGTTATAATTTTTGTTCGGCGCATACGTGCTTGCATGTGTTTTATTATATACATGTTTGAATAAACGCATTTCAGATGAGTAAATGAATATTGATTGGCCTGATTTCATCGACATCATTATGTTACGCACAGCTCGAAGGTTTAATCGGCCCAAAGACATCATTCGCCGATGGGGCTCCGAATCCGGAAACTTTATTTGGCCAATCGTGATATCCACGAAGGGCGCTCCGAATTCGGAGGCTTAGTCGGCCCAAAGGCGTCATTCACCGATAGGGCTCCGAATTCAGAGACTTTTTTGGCCAATCGTGATATCCACGAAGGGCGCTCCGAATCCGGAGGCTTAGTCGACCCAAAGGCGTCATTCGTCGATGGGGCTCCGAATCCGGAGGCTTTAATCGGCCAATCGTGATATCCACGAAGGGCGCTCCGAATCCGGAGGCTTAGTCGGCCCAAAGGCGTCATTCGCCGATGGGGCTCCAAATTCGGAGACTTTTTTGGCCAATCATGATATTCATGAAGGGCGCTCTGAATCCGGAGGCTTAGTCGGCCTAAAGGCGTCATTCCCTGATGGGGCTTCGAATTCAGAGACTTTTTTGGCCAATCATGATATCCACGAAGGGCTCTCAGAATCCGGAGGCTTAGTCCACCCAAAGGCGTCATTTGCCAATGGGGCTCTGAATCCGGAGGCTTTAATCGGCCAATCGTGATATCCACGAAGGGCGCTTCGAATCCGGAGGCTTAGTCTGCCCAAAGGCGTCATTCGCCGATGGGTCTCCGAATCCGGAAACTTTTTTGGCCAATCGTGATATCCACGAAGGGCGCTCCGAATCCGGAGGCTTAGTCGACCCAAAGGTGTCATTCACCGATGGGGCTCCGAATCTGGAGACTTTATTCGACCAATCGTGATATCCACGAAGGGCGCTCCGAATCCAGAGGCTTTAATCGGAACATCTTTGAACTAGATTCTGTACTAGGTGATGGGGAATCTTTGTATTACAGAAAAAGAGATGTACATGGCGAACAGTTCGGAGCAAGCATTATGTTCCACAAGTCGGGCTAATGATAAAATTTACGTAAGTGCGTAGAATTCCAAGGTCGTGGCAGACTCTTTCCTGACATGTCTTTGAGCCGATATGCCCCTACTCCAGTGATCGAATCGATTTGATAGGGACCGTCCCAGTTAGGACCCAATTTTCCATCGGCTGGTTTCTTGTCAGTTGGGAGCACCTTCTTCAAGACAAACTCTCCTGGTGTGTAGTGGCGCAGCTGAACGTGTTGATTATACGACTTTGCCAGCTACTGCTGGTACCGTGCCATGGACGCAAGGGCTCGGTCTCTTCGTTCTTCAATTAGAATCAAATCCAAAGCCAGCTTCATGTCGTTTCAACCCGTATCAAAAACTTGCGACTTGAGTGTCGGATGGCCGATCTCCAGGGATAGGATTGCCTGGGTTCCAAAGCATAGGGCAAACGGCGTTTCTCCAGTCGATCTTGGTGTAGTTCGATGAGCCCAGAGTACACTCGGCAATTCTTTGACCCATTTGCCTTTGGCTTTCTCCAGTCTCTTCTTGATGCTGTCCAAGATGGATTTATTAGAGGCTTCGGCTTGGCCATTGCTTTGGGGATAAGCCGGCATAGAAAAGTAAGGCCAAATACCATGGGTATGTTTGGTTTGAGTTTTAGAGATGAGTTTTAGAAAAAAATTTTCAAAAAATTGTTTGGTTTGAGATTTTTCTCAAAAAATTTCCAAAATCACTTTCTCTCTCTTACATATCAATCAATCACTTTTTCTCTCTCCTCTCTCCTTCTCAATCACTTTTTCTCTCACACACATCTACTCAATTACAACAAAATATCAAATCATCCCAAACTCCCAAACTCCAAAACTACTTTCAAAATATACAACCAAACAAATCAAAAACATTTCTAAACTCTCTCCCCAAATTTTTTTTCAAAAACAACTCTCCCAAAAACAAACCAAACAAGCCCTATATTTGCTGCACAGCTCTCGGTATACGCCACAATCAAACTGGGTGCCGTTGTCTGAGAAAAGAGCTCTAGGAATGCCAAATCGTGTTATGATGTTCCTCCACACAAAGCGTTTAACATCAGCATCTCGAATGTGTGTTAATGCCTCCGCTTCGACCCATTTCGTGAAGTGATCTGTTGCGATGATTAGGTATCGCTTGTTTCTTAGGGCCTTCGACAATGGTCCTACGATATCAAGCCCCCATTGGGCGAATGGCCAAGGACTGGTGATAGAGTTCAACCCTTCAGCAGGCAGATGGTTTAACGGGGAGAATTTCTGGCACTGTTCACACTTTTTTGCATAACACTCGGCGTTCGCTCTCATTGTCGGCCAATAATACCCCTGCGTTATAGCTCGATGGGCCAAAGAGCGTCCGCCAGAATGGGCGCCACAACTGCCTTCGTGTATCTCAGTCAGAAGCTCCCCGACTTTGTCCGGGTGCACACATTCCAAATATGGGCCAGAGAGTGACTTTTTATAAAGCCTTCCTTGCGGATCCAAGTAGTATCGCATGGCTTTGTTTCGCAGCTTATGTGCTTCTTTCTTGTCCTCTAGGAGTTGTTCAGAAGATAAGAATTTAGCAATGGGATTCATTTAACTTGGTGCAGATTCTATAACGTCGATTTGGACTTCCTCCGAAGGGCCAATGATTGGCTCTGGGATGAATCCTACTTCGATGGTCCATTTTATCTCTGAGTTGATTGCGGAGGCTAGGCAAGCCAAGGCATCTGCATGGGTGTTTTGATCACGTGTTATCTGGTTCAACTCATGATGGTCAAATTTTGCCAGCAAGGAGTTGGCCATTTTCATGTAGGCCGCCATACGGTCGTTTCTTGCCACGTACTCCCCCTTTAGCTGATTGATCACCAGTTTTGAGTCGCAAAACACAAGCAGATGCTGAGCACCCAGAATATGCGCATTCCGCAAACCGGCTAAAAGGGCTTCGTATTCGGCTTCGTTATTTGATGCTTCGAAGCTGAGCTTGACGGCCTGCTCAATTACTGCGCCATTGGGGGTCATGATTACAACTCCGACTCCACTGCCCCGCTGATTAGACGATCCATCACAATACAACTGCCAAATGTCCCCAACATAAATCCTCCAGTTCGGCTTCGGTCGAATTTCATATGTCTTGAAGTCAGCGACATCAGACTTGAAGTCGGCGAGGCTCCCAGTGAATTCGGCGATAAAGTCGGCGAGCACCTGTCCCTTGATTGAGGTTTTGGGTAAAAATTGAATATCGTACTGGCCAAGTTCCAGGGTCCACTTTGAAACACGTCTAGATGTTTCCGCACTGCGTAATACTGATCGGAGGGGATAATCTGTTAGCACCCCAGTGCTATGCCCCTGGAAGTAATGCATGAGCTTCCTTGCCGCCATAACTAGGGCTAGGATGAGCTTTTCCAGCGGAAGGTAGCGCGTTTCGGCATCAACCATTGCCTTGCTCACATAATACACTGGCCGTTGCTCCCCTAGCTCTTCTTTTATCAATACGGCGCTGATGGCTCGATCAGAAACTGCTAGGTACAAAATGAGCGGGTTGCCAGCAGAGGGTGTTGTCAGGAGTGGTACTGAGCGGAGGTAGGTCTTCAGGCCGTTGAAAGCGGCTTCGCACTCGGTGGACCATTCAAAGGCCTTGCCCTGCCGTAGTGTATGAAAGAATTGTCGGCAGCGATCTGTGGAGCGGCTGATAAACCTGTTGAGTACGGCAGCCATCCCCATCAACTTTTGAACCTTCTTTACTGAACAGGGGGAGTCGAGCTCCAGGATTGCTGTGATTTGCCTTGGGTTAGCTTCGATGCCTCTGTGGTTGACAATGCAGCCCAAGAATTTGCCAGAGCTGATACCAAACGCACATTTGGAAGCGTTCAACTTCATTCCATATTTGCGTAGGATGCCTAATGTCTCTTGCAGATCGGCTATATGATTCTGCTCTTCTTTGGATTTGACCACCATATCGTCAATGTACACTTCCATAGTTTTGCCGAGTTTGTCCTTGAACATGGTGGTGACCAGTCTCTGGTAGGTTGCCCCTGCATTCTTCAGCCCAAAAGGCATTACCTTATAGCAATAGGCTCGTCTTGGGGTGAGGAATGCAGGCTTCTCTTGGTCCTTCGGATGCATGGCGATTTGATGATAACCTCTATAAGCATCAAGGAAACTCATACGTTGATGGCGCGCCGTAGCATCTACAAGCTGGTCTATCCTGGGAAGAGGAAAACAGTCCTTTGGGCAGGCTTTGTTTAGGTCTGTGAAGTCTACGCACACTCGCCAAGTCCCATTTTTCTTCTTCACCACCACTGTATTAGAGAGCCATGTAGGGTAGGTCACCTCCCTAATTGCTCCGGCGTCAAGCAGCCTGTCAACTTCCTCAACAACGGCGGCAGTGTGCTCTGCGGTCGACCGCCGGCTTTTCTGAATGATCGGCTTACACTTAGGATCAACATTCAAATGGTGCTGTGAAACTGAATGATCGATACCCGACATCTCGTACGGAGTCCATGCAAAGACATCGAGGTTGCTGAGCAGGAAAGATATTAGCTGCTGTCTGTCGGCTTGATTCAAGGAGGCGCCGACCATGAAGAACTTGTCTGGGCTTCCATCGATTTGCACTCGTGCTAAATCTTTTGTTGCCTTTTCGTTTGGGGGCCACCCAACATCGTCGAGGCTTTCTCGATCCGGCAACTCAATGGAATTCACGTGTAGTTCCTTTGGCGTTTTCTCAGCAAGAAGGTAACATGCTTGTGCCGATTTCTGGGAGCCACAGATTTGCTCAATACCGTGTTCTGTCAGGAAGCGGAGCAGCTGATGATAGGTGCTGGGCACGGCTCGCATAGCATGCAACCATGATCGCCCTATGATGAGATTATATGGTGACGCTAGTCTGACGACCAAGAATCCCACATCCACTGTTCGGGAACCTGCTCGAACGGGAAGTCTGATTTTCTCCAACGGGTACTTCGGATTGGCATTGAAGCCGAAAAGTGGATAAGGGGTCGGAGAGAGATCCGATTCGGAGAAGCCCAGTTTGGTGAATGTCCTGTAGTACATAATCTCTGATGTACTCCCTGGATCGATGAGTATGCGCTCAACTGTGAATCGGTTTATGCGTAACTCAATTACCAAGGGATCGCTGTGGGGCAGTGTTACTCCGGCCAAATCCGAATCATCAAAAGTGATAACCTCGGCTTCATGGGGCCGTTTAGCCAGAGTGAGTTGTTCTTGAGGGTTAGACTTCGACTGAATCGCGTGCACCGCCGATGACATTGGCAGGTTGTATATCATGCGGATCATGTGGAGCGAATGTGAATACTATGTTAAGGCTGTTGCATTGGTTGGGTTGCCTTTCCGGACGTACGGTTGTAGCCGGCCATCTTGTACCAATGTACCATCATACAGGGTGAATGACGGTGCTTTGAATTTCTTGGGTAGGACTGCCTTTGCGATTCGTCATACAAAAGGATCGTGTTGATCGTCATCCGAGCTGTTTCTCCTTCGCTTAAGCCTTGTACGGGGACTCTCTTCAGAAGAACTGGAAATTTCAGATCGTCCCTCCTTGTTGGGCTCCGAGGATAATGAGTCGGAGTTGCTATCAGCATCTTGTTGTCGAGCTCGAGATTGTCGACCAGCTGCCCTCTCGGGTCGTTCCGGGCTTTGGTATACAGCTTGTTTGGACTTCGCCACCTCCAAGGCCAAATCCTGACGGAGATGTTCGTTCTCTGCAATCATGCTTTCCAATCTTTGTTCGTTTTGCTTTGCTTGTTCCCGGAGCGCTTGCATTGCTTCGTGCTCCGAAGTCGAGGGTGAGGCGAAATTTAAGGCACGTCTTGCGGCGATAGTCTCTGTTCCAAGCATGTTTGTTGGAGTGGTTTCATCTTGCTACATAGGGTTGACAGTGACTGTCGGAGGATCTTCCGTCACGCTCGCCATGGATGTGCTTGAGTATTCCCACAGATGGCGCCAATTGTGGAGAAGTGGTTTGGAAATACTCTTCTGATCCTGGGAAGCGCTCGAGATCTGCTGATAGTCACCTGAAATGGGATAAACACTCCGATCGGGGGTGCCGGAATTAGCACTCTGACGGATAAGTTAGTCTCTACCCTCAAGAATGCTCGTGTTCTAAGTTACGCATAGTAATTCTCACATACCTCATTCTGGCTGATGTTTCTTCTATTTATATCTTTTCTTCTTTGGGCCTCGGGATTAGGTCCATCCCCCACTTCATATTCGACACATTTTATAATGGACCGATCCTTACTCGGCCCCTTGCTTAATCGGTTATTTGGCCGAGTAGGGTTGGATTTTGAGCTTTCGAGCCAATTGCCGAGTGCTTCGAACCTCGACTCTACCAGATTCGGCTATTCGGAACCTCTACGACTCCCGAATCTCAGCCCCCACATACTTAAATATTCATGAACTTATATAAGTGATCTCACAAAAATGTATAAGATAAACACAAATTTGTGTAAGTCTTAAGTTTTCATGAACTTACTCGAATTTGTATTCAACTTACATATTTTTACATTATCACTTATATAAATTCATGAAAACTTATATAATTTTGTGATAAAATTATATACGTTGTGCATTCCACACCAGACCATTTTCCCATTCCGAAACTACTTGGAAATAAATTTCAACCATTTTATTGAATTCATTATACTTGCAAACTGCCTTTTATTGCACTTTGATGTTTTTTACTCTAGTATTTGGTATTAGGCCCAGGCTTTTTCTTCCGTTCAAAATCGGATTGGAGTGTACTATCTGGCTTCATAGGCCCACTATAGAGTATATATCGATAATTTGAACTGTTGAATAATTAGGACTCGTCGAGTATTTCATTTTTGCAAAAAATCATATTGATCAGATATAGATAGCTATTTGATTAGATCAAATTTGTATTAACAGTAATTATGATTTTAAAAATAAATTGTTGACACAAATGTGATCTGATTAAGTAATTATTGATATCTGATCAACGTAAATTTTTATAGAGATGAAATACTCGACGAGTCCTATATATTGAACGATTTGGATTATCAATATGAATTTTGCAGTGGGCCACAGAGCTTTAACACTCTAATTGAAAAACCCAACTGGAGAGAAACTGAGTCCTTGGTATTATTATTAAATTCCTCAGTTGTTCAGTTTGACTAAAGTCCAATATATTGGAAGATTAACAATAAGGTTATGGACACAAAATTGATCATAAAATTTAGGATAAATTATTAATAGATTTTAATAGTTAGATTTAATTGTTATTAAGTATTATTAAAATAAGTTAAGCCTTGTTGGAGAACATGCTATTTTAGTAACTTTTTGACTTTTTGGCTAAAATATGAGATAAAAAAAAATTAGTACGTTTGGAATGATTTTTTAATTTTTTACGAAAAGATGTGCAAAAAGTAGAGAAAAAAGGGAATTTTTGAATTTTTGGTATAGGTTATTGGTTTTTTGATTTTTTTAGTGACTTTTTGACTTTTAGGCTAAAAAGTGATGTTATCAAATGATGCTTTAGTACAATTGTTGTTAAAAATAATTTTTTGTGACTATTTTTTGCATATATCGCTAAAAATTGATCATTAGTGACTTTTTTGTCATAATTTTTATAAATTGTAGCTAAAACTTACAATTAGTGACTTTTTTTTTGTGACATATTCAAATTGTCACTGAAAATTGAAAATTAGTAGCTTTTCTTGTGACGATTTTTTTTAAGGGCAAAGCACTATTAAATCCTAAATTTGGAAATGTTAAACCATTTATTCTTGTGTTTATTTTGAAAGACTAATAGATCCCATTCCAATGTTAAAGACTTTAAAGTCCATGCTTTATTTGCTACGTATCAAAAAGTAAGGGGTAACTATGGGTTATTATTGGTGTTGAATTTACCAAAGAGGCCAACATCAAAATGGAGTGTCTCTCTTGTGTGAGTGCAAATAGAAGGTAATTTCTGGGTTAGGGATTGTGATCCCGATGTTACAGCGATTTTGATTCCGTGATTATCGAGATTTTTTTTGTTAGGGTTGGTAATGCTGATGTTAATTCCCAATTTAACATTTGATTGTCGGCGAAAACCCTAGTTTGCTTAAAACCTCATTTGTCAAAATTCGTTGCTTCCATTATCAAGTTGGGTTTGATCAGCGTCACATCCAGTAATTGGCATTGAATACGACATCTATACATCGTTGGCGCCGGCGATCGTCGTGGTAACACATGGCGGCAGGTATGTAATGTATAGTTTGCTGATGTGTGCATGTGATTTTACGTTGTAGATTGTTGTCATCGACTTGTTACGTTGTATCCCCTCGTCGATTGGTTGATGTTGTTGTGTCCTTACGTGTGATGTATTGTTATAATGTGGACCAGTGTCCTGGTTTGAATAAACATTGCAGTGGTTCTTTTCTCTTGTTATGGCCTAGTTGTGTGTTTTTTAAAGTTAGTGAGGGACCCTTGCTTTTGGGTGATTTGGTAATGAGTGTGAAAAAGTGTGGAAATTGATTTTTTGTGGACTATGGCCACCTGTTTGGGTCGGGTTTGAGAATAAATTAGTAATGAATGTTGTGTTGCTAAATTTAAATGTGTAAGTTTCTTGAATTACAATGAGGGGTGTACAATTGATTTGGGTGTGTCGATGTGGTGTATATGTTTGAGGGTGATGTGGTAATGAGTGGGTAAAAGTGAGAGGGTTGGCACTGGAATTTGAGAATAAGATAGTAGTTGTTTTGGTGGAGTAAAAATTACAATGTTACTTTAAAGTTATAAGTTCCTTGAATGCCAGTGACAGGTAATTTTTGGTTACGGTAATTATGTGATAGACGTTGTGTTGTGGTATGTGTTTAGGTATTTCAAATGTTATGGCGTTTGTTTTACACAGTAGAATAACATCGTACCCCTTAGTGGTTTTTGTCCACGGTTAAAAAAATTGTTTTGGTCAAAATGTGGGAAAATGGTCATTTAGAATATTGTGGTTAGATGTGCAAGCAATGGTCAAAGACACAGTGGGGCAACCAGTTAATGATTAAATAATGTTTTTGTATGACAAGTTTGTGGTGGATAGTTAGTGTTAGTATGTGTTGGTGATATGGTATTGGTTTGTTGATTGTTCTTGTGGTGATATTACGAATGTTGTGTTATTTGTTATTGTTGGTTGGTTGATTTTTCTTGTGCTGATTTAGTAATGTTACTGGTGGTGCAGGAAGTGTAAGCCGGTAGCGTGCGACACGCAAGGCGGAATGTAGAACTCCGTAATCATGTTCTTCAGTTCAGACTTCAACTCGATTGGCAACAAGGAGACAATCAAAATTGCATTCAAAACAGACAGAGCAACTATGCGGCCTATGAAACAAGCTGTTGTGGACACAAAGAAGCTAATGTACCAGTTGAATATCGCCGAAGTGATCAAAACCGTGTTGGAGTTCGATTTTGGTGATGGTCATATCAAGCAATTACAAACGACGCCGTTTTGGCTCATGATTGACACGATCCGAGTGCATAAATTGGATTCGAACACATATAAGAAGTGTGATGTAATCATGTGCCATATAATTCAGACACACAATATAACTGATGAGAAATTTTACATCAGGGGGAGAGGGCTACTGATCTGTAATAGTGACATCTGGTTACTATTTGGGGTGTAATGTGGGAAGGAGAAGTTGGATTTGGCGCATAGTGGGAATGGATTGGTAGATTTTATACAATGACGCTGCCCTAATGTCAGTAGGATTTCATCGAAGGTAATTAAAGATGCACTTGTAGTGGCAATGCGTGGGAGGATGGAGCAAGGCGAAGAAGATGTTGCAAAGCTGATGTGTTTGTACATATGTACGAAATTATTTTTCGTTACGACGGGTGAGTCCATTAGGTGGGTTATCGATAATTTGGAGACGTTACGGTTGTATGATTGGACAACAAAGATCCGAAACTCATTGGTTTCTTCATTGAATGAGGCCACAATAGGCTGGAACGGGTTACCAGGTGTGTGGTTACATTACTGGTATGATTTTGATTTAAAGTACAGAAATACCCATAAGCTATAAAACATTGACCACAAATAGTTGACGTTGTATTTACCATTACCAATGTTTTCAATTTGTAATTTCTCCTTTGTGAGCACACGGGCATTATAGAGCCGGATATGCGGAATATTTCACCACGATTTTGCCGATGGAACCTTGGAAAAGTCATCGGGAAATTGAAAAGTGTGGAATTATCGGTGGAGGGTTCCATAGAGGTATGACGTTCAACTTGTTGTTGAGTTATGTAATATGTTTGGTTGATTCGTAATTAATATATGGTATCGTTGTGTTTTTTCCCCAAGTTAATCTTGATAAACTTGTGGAGACTGTTATTGAAAGGTATTTCGTTAAGGTTTTTGTAGATGCACAAGGCGGTGTGGAACAAGGTGGGAAAGTGTTGGAAGTGAAGTCGATGAGTGCGTGGGATGGGTTGGCTGCTAATGCGGTTAATGCTGTTGTGAACTTTGTTGAATTGAGTTTGGATTGTTGGCAGCTAGATTCGCCACATGGTGGCGAGGTTGAATGGATGTCGGACCTGAAGAAAGAAGAAATTCGCAATGTGCATTCATATGGTATCAACAATGAAGCTTGTTACGACCCAAACCTACCCCTAAAAGTTTAGGACATGACTGGCCTGTACTCAAGCCTCAACTCAAAATCTGAGAATATCATCTATTCAACAAAGGGGCCTAAAGCGAAAGCAATTAATAATACAACGTCCATCGAGCTGTGCGTATATGCGAGGATCATTACACAACTTCCTATAATCGGAGAAGTTCACATGCACTGTTCAGATAGAAATATAGTCCAAGGCAGGTATATGTACAAATAGTTAATAACTCAAAAGTTATATGACCATAAAATGTTCAACAAAGCTAGAAAAAACATTACAAAAATGTGGCACTGAACTCTTTAAGAAACAAAAAGACTCCACTTGGGATTACCCAAAAATGTCCAGAAAAAGGCGCCTGAAGCTGACCTAGGGCTAGCCTCCAAGCTGACCACTTACAAAACATACATGAATACGGAATGAGTCAGGCTCAGTGAATAATAATAATGCAATAAAGCATATAAATGAGCATGTGTTTTGCAAAACGTGTATGTAATACATGTATGTCCTTTTTATCAATACCTTTCAAAATGGCCTCGGGCCTAATCATAATAATAGAACGACCTCAGGCCCAGTAATAACAGAATGGCCTCGGGCCCAATATATTATACCATAAATAAGTCCCATCTCATATCCACATTCAAATTCCAATTCTTGTAGCTCATTCATTCGAATAACATGACTTCAGAGAATCACGATTAATGTATCAAAATAAATACAAGTGAGTATATCTTTACACTACCATTACTCATAGTGATTTGGTCATGCAGTAGTCCCTTCTGGCGAATGACCTATACGTCCCACACATAAACTGATAAGTAATGCATTCTTTTCTTAGCTTATTGTCTTTCCTCTTTCTTTCATTTTGTTCATTCTCTATTCATTTTTTTAAGTCTTTGAGAGGG